>SCLH01000534.1:195255-215229 GCA_004367855.1 Oikopleura vanhoeffeni | reverse complement strand
TAAAAGCAAGTGACTTTTAAGTGACCGAAAATATTTGGTCACTTAAAGCGCGCGGCTTTAAGTGCCCAAAAATTGGTCACTTAAAGCGCGCGCTTCAAGTGCCAAAAAGTGGTCAACTTAAAGCCCGCTTCACAGTGCCAAAAAGTGGTCACTTAAAAGCGCGCGCTTCAGTGCCCAAAAAGTTGGTCACGAAAGCGCGCGCTTTAAGTGACCCAAAATTGTGGTCACTTTAAAGCGCGCGCTTTAAGTGCCCATTTTTGGTCAGCTCGGTAATGGGTTTTAGTTTTTTGCCGAACTCTAGTTATGACGCATATATTAAAAAAGTTCAAAATTGTGGTCACTTAACGGGTATTCCCTGCTCCTACATTTCTGCAGTTATTAATGTCCATAAAATGCACCAAATCATTTGTTTATGTTATTGAACGCATAAAACAACCCAATGAAACAAAAAAATTTTCGAAAAATTTTGATCGTTTTTTCGATTTTTTCTTAGTATTTTCTCAAAATTAATGTTCAAAAATAACGTTTGTGTCAATTTGACCACTAAAACTTTAAAAATATCGGGTTGAGGTAGCCAACTTTCTCTTCACTGTTTCCTCAACTTTGCTTTTGAGTCTACTTCGAAAAATCGAAGCACATTTTTTTTTCGGAAATTTTTTCAACGTGACCTTGAAAAATTCATATTTTTGGGTTTGGGATCGAAATTGAAAAAATGGCTCCTCAGAAGTTTGCTATTTGTTTCGAGCTACCTTGTGCAAAAATTTGAGTGAATTTTGAAATTTAAACCTAGAAAGGAGATAGATTTTTTCGATGACTAAACGTTAAAAACGGTGGGTTTATCGCATATTCTAGAAGAAATATAGCACTTATCGACAAAACGCTCCTCAGAAGTTTTAAATACTAATATACAGGTGTTTTGTCACAAATTAAGGTTAATTTCAAAATAAACCTGGAGGAGATAGATTTACCGTTTTGAAATTAGGTCCTCTTGTGTCGCTTACGTGTGAAGGAGTGGTGGTCATACAAAAAAGGTTTTGGCATATTTTTTTCGCAAGTTGAAGGCTAGTTTCTACAAACTAGCTTAATCTGGGAATAGATATTCCCTTGAAGACGTGTTTCGCTAATATTCTATCGAGCAATATTGTCAAATATAGGAGCAGAGGGACTACCCTTAAAACCAAAACACCTCTCTTTAAATAGATTGGACTGACTGCTATAAACCTATAAGCAATTGATGCGTCCCATAAACTACGAGTCCAGCAAAAAAGTTCAAAATCAAAATCAACAGTTAATAAATTACCCGAGTGACCAAAACAATTGGTCACGTTAAAGCGCGCGCTTTAAAGTGAACCACAATTTATGGTGCACTTAAAGCGCGCGCATTTGAGTGACGCAATTTATTGAGGCTTGAGAGTTGAGAAAATATTGGTACTTTAAGCTTGCGCTTTTAAGTGACCAAGTGAATTTCCCTATCAAAATGGCTTAGAAAAAATGACAGGTGTGAATTGGGGTCAAGCACGGCGAAACAAATTTCTGGTCCACTTAAAGCAGCCCACGGCGAACAAATTTTGGTCACTTAAAGCACCCCCATTAAAAGGTTGAAGTTAACCGATTTTTGGCAGTATTTCGACTTGAGTATCTTCATTTTTAATAGTTAAACGACGTAATAAACGTTATAAACAAATTTTAGATAAAAATTGGTACCTTTTATTTCGAATCTTACATTTTCAAAATTATGATTTTGACCATAAAATATTTTTTATTTAAAACCGATTTTTTTCGTGAAAAACCCAAAATTCTGATAAATCCTAAGAACTGTGACAGAATACCGTATTTCGAGAGAGACAAAATTGGTGTTTTAGGCAGGTGCAAATCATTGTTGAGCAACAAACCAAATCGGTTTTGTTGCTCATTCATATTTTCCCGTTTAGAGGATCACACCAATAAAATATGAAATAAGAATACATTTTGTGGTTATTCTTGTGTCAGTCAGAACCCGCAATGCGGGTCCCGCATTCAAATCCTGAAAGCTTGCCCAAAGAAGCAAGTATAACAAAATTGAAACAAACAGCGCAAAATTCTGTACAAAATAGGTACATCAAAAAGTATTATAATTACTCTTAATTATCGTCACCCACACCCTTAAAATGAAGATTTCTTGGCTTTTTATTTAAAAGCACTTTGCTTGTTTTACGCTAGATTTCCTAATCTAACTCAAAGAGATGCAGTTTATAGCTATTATTCATTGTGCCGGGACGTTTTATGCAGGACAAACTCAATGTCTCAAATCCGGGAAAAGGAGCCATTTTTAGTCAATGATACTAAAATCTTGACTTGAAGAAAAGGCCCTTCTCCTCATCGGATTTAAGATATTGTACGAAAACCATTGACGACGTTCTTTATGAGTACTCGAACGTATATGAATTAGAGGCCCTCGACCGATAACTCGTGACTATTTGAATTATTTGAAATGCGAGACTATGATTGGATGGTCACCCAAATTTTAGTAGATTTCATGACTTATTCTGACAAACAGGGTTTGATTGGTGCAAGGCTCTTGAATTTTGACCTCCTCACACCCTTTGCCCATAAATAGGCAAACAAATTAAGCGTTAAATTTTTCTGAAACTCAAAATAATAAAAAAAAGTTTAAATTATTTTCCAAAAGAAGTAAAAAAAAAATTAACTCAAATAAAGCCGAAAAAAAATCCAGCAAGAATATATTACATAAGAATGTATTAAATACGTAATTGTTTTGTAAGCGATCGAGATATCATATTTCAAATATGAGAGCAGATTCAAATAGCCATGGTTACACTTGTAGATTTGTAACTTATATATGTCATACTTAAAAACGTATGGTTATACAAATAAAAAAAGGTCACAGACTCACAATTTTAAAAATGTTATATAATGTAGAATAAATTATATCCTTGATCCGAATAACTAAAAAATAAATTAACTGGTATTGTTTCCATTTTTCCGGTAATAAGCGCTCACAGTAGCGCCTAAAAATACGCTTTGGAGTGTGAGGCGAAGTTCTTGATTCTGAGTGTGAGGACGTTAAATTCTCACGTTCTGCCGGTTTATGGCCTTTAATCCATATAATAAATAAGGTCAATAATCCAGGGGTGTTTTTTCTTAAGTTCAACCTAATTATTATTATTGTTATCGTGTATTTGAAATCTAAGAGTGCAGATTGGCTACAACAGTTAGGCAAGTATAAACTTTACTGTAGACTATACAGTATAGTGCACAAGCTTTATAATATGTCTTTAATTTGGGACTCCCAAATTGGGAGGTAAATAATAAAATAAAACGATACTAAATTCAACTTTTATAATTATAAACATTTTTAGAAATATTACAACAATATAAAGTGATCGTTTCTTAAAATGTTTATCATAAGAAATGAAGATTAACATGTTTTAATAAAGAGTAATTCTACTTATTTATTAGGCTAGTTTTATAAGAAAAAAATAACAAAACAAACGCATAATATTTCTATCGTCACTATTACTGATAGTTTTTAAAAAATGTTTGGATAAGAACGCTTTGACTCAACTAAATGGTACACCTAATCTCCATTTTTTGAATATTTTGAATGAGTTTAATTTGATAGTTATAAAATTTAGAATTAAATTAATAGGGAACTTTGGAAATTTAAAAGCACGTGAGTGAATTAAATCTGCTATTGCTACTTGGTTATATTCAGTTTTTTAATTCATGAATCGGAATTTGGAGCCGCTTACGGGCGGTAGACTCGTTCCACTTGTTAATTCTTAAATAGTTATTTTTGATGAAAAAGTCCTGACTAATCAGAGCTGGTTTTATCAACACAGATGATTGGCTAACTTACACGAAAACAATTTCAGATTGCTTTACAGTGACGTCATCAGGGCCATGCTCTTTTATATTTTCTATTTCAATTTAAATTGTTATTTTTTTTTGACAATGTTTTCGCTTTTTGCGTCTTCAAGAATGAGAACAAATCGAAATTTATAACTCTTTACCACCGCATCTAAACGGTTTAAAGCAATTTTGAAAATTTTTGGTGGCTCGACTCAGTTATCCCAAAATTCGAGTGTTAAGTGCAACATTGAAATATTTTTTTGAAATTTTTGGTGGCCCAACACAGTTATCCCAAATTTCTGTATTTCAATGCAGCACTAAAAATGCTTCAATCTGTGCGTCAACCCTGAAACAAAAAAAATCAAAAGTGCTAAATGTGCCACGTAAGATATTATGAGAAAAAATAAATTTACATTTAGAATAATGGTTCATTGTCTTAGGTTGAAGTTATTTATATATCTGCATTGCCAGAGCAAATACATAATTAAATAAGAAAACTAGTTAAGAAATATTTCTGAAATTCAACAAAAATTTAATAAAAAAATTCCGTCATTGGTTTAATATCAAATTCTCAGAATGATATCGAAAATTCCGTTTGTCATAGTTAAGAGTCGAAGTAAAATCTGCCATTCAATATTTCAAAGAGATAGTATTTTAGTTTATTTACAATAATCCTTAGTCTCAATTAAATCAGTATTAAGTACTCTCAGCTTAAACGATCACAAATCAAATTTAATACCCAACAACGGAACTTCCCAATAAAATTTGTAAACCTCAAAAAAATTGCAAAATGGGAGTTATTAGGGTATCCAGGATACCGTATCCTATAAAAGTTTTGACAGTTTGATATGTAAAGGAATATAAAGCTGCAGAAAGAAGTAACCAAAAGTACTCATCTTGTCTTTATTTTTGGCCAAATGGCAACCCAAAAGTCTTTGTTTGGTGTTTAAATCAGAGTCGAATTAACCAAGCCGATCTGCAATTTTAAGAAAAAAATATTTTTCTATTAAAAAATACTCAATTATCCAAACAAAATTACGAGAAAAAAATGTGAAGGGAGTCAAATCTCGCATTAGGCGAATTGTATTCAAAAAACTCATAATCTTTAGGAAAAATAATGCTTTTAAAATAAATAGAATACATTAGTTAAATGTATTTAGCCCTTGGACCATCAAAATTAATAATTTGATTATTGTTTGCTAAATTGGCAATCGAAGGTTTTTGATTGGCTACAATAAATTTTATTATTTGTGGCAAATGGGGGTATGAATCATACCGTATGATAAATATTAACCTAACTTGACTTGGTTAAAACTTGTTTTTATTTCAGTTTTTGATCACAAAAAAATCCTTTATCGTAAGTTAGATAATTATCACATAATATATCTTCAATAAAAAACATAACTTTCATAATCAGTCTGCTATGGTTAAAGATTGTCATAAAAGTTAGCTTATGCTAATTATTTAGCTTACGATAAAGAGTTTTTGTGACTAAAAACCGAAATTAACACAAGTTTAAGCCAGGTCAAATTAGATTAATATTCATCATAAGCTTTGATTCACAAGTCATTTGTATTAACCCACAAAAAACGGCAGGCAGCGCTGCAGCGTGTCCACCATTAAAACCAACCTATAGAAATACTCGGTTGATTGTAATAAAACTTTTTGAAGGAAAATAACAAATACAGTATGTGTTTTTTTTATTTGCGAAATGAAAATTGCATCGGAAGAAATTCTCGCCAATTAAAGATATATTATTAAACTCGTAGACTCTATTTATGACGAGTAGTCGCCATTCACCATTTAATCGCATTTTACGACGCTTCATCATTAATGACAACATCAGTTATAAAGGTATCGATACACTTTATAACAAAATGACGTTTGTGCGTTTTTTGTTTGAAAATTTTCACTGTATTACAGTACTTATTTTTTGCAAAAATTTTTCGAATCACCAAATAAAACCTTTCATCGTAATCAGAAAAAAAATTCTAAGAATTTTTTCATTACACCAAAGCTCAAAAATGATCACGTGACCATATATTCAAGTAATAAAGTTGGTCAAAATAGTACCATTTTTTTCAAAAAATGCTTAAATCCATTTTTGAAAAAAGTGAAGATGTTCTTTGGAAGTTTTTAAAACTTTTTTCCATTACATCAGAGTCCAAAAACGATCACGTGACTTTTAAATTAAGAAATAAAGTTTTGGCTCAAGTACACAAATAGTACTCAAATTACGCCGAAAAATCCTTGCTATTGACGAAAGCTTGGCTTTCAAAATATTAACCGCCTAATTACGATTTTTATTGACGGGAATTTAACAAGTAAGAAAACACATACTGTGAAAATTAAAAAAATATAGTGAAATTTTTTTGTTCGTCACGTGATCAAAATTTGTTAAGAAGTGGTCAACTGTTGTATATATGAGTATTGCCGAACTATGACTCATTTATGTGTGAGTCATATTTGACCATTACTCATTATGAGTCACTCAATGAATCATAGTTAGTTCACTGTTTTACTGTCTATCCTTATACGTCTACACAACAGGAAACGATTTCTTCTCAGTCTTGAGTATATAAGGAACCGTTTCCTTTCACTCTGAATCACTTGATCATAACCTTTAGGGACACATTTTCTTATAATATCATTTAATAGCAGACATTAGCTATTATCAACACAACTTTATTCAAGCTCGCAATATGAAAATTATTTAACTCCTACAATCCGGAACAACTTCTGGACTCACAGTTTTTTCACGGTCACGCGTGATCATGGTGTTTAAATCAAGCGTATAACCTTCGTTTCATTATCAACATATATTTTTCACTTAATTATATGGTAATTCTGATAATTTCCTACAATCGTATTAAAACAAAATGAGAAAAAAAGTAATTTGAAGGCATCAAATGGCGATAAGAAAATATAAAAATCTATCTTTTTAGCACGATTCACACACATAATTGATACGCATGAAGACTAAATTTGACATTTTCAAATTTGCAGTATCAAACCGTCACCAATTTGGGTGCTAAAACCGCAAAAAAAATTGCATGTTTTTATTAAATGTTTACAAAATCAGCTCATTAAAAATAAAAAAGAACTATTTTGAATGACAAAGTTCAAGGCCAATTGCAAGTTTATCGTATGAGCTTGTAAGTGATCTCAGAAGAATCGGAGAGGTCGATTTTCTGATGAAAATATTAGCAACTATGGGTGAATTATGTACTGAACGGTTACTGAGATCAAAAAATAGTCAAATTTTGAATTTCACAAGGAGATTTTGCTCTCTGGCGACCTTTCATCAATAATTGACCCATATTGCATAATATTTTTCATGAGAAAGTCCTGGTTCTTCCGATTTTTTTTGAGAGGTACTAACGAGTCTCACGATGAAACTTGAAATTTACCGGTAAATTTGATATACGGTAAACAATATACGGATATTTTTAAAAGTACTCAAATTACGCCAAAAACATCTTCCAGGGTCAACTTCAAACATTTTCAAGACGTTTTTCTCATTACGGTACAGTCCAAATAAAATCACGCGACGAAATAATTCAAAAATAAGGTCTGAAATATGTCATATATTTATCTTAATTTCTTGTAAAATAAGATCACGTGACCTTTTTGGAAGATATCATTATGTTCGAAACTTTTAAATAAAGGTTGTATTATCAAACACATTTCGGCTAAATCTGGAATACTATTATCATACTGACCCAAAACCTTATTTCGTTGATTAAAAGTCAGTTGATCGTTTTTGTTCTTTAGTGTAATGGAGAAAAAGTCTACACAATTTTCTAAAAGAACACTTCACTTTTTTCAAAATTGTTTAAGTAATTTAAAAAAAAACAGTTTTTATTTTTGGCCAAAACCTTATCCTTGAATATACGTCACTGATCATTTTCCTGTATGATGTATATGAGAAAAAGTCTTAGATTTTTTTAATTCTTGCTCGCCAAGTCTTTTTTTGATGATTTAAATTTTTTTGCAAAAAACTTAGTACTGTAATTACAGTAAATTTCTAGAAAAAAACGCACAAACGTCAATTATTTAATAGTCGCTCTTCACTTTGGGTAAATGTTTCATAAGAATGATTTAAGGGTCCTAAATTGCATCAAACGGTCATGGTCACGTTTGACCCTGAAAAGATCTTGGGAATTAAAATATATTTGGATAGTTTTTAGAAAATTTATACACTTCTTAGATGTTATCTCAAAAAGTTTTACTTGAGGCCTAAGTAGTAATGTTAAGTTTTTTTTAAATTGATATTTATTTTTGAGAAAATTGTGAAATTTTCAAAACTGTTTGCGACTCTGAAAAAAAATTGAAGCGAAAATTGTAAAAAAACAGCCTACAAAATTATTATCGTTGCTTTTGGGTTTTATAATGTATATATATAATGTATTTGTCATTCTGATTGTATGAACGTTGTAGGCAGGGTTATAAAAGGGATGATCCCCGACCGGATTTTCTATCCCTATCCCCATTTTTTGCCTATCTTTTGCTTAAACCTACGCAAAAAAGGGATGCAAAACCCACGCAAAAGCCATCTCTTTTACAAGCCTGGTTGTAGGAGGCGATTCTCTTTTTCTTGCGGGTCCCTCAATGAAGTTTTTATTTGAGTTTTATGAAATGCCCTTGCATTTGAAGCAAAAGTTCGCCAACACGCTATATGGATTACCGACCCTCAGAGTACATTTGATTCTGAGCATTTGATTTGTTTAATCTGACCAATGAAATCAGCCTATTCCGCAATCCAGGGTTTTGATTAGGTGCTAATATCTTGCGTTGTTTGTATCATTCAAATATTCAGGCTCTGTACTATGCGGGTCGGTAATCCATATATCCCTTTTAGGATGGGTGAACCCGGCGTGACAAATGAAGCATTTCTTATATAGCGTAATTTTGAGAAAAATCCGAGGTAGCCATTCTGTGTCAAATTTTACGGAGATTATTTTTTTGAAATTTTTTGACATAAATTTTGAAAATTTTNTAAACCCACGCAAAAGCCATCTCTTTACAAGCCTGGTTGTAGGAGGCGATTTCTCTTTTTCTTGCGGGTCCCTCAATGGATTTTTATTTTGAGTTTTATGAAAATGCCCTTGCATTTGAAGCCAAGTTCGCCCAACGCTATAGTTGGATTACCGACCCTCAGAGTACAAATTTTGATTCTGATGCATTTGATTTGTTTATCTTGAACAATGAACATGCAGCCTATCGCAATCCAGGGTTTGATTAAGGTGCTGAATATCTTGCAGTTGTTTGTATGCTTCGAATAGTTCAGGCTCTGTACTATGCGGTGTCGGTAATCCAATATCCCTTTTAGGATGGGTGAACCTCGGCGTGACAAATGAATGCATTCTATATAGCGGTAATTTTGAGAAAAAATCCGAGGTAGCCCATTTGTGTCAAATTTTACGGAGATATTTTTTTTGAAATTTTTGACATAAATTTTGAAAATTTTGGGGCTTTATCATTGCTGAAATAAAATCTGCTTAAAATAATTTTTTGAACGCACGGAAATGAATTCCCGAGGTTAAGACTGTCTAAAAAACATTTTTTTATTTTAATTTTCAAATGGCAATTTTTTTGTGCTTGAAAATTCTGAAAAATCGGCATTTTTTTCAGAAAATCAAATTTTTTTTTTAAAATTTTGAAACAGCGTAACAGGCTGATTTTTTTACATGTTGTTAACCTCATAAATTATTGACCAGACGAAAAAAAAATATTGTTTTTTTTTATGCAAAAAAAGTTATTGGCTTTTGAAATAGTGATATTTACGTCATTTATTATTTTTTAAACAAGATTTCCAATCATAAATTAGCGTTTTATTCAAATTAACTTGATGTAGCACTCAGCTTACATGACGTAGCTTCAGAAATAAAACAAAAAATATGTTGCTGTTGGTTGTGCTAAAAAAGTGTCAGTCCTTGTGAATCCTGATATATAATTTGGCCTCCCGCAGCAAAAAATTGAGCGACCCGATAAAAAGAGTCCGCTATAAACTTGACCCGTTCGGACGCTAGGATAGTTTTAAGCGCGATTGAAATTTTGGTCAATTAATAATTCTTGAGACCATCCCGGTCACTCGGTAGCGCTGTAATTAGGGTGATCAAAGAGTGTTTTGTTTTCGTTTCCAAAAAAACGATCATGTACAATTTTTTTTTTTTAATTGCTAACGTTTATTTTTGGTAGAGGCATAAAATTTTTGTTCCAAGATTGAAATCTATATTTAAGTGTAGGACCAAGATAAACGTGGTGTAAGCAAACCCGGAATTGGAGGTGGCCAATGGAACTCGAATTATTTGCAATCAATGATTTATGGTAACTGAAAAGATGCGCAAGCATCGAACTTTGACGGAAAACAAGTATTAGGCAACTGATACGTCTAGGGATGGCCACAAGGTGGTGCTAAGAAGGGCGATCCATGGATTTGTGGTGGTGTCAACAGCCAGCAGACGGTTATATAAGTATAAGCCATTTGCAGCAAAAGCTCAAATTAATAAGAAATACAATGAAAGTAAACCATTACATGGGAAATTTTTTAAGATTCAGTTAAATTTTCAAATTTTCTAGAATTTTGCCGACGTTGATTGGTTGAAAAATAAAAATGCTCAAAAGTCAACTTTTGACCCCGGAAATGAAACTGCATGAATTAAATTATACTAGCAAACATATTTTTAAATTGAGTTACAATCAAAAAATGGTTGTTAGAGGTTACTCAAATTACAAAAATTGTCAATTAAAGGGGTATGGCGACTTCTGAATTTTGACATTTTCATCGGTGAAAATATACTGAAATAAAGAGCTCATGAGAAAAACCGAAAATGCTTATTTGTAGATATTTCCTTAATCTTGCAAAAAATAAGCATCACAAATTAATTTTCGACCATTACACCAAAAGTAGTAATGTCAATATTTTAAGACAAGCTTTTTTTAATCCGCGGCGAATGAAAGAAATTCTAGAAGCCAAATAACCGACGAATTTTTAACAAATTTCAGTCTTCAAAATCTATCTGCCTCCGAGGATATATTTGCAAAATCGACTCAAATTTTTACAAAGTCTTCACAAATTTCCACAGTAATCTGATACAATCCCACCTTACGCTTTTAAAAGAGGCTCCTAAGAAAAATCGCTGAATACGCATTTTCCCCTCCGTCAATTTTCACCGTTTTTCAATTATTTTTTTTGTCAGGCTCCAAAAAAGCATCATTACATGATGCATTATTGTCATTTACTGAATTTTGCTTTTGGCGAAAAAAACAAAAAGTAAATTTTTGAATTGTCAGTTGGGAGGCTCAGCCAAACCGTATCTCCTCGACCCAGTTTTAGAAGATACAGGGTTTTTTGTCTCATTACTGCAGTCTGAAAGCACAGGGCCTTGTTTAACAAAACAATTAGAATGTTTTTTGTTGAAATTTTGATTTGGCTTTCGCTTGGGGTCCAGTAGCAATTTTTCATTTTTATTTTGAAATTTTGACAAAATTAGAAACCGAATAAAAAATTTAAAAGAATGCTTCTAAATATTTTTTTTTGTAATTTCAAACACCTTTAGGGATTTTGATGAATTTTTTAACTTGGTAGGCGTCAAAAAAAAACAAATAAGCGCACTTTTAATTTTAAAATCATAATTAATCACTAATTGTTGTTTTTCCGTTTTTTTTCGGCCGCCAAAATCTCGCAAAAATTTTCGCAGGAAAGAGCGCTTTTGCTTATGTGTGAGGTCTTATCTGGAGCCCTGACACAAAACAATAATAAAAATGGTGAAGAATTGAAGGAGAAAATGCGTATTGGAGTGTGTTTTTAGGAGGCTTTTTAAAACCGTAGGTGTAGGCGTTAGGTGAGAATTGTATCAGATTACTGGTAATTATCAAATCACCGTGAAGAGTTGTTCTTCAAGATGCAAAGTTTTTGGATATCAGCTTGCTAGTTTAATCCCAAAACGTACTTCGTAAAACTGTCAACAATCTGGCGACCACCCACATCCTTAAGTTTCAGTATTATTTCAACCGAGAAAATTTCAAATCAAGAGTCCGGCTTCCGCCCCCTTTAAATTGACAATTTTTTGTAATTTTGAGTACCCTAACAACCATTTTTCTGATTTGTAAGACAATTTAAAATGATGTTTTTCTAGTAATATATTAGTCATTTGCGGTTTGATTTCCGGGATCAAAAGTGAACTTTTTGAGCAATTTTCATTTTCAACCAATCAGCGAATCAGCAAAAGTTTTGAGAAACTTATCTGAAAAAAGGTAAAAATACATCGCCAGAAAATTTGCTTAAATCTGATGCGTGCTTTAATTTATTTCTTATATATGACATGTTCCTTCGAATTCTTAATAAAAAGTTTTGTTTATGCTAAAATTGACAATTTTTCGGTCAATTTTGGATACCCTTAAACAACCATTTTCTGATATTTAAGGACAATTTAAAAAATAATGGTTTCCTTGAATAATTTAGTCATGCGTTTCATTTCGCGGGTGGTTAAAAGTGAGTTTTGAGCATTTTTTATTCTTGCAACTCAATCAGCGATGCGGCTAAAATTTTGAAAAATTTTTTGAAAAGTGAGTAATTTAAATAAATCTTTAAAAAATTTCCTATCTAATGGTAACTTTCATTATTTTGTTATAACTGAGCTTTCCTGTTAATGCTAAATAACTGTGCTGGGCTGTTTAACACGCACCAAATCATTGAAATTGCTTCTAGCACCACCTGTGGACATTTTAGACTCATAGTGCTAATAACCGTTTCCACAAAGTTGATGCTTGCGCCATCTTTTGAAGTCAATAAATCATTTATTTTCAATAATTCGAGTTTTTCGAACACGCTCCATATTCCGGTGTTACACTCACGTGAATCATGGTCCTACACCTAATTTGAGAATATCGATAGCAGAATCTACGCTCAAACCAAAAAAATGGAGGTTAGAATTGAAAAATAAGACGTACATTAGTTTTTTTTTGAAACAGTAAACTTTGACCATCAAAACAAGCGGCCACCAAGTTGATTGCACACAATTAAATATTTTTTGGCAATATTTTTGGCAGTGAAAACAACGCTTAAGATCCTTAGTTTCATGGTTTCGTAGGATCTTTTTATAAGGTTAGCTGATTTTTTTTTGCTCGGGAGGCCATTTATATAAATCCTGTGAAAATTAGCCAAGCTGCGACCTAGGAAAATCAAGATTCAATCTGTTGTTTTTTGTCCAATGGCGAACAACTTGATTTTTCTGTATTAGCTAGCTCCAGTGTCAGGGCCTAAAACACCTCTCAATACTAGCCTGTACGATGGGGTTCCAAGAATTTTGGAAAATATATTTTAATTGAAAAAAAAAATTATCGAAAACACGATTTTTTGGTTCATTTTGCAGTCATTTTTTTGAAAAAAGTTGTAACAAGATTTTTTCTTCCAATTCCCTTTTCTAGTCGATCCCAGTAGGTCCTTTTGGTCATTTTTAGAAGACCTTTTGCAAAATCCTCTGTTGCTCAGGTTCACCCCATGCGCTAATCCCTTATCACTTTTTGGTTAGAATGCGTAGCCACAGAACGTTAATCACACGTTAAAAGGAGTAGTGGCTACGCATTCTAACCAAAAAGTGATAAAGGGATATAGCTTGAACAAATGCATCTCTTTTCAATGATGTTTAGAACCCCGTTCAAATCTGTCATAATATGAGTAGGTTAAGATATTTGGACTTGGAAATATCTCACAATAGGCACTTAACGCTAAAGGTATCGCTATAATTGGTCTGAATTTTCATTGAACATCTATTCTGCCCATGAATTACATTTGAAAATGTCAGAAATCAGGATTTATAGGGTTGACCAGTGGATTTGACCCCCTTAAATATTAATTTCGTCAATAGTCAATTTCTAGAGCTGTGCGATAAANTAAACCCACGCAAAAAGCCATCTCTTTACAAGCCTGGTCTGTAGGAGGCGATTCTTTTTTCTTGCGGGTCCCTCAATGGATTTTTATTTTGAGTTTTATGAAAATGCCCTTGCATTTTGAAGCAAGTTCGCCACCACGCTATTAGTGGATTACCGACCCTCAGAGTACATTTTGATTCTGATGCATTTGATTTGTGTTATCTTGAACAATTGAACATCAGCCTATTCCGCAATCCAGGGTTTTGATTAGGTGCTAATATCTTGCATTGTTTGTATGCTTCAATATTCAGGCTCTGTCTATGCGGTGTCGGTAACCAATATCCCTTTTAGGATGGGTGAACCCGGCCGTGACAAATGAATGATTCTATATAGCGTAATTTTGACGAAAAATCCGAGGTAGCCATTCTGTGTCAAATTTTACGAGATATTATTTTTTGAAATTTTTGACATTTAAATTTTGAAAATTTTGGAGGGCTTTATCATTGGCTGAAAATAAAAATTGCTTAAAATAATTTTTTGAACCACGGAAATGAATCCCGAGGTAAGACTGTCTAAAAAACCATTTTTTTATTTTATTTTCAAAATGGCATTTTTTTGTGCTTGAAAATTCTGAAAATCGGCATTTTTTTCAGGAAAATCAAATTTTTTTTTTAAAATTTGAAACAGCGTACAGGCTGATTTTTTTACATGTTGTTAAAACTCATAAATTATTGACCAGACGAAAAAAAAAATATTGTTTTTTTTTTAATTGCAAAAAAAGTTATGGCTTTTGAATAGTGATATTTACGTCATTTATTATTTTTTTTAAACAAATTTCCAATCATAAATTAAGCGTTTTATCAAATTAACTTGATGTACATCAGCGTTAGAATGACGTAGCTTCAGAACATAAAAAAATATGTTGGCTGTTGCGTTGTGCTAAAAAAGTTGTCAGTCCTTGTGAATCCTGATATATAATTTGGCCTCCCGCAGCACAAAAATTGAGCACCCGATAAAAAGGTCCGTATAAACTTGAAAACCGTTCGGACCTAGGATAGTTTTAACGATTGAAATTTTGGTCAATAAAATTCTTGAGACCATCCGGTCACTCGGTAGCGCTGTTTAGGGTGATTCAATAAGTTTTTGTTTTACGTTTCCAAAAAAAACGATCATGTACAATTTTTTTTTAATGCTAACGTTTATTTTTGGTAGAGGCATAAAATTTTGTTCCAGATTGAAATCTTATATTTAAGTGTAGGACCAAGATAACGTGGTGTAAGCAAACCGGAATTGGAGTGCCAAGAACTCGAATTATTTGCAATCAATGCATTTATGGTACTGAAAAGATGCGCAAGCATTCGAACTTTGCGGAAAACAAGTATTAGCAACTGATAGTCAGGGATGGCCACAGGTGGTGCTAGAGGCGATTCCATGGATTTGTGGTGGTGTCAACAGCCAGCACGGTTATATAGATAACATGTTGCCAGGCAAAGCTCAAATGGTATAAGAAATAAATGAAAAGTACCATTACATGGGGAAATTTTTTCAAGATTCAGTTAAATTTTCAAATTTTTCAGAATTTTGCCGACGTTGATTGGTTGAAAAATAAAAATTGCTCAAAAGTCACTTTTGACCCCGGAAATGAAACTGCATTGAATTAAATTATACTAGCAACATATTTTTAAATTTGAGTTACAAATCAAAAAATGTGTTGTTAAGGTTACTCAAATTACAAAAATTGGTCAATTAAAGGGGTATGCGACTCTGATTTTGGAACATTTTCATCGTGAAATATACTGAAAATAAAGAGCTTCATGAGAAAAACCGAAAAGTGCTTTATTTGTTAGATATTTTCCCTTAATCTTGCAAAAAATAGGCATCACAAAATTAATTTTCGACCATTACACCAAAAGTAGTAATGTCAATATTTTAAGACAAGCTTTTTTTAATCCGCGCGAATGAAAAAATTCTAGAAGCCAAATAACCGACGAATTTTTAACAATTTCAGTCTTCAAAATCTATCTCCTCCGAGGGATATATTTGCAAAATGACTCAAATTTTACAAAGTACTTCACAAATTCCACAGTAATCTGATACAATCCCACCTTACCTTTTAAAAGAGCGCTCCTAAGAAAAATCGCTGAATACGCATTTTCCCTCCGTCAATTTTTCACCGTTTTTTCATTATTTTTTTTGTCAGGCTCCAAAAAAGCATCATTACATGATGCATTATTGTCATTTACTGGAATTTTGCTTTTGGCGAAAAAAAAATAAAGAAATTTTTGAATTGTCAGTTGGTGAGGCTCAGCAAACCGTATCTCCTCGACCAGGTTTAAGAAGATACAGTTTGTCCATTACTGCATCTCGAAAGCACAGGGCCTTGTTTAACAAAACATTAGAATTTTTTTGTTGAAATTTTGATTTGGCTTTCGGCTTGCGGGTCCATGTCAATTTTTCATTTTTTATTTTTGAAATTTTGAGAAAATTTAGAACCGAATAAAAAATTTAAAAGAATGCTTCTAAATATTTTTTTTTGTAATTTCAAACACCTTTAGGGATTTTGACTGCAATTTTTTAACTGTAGCGTCAAAAAAAAACAAAATAAGCGCCACTTTTAATTTAAAATCATAATTAATCAACTAATTGTTGTTTTCCGTTTTTTTCGGCCGCAAAATCCGCAAAAATTTTCGCAGGGAAAGACGCGGCTTTTGCTTATGTGTGAGGACTCTTTCTGGAGCCTGACACAAAAAATAATAAAAATGGTGAAAATTGAAGGAGAAAATGCCGTATTGAGTAGTGGTTGTTTTTAGGAGGCTTTTTAAAACCGTAGGTGTAGGCGTTAGGTGAGATTGTATCAATTACTGTAAATTACAAATCACCGTGAAGAGTGTTCTTCAAGATGCAAAAGTTTTGGATATCAGCTTGCTAGTTTATCACCAAAAGTACTTCGTAAAACTGGTCAACAATCTGGCGACCACCCACATCCTTAAGTTTCAGTTATATTTCAACGAGAAAATTTCAAATCACGCGGAGTCGGCTTCCGCCCTTTAAATTGACAATTTTTTGTAATTTTGAGTTACCCTAAACAACCATTTTCTGATTTGTAAGACCAATTTAAAAAAATATGTTTTCTAGTAATATATTAGTCATTTGCGCGTTTTGATTTCCGGGGTCAAAAGTGACTTTTGAGCATTTTCATTTTCAACCAATCCAGCGATCAGCAAAAATTTGAGAAACTTATCTGAAAAAAAAGGTAAAAATAACATCTTCAGAAAATTTTGCTAATCTGATGCGTGCTTTAATTTATTTTCTTATATATGACATGTTCCTTCGAATTCTTAAATAAAAAGTTTTGTTTATGGCTAAATATTGACAATTTTCGGTCATTTTGGATAACCCTTAACAAACCATTTTCTGATATTTAAGGACAATTTAAAAATATGGTTTCTTGAATAATTTAGTCATGCGGTCTCATTTCGCGGGTGGTTAAAAGTGAGTTTGAGCTTTTATCTTGCAACTCAATTCAGCGATGCGCAAACATTTGAAAATTTATTTTTTGAAAAGGAGTAAATTTAAATAAATCTTTAAAAAATTCCTATCTAATTGGTAACTTTCATTATTTGTTATAACTGAGCTTTCCTGTATAATGCTAAATACTGTTGCTGCCTGTTTACACCACCAAATCATTGAAATTGCTTCTAGCACCACCTGTGGACATTAGGAACTCATAGTGCTAAAACCTTGTTTCCACCCCAAAGTTGATGCTTGCGCCATCTTTTTGAAGTCATAAATCATTTATTTTCAAATAATTGCGAGTTTTCGAACACCCTCCATATCCGGTGTTACACCACGTGATCATGGTCCTACACTAATTTGAGATTTATATCTGAAGGCAGAACTACGCTCAAACCAAAAAAATGGAGTTAGAATTGAAAAAATAAGATGTTACATTAGTTTTTTTTTGAAACGTAAAACTTTGACCACTCAAAAACAGCGGCCACCAAGTGATTGCACACAATTAAATATTTTGGCAATATTTTTGGCGTGAAAACAACGCTTAAGATCCTTAGTTTCAGGTTATGTAGGGAATCTTTTTATAAGGTTAGCTGATTTTTTTTTGCTCGGTTTTGAGGCCTTTATATAATCCTGTTTGAAAATTAGCATAAGCTCGACCTGAGGGAAAAGTCAAGATTCACTTTTTTTTTCCAATGCGAACAAGCTTGATTTTTTCTGTATTAGCTACTCCAGTGTCAGGGCTAAAACACCTCTCCAATACTAGCCTGTACGATGTTCAAGAATTTTGGAAAATATTATTTTAATTTGAAAAAAAAAATTATCGAAAAACACGATTTTTTGGTGTCATTTTGCAGTCATTTTTTTGAAAAGTTTAACAAGATTTTTTCTTCCAATTCCCTTGTCTAGTCGATCCAGTAGGTCCTTTGGTCATTTTAGAGACCTTGCAAAATCCTCTGTTGCTCAGGTTCACCATCGCTAATCCCTTTATCACCTTTTTGGTTGAATGCGTAGCCACAGAACGTTAAAATCACACGTTAAAAGGAGTAGTGGCTACGCATTCTAACCAAAAAGTGTATAAAGGGATAGTAGGCTTGAACAATGCAATCTCTTTTCAATGATGTTAGAACCCCGTGTCAAATTCTGTCATAATATGAAGTAGGTTAGAGATATTTTGGACTTGGAATATCTCACAAATAGGCACTTAACGCATACAGTTATCGCTTATTGGTCTGAATTTTCATTGAACATCTATTCTGCCCATGAATTACATTTGAACTGTCAGAATCAGGAATTTATAGGTTGACCAGTGGAATTTTGACGCCCCTTAAATATTAATTTCGTCAATAGTACAATTTTCTAGAGCTGTGGCGATAAATTTGAAAAAAATGATTCGATTCCGCGTACATTATTTCAAGACAAATCTTTATTCATTCTGAATTCACCTTATAGTTAAATTTTTAATTCTAAGTCGAACTTTTTTTTAGCTGCCAATACCGGTCAACATACCAAAGATTTGGTCAAAATCATTTTTTTTGTTTTAAAATTACAATTTAATTTTAAGAACTTGTTATTGCTTATATTTTAATAAGAAAGTTTCCTCTATTTAACCCTATCAGATACGTAAATTTGATGCAATTCTGGTCAAAACAAGCCACGTATCTGAAATTTGGACGGACTTGACCCCGAAATATCAATTGTGATACAGTAAGGTAATTTTCCCCCATCCAATAGGCTAAGTCTTCCAGTAGTATCGTTTACCAATGAGTCTCGAGCTCTTTGAGTCCTCCGTCTCAAAACCACGTGGGGGCGCCGATTCCACCACCACCTCCCTAAACCTTGCTTTACACCCAAACAATAAATTTTATTTCTAACCCCTTTTCTATCTATTTTTTTAAAAACTATTTTTTTTTCGCTAACCAACCGGGTATATTTGAGAGCAGATACCGTATTATAACAGCAGATATAAAAACCAGAGAAAAAAACGCCGTCTGAAGAATGAAACGATTTTTGGTTACTGTATTTTGTATGATCAACCCCACCAATCAATTTGGGATTTATGATGATTCTGGAGATATTAAAATTGTTGATGAAAATGCCAAAAAACTGCAATTTTTTTCATCTAAAATCGAGGACAACTGCTTAGGATCCACAGCGTGCTCACGAAAAAACTTTCAGAGCTTTATCCCAGTTATGGTATCAATTTTAAGGTTTTTTGCTGAAAATTTGAGGACAAGTCACTTATAAATGAAACACTTACAATAATCTATTAGGACCGTAATAGGTTTTTTCTACAATTTTTGCCAAAACTTGTACTTTTCCGGTTTTTATATATTTCTAATGCTGAAAAACCAATATCACCCTACGCGTAGCTACGTAACTAGCATTTTTTGTTTAGCTATCAACATTGAGAAAAAACTGAAGTTCTTATGATTTCGAATCATGCCATTTTATTATAAAAAGACAAAATGTTTTTCAAATTTTTATTGATAAGGTATCAATAAGGTATCAACAAATACTTTTTAAGTTCGTAGTAGAGTTCTTTTGAACCATTTTGAATTTTTGACTGCTTTCTCTCGAGTAGATCAAACAAGCCATTTTGATGACATTTTACGTAATAATTCAAAGTATTTACTTCTGTATGATATAAAATACTGCGTCGTTGTGAACTTTTTTAGAAGGGTTTAATATTATCTGATAATTTGCGCAATAAATTCCGGATCATTTGTCGTA
>SCLH01000534.1:178684-195234 GCA_004367855.1 Oikopleura vanhoeffeni | reverse complement strand
AATTTACGTAATATCTTAAAGCGCAATATTTGCGTACATTTGTCAACTCACTAGGGAAAGTGTTAAATCACATGAGTAACTAGAATAATTCAAATTGTATGTAGTTTTCGTGAAGAATCTATTTTTGTAATTTGAAAATCATACATTATTTTTTTGTATTTTTAGCAGAAATGTATTGTGAAAGTATTATTAGACATTTTACAAGCAAATTTATCATTTTTCACATTTTCAATCAATTTTGTGACAATAATGCTGATGTAGCACGTTACCGCCCTATTATTTAGTTGTCACTTTTAGAAAGCCAAATTCAAAGTCGCTGTTTTACAGTACGTAATTTATGGCTTGAAGCATTTTTCATACATGCTTATTTGGAGTTATTTCTCATGCTTCTCGCGACATTATTTATGGTCAGTCCGCAAGATTCAGGCAAACATGATTAAGGGGGTCGGTGCATTTTGACAGATTTGCAATTTTTCAATTTTTTTTCTCTTGACGGTAAACTTTTTGCCACTTCAAAATTTTCGGATAAAAACTTTTTCGAACGAAAGTTTCAACTTTCGAGCTGACTTCGTTTAATCTGATTTTTTCAGATCGATTATTTTCACTTTATAAATCGTCTTTTGAAAAAACGCGCGTTTGCTATCGAAAGTGTCTAAATTAAAGTAAAATTTATTTTTTATTAATAAGAAGCCGTTAAAAACGGTCTCGACCACCATTGAAAATTTATTTAATTTGTTTTTATACGATTTCTACGTCAAAATCAAAAATTTAAATTAATGAAAAAAGACGAAAAAATATGAAATTTTAGCACATCGAAAGAAATATTTTTTTTCATGAGTTTAATGAAATAAATTTTACGTGATGGATGAGTCGGTTTACCAATTTGGCAAATTTCGGTAACATTATTGTTTTCAAATTCTGGATAAAAGCTTCGATGGATTTCTGCCATACCGTAGTTTCGTTGCAAAAATTATGATTCAGAGTATAAACAAGAGCGAAGAAACAAAACGAGGAAATATTTGAATAAAAGTAAAAATGTGGCATTCTGTAAAATATTTTAGTTGATGAATTTCAAAAAAATTAAGTTTGAATATTTTGAACAAGAAAGAGGAAAATTTTTCAAAATATTTCCAAATATTTTTGACCAAAAATCACAAAACCATGTCATATGATTTTTCAAAGAGCATATAAAAATATGTGGTGACCACGCGAAAAGTTGAAGTGGCCATTTTGAAGAGTAATCGTTGATTTGAAACAAATAATGAAAAAAATTTTGAACAAAAAATAAGGGATTTTTTTATAATGTTCGGAACTTTTTTCAAAAAATTCTCAGAATTTGTCGAATTCGATAAGTTAAATTCGAACTCAAAATTTTCTAAAAAAGCAATAATTCGAAAATTCTGTACTTACAAAAGTTGCCTGGATTATGAAACATTAAATTGATGGTATATTCAGGGGGAATATATAAACCCAGTAAAAAGTTTTTTATCAAGAGCCCATATCAGTATCTGTCAAAATGCACCGACCCCCTGAAGGGACATATAAGAAGCTTTGATATTAGTTAGTTTTATATACAGCATGTTTGATATTATTTTTCAAATATTATATTTATTGATTTTTCTAATCAATAAGAACGCTAGAAAATGTGTGGGCCTTTGAAAATGTTCAAGATACGCGTCATAAATTATGACTCATAGTTAGAGTTGATTGTCAATTTTCGAGCTAAAACAACTAATTTAATTTTTGTGAAGATTTCCATTTATAAAATTTCGAAAAATTCAAGTTTTTTTCCGACCTTCAAATACATAATTTTTTATAACTTGGTCAAAATACCCAAAATAACTTTAAAAGAGAAATGCCTAAAGTTAACTTTTCTACTCAAAATTTCTAAACAACTTCCCAGTCAAGTGCCGACTTAATAATTTTCAAAAATCATATTTAATTACCTATACATGTCACGCAGTAATAATTCGACTTACTTTCAAGTTGTAACAATTTGTTGTAATATCAGATGACTACTGAAGTCTCACTAAATTCCTTGATTCAAATTTTTATATCTTACTTGGCTTAGAATATTTGTTTCCTATCAAAGTATCGTTTTGAGGCCGAATCATGAAATATTTTTACTGCTTTTAGAACCAACTAATACGATAAATTTTTACATTAGTACTTAAAGCAAAGTCTTCAAAATTTAGAAAAACAAATATCTTTTAAGTTCAGAAGCTAATTTTTTTTTTGAGTTTAACGATTTCGACTTAACCAAATTGTTATAACTGATGAACTAGAGAAGTCGAAAAACTAGTTCATAAATCAAAAGATAGGGAATTCTGAAAAAGTAAAGCACTCAAAATTGCATGAATTTTCTTTTTAGTTTACTTTAAGAACGGGCGCGCTAAATGAACGATCAGTCTCAATCCGTACTGTCTGAGTACAAGGGTTAAATGAGCTTTGCATCAAAAAATAAAAAATTCTCATTTTATTTCAAGAAATTTTCCTTGTTAAAATTATTATGTCATGTTTCATGAAATGTGCCATTTAAATCATCCCGAAACTGATAATCACCTTTTAAGGAGTGGCAAATTACCGTAAACTACACCTCACTAAACCTATTATTATGACTTAACAGAGCCAATTTAAAGAATTTTTATGTTCAAAATCTCTCGCTGACTCAAGATTAATTTTGTCGAAAATTGGCTTTATACGCCAGATGACAGTCGTGGAGCTCATTTCAAATATTGAATATTATTGTCAGCGAATTCCAAACTATTTGTTAAAAAGTTATTAGCTTTACGAACGGGCCGAATTGGAATGATATTAATAAATAGGTGGAATTGTTTATTAAGCTAATTACACACCTAACTTGGTTAAATTTTTAACCTGTTAGTTTAATTTAATTAACAAACTTTACTTAGACAGTTTTTTGAGAAAATTTTTTGAGAAAATTTTTTGAGAAATTTTTTTGAGGAATCACAATTTTCTTAAAACAATCTAAACGCATATTGATCAGTTTGCTTATTGATTAGTGGTCTTTTAGTTCCAATCAAAAAGGCTTCTGTTTTTTCTCTGTCATCTTCCGTTCTAAACCCTTTCCTTATTATTTAAAATTTTGTTTTGAAATGCTCATATCTTTTTCCCAACGGAACCCATCTCAAAACGTTTACTATCTCTATAGCGCGTGTCGAATGCCACTAATGTTGTCTGAGTGATTGTCTTGAGTATGATTATAGACAAGGGTCTTGATAATGGGACCGCTAAATTTTATCGGTTTGTAATCACTCAAGCAATTACTAAGACAATCACTTAGATAAAATCAGTGGAATTCGAACACGCGCTATAGAGATAGTAAACGTTTTTGAGATGGACTTCCGTTGGGAAAAGGATACCTGGCTTTCTTAGGATCTGTAAAGAGTTTTTGTTCTCTTTGAGAATTTTTTTTGCATCATTTTTATAAATTTCACAGTTTAGTTTGTGCGCACAAATATTGGAGCAAGCGTTTTTGTAATGCTCATCTGCGCGGGTACTAAGAGTTCTTTTGGTCTGGCCTACGTAAAATTCATCACATGGGCACATAAATTCGTACAATATGTTTGAACTATCAAACATTTCAGTTTTCGGTTTAGCCATATCCGAATAATTTTTTGACCTTCACGTAATTTTTATCGTAAATTTTTGGAGGTATTGGTCGATTTTTTCGACTAATTCATGAATATGGTATTCAATCAGGCTTGAAGTGTACTCCAGTACCATTGTGTGGGAAAATGGTTCACGTTCTGGCTTTTCGAAATTAAATATATTTGGTACGAAAACCCTTTTTTGAACGGTTTTACATGGAACTGTTATCTTCGGATGATGAGAAATCTAATTTGATTTCAGATTTATGACCTTGTTATCGGATAGCTGATTTTTGTTCTATCGTTCTATCATATATAAATTAAAGCCATATCCCTTTATTGCCCTCTCTCAAAGATTTGGTCCCTCAAAAACATTTTGTCATTTGAAAACCAGTCATCCAATTTAGTTCTTAGATAGCTCAAACTGAGCACAATTATCTAATTGATATAAGCATTAAAAATTGTTTTAATAGGACCAATGTTTTCATTTTTTTCTAAGATTACTGAAATTGTTTAATTATCAGTTTTTGTTAAAAAATAGAAACAAAGGTCTGAGAAAAAATTGAAACAATCGTCTGATTCGGACCAATTTTTGTTTTGTATTATTCACTAGATATTTGTACACAGTTTGAGCTATCTAAGAACCTAATCGGCTGAGTCGTTTTTGAATACCTCGTTGCTTTCTCACCTCCGTGTTTTTAAGGGACCAAATCTTTGGGAGAGGGCAATAAAGGGATATAAATCATATCATATCATCATATCATATGATGGACAGATCCTAAATATTTAAAAGATACGAACGACGCGGGATACTTGCAGCCAATCTACAACCGAAATCTCCAAATAGGCCGATGAAATTGGCTTAAATTAAGGCGGCTACCCAATAATATTCTCGCATTTTGCATCATTCAAATATTTAAGGTCTATCCGTCGAGGGTCTTTAATTTATATTGTATAAAAACCTAAGAATTAAACCTTGAATTTTCGCGATACATGCTATTCGCGGGTTCTTAGATGTCGAAGGTATAAATTTACGAAATGAAACAATCTAAATAAATTTTTAACGTAAACATGAATTATTCAAGTAACACGAAATACTGATACAGGGGGGTGCCTTACATCGCCCGCCCAATATCGCCGAAAAAAAACTAACGCAATTTCAAGATTTTAGCTAAACTCTTGCTGGTGCTCATTATGACGTCATTCCGAACACCCGTTTTTTATTTTTAACGAAAAAATTTATTTTTGTCCGCATATCGCCGAAAGTGGCAATAGCGCCGAAAGTGTCCAATATCGCCGAATTTTTTGGCAAAAACTTTCGGCGATATTGGCTCCTCCTGTAATTGTATTTAATAATGATGTAAATTTCAGCTGTTGAAATTTTTACTTTTTTTTACATTTCACCCTAGATCTGTTATTTGCATTTTATCGTAGATAAATTCACTCTTGCATTACTTGGCATTAGCTTCGCAATCGTCCGGATATATATAAGATATGAAATGACGTCAAACGTAAAAACAATTTATGATGGCCACTTGAGAGGAAATCCACGCAGTAAATCAACGAAAAGCAATTTTGCAATTTAATCATATTTACCAGAGGCAAAACATTAAAATATTTCCGTAAAGTTTAAGATAAATTCCGTACTTATTCAGTAAACTAAAGGGCGATAAGCTAAAAAAACATAATTTACGTTTACTTCTTTAACTCGTAGACTCGATTTCTGACGACGCGTCGCCATCCACCATTTAATCGCACTTTACGACGCTTAATCATTAATGTCAAGATCAGTTATAAAGTTATCAATGAACTTAAAAACAAAATGACGTTTGTGCGTTTTTTTTTGAAAATTTTTACTGTATTACAGTACTTATTTTTTGCAAAAATTTTTCGAATCTTTAAATACAACATTTCATCGTCATCAGAAGAAAATTTTAAGATTTTTTTCCATTACACCAAAGCTCAAAAATGATCACGTGACCTTATATCCAAGAAATATGGTCGGTCAAAATAGTACTGTTTTTTCAAAAAATGCTTAAATCACTTTTTGAAATAAGTGAAGATAGTTTTTAGGAGTTTTTAAGATTTTTTTCCATTACACTCAAGTCCAAAAACAATTACGTGACCTTTAAATTAAGAAATAAGGTTTCGGTTCAAGTACACAAATAGTACTCAAATGACGCCGAAAAAATTTGTGGGCTAATAAACACCTAATTTAAGAGTTTTGAACATGAAGATATTTTTCAAAAAAATCACGTGATCGTATTTTTCTAGAAATAAGGATTTATTTATGACATATTTCAAACTTTATTTTTGAATTATTTCGTCACGTGATTTTATTCGGACTTTGATGTAATGAGAAAAAAGTCTAAGAAATGCTTGAAGTTGACCCTGGAATTTTTTGGACGTAATTTGAGTACTTTTTCAAATTACTGTATATCAGTACTGTCTTTTTTCAAAAGTACTCAAATCACTTAGAAGACCCTTTAAAAGAATCGTAACGAATTTCTAAGACTTTTATTGAATTACAGTAATACTGGCCATAATGGCCTCCGGTTTAAATAGAGCATGCGTAGGCGGAAAAATGAGAGTCAATCTTTCTTATCACAAGAAATAAATATTCCACCACAATTTAAGAGTCATTTTACAAGAGAATTTTGTAAAAACATATTAATTATTTTTTAGACAGAGCGATAGAAAATCATTTGAAGTTTTATATGAGGTAGTTTAAAATATAAATTAAAGGTTTAATTTGATCTTATTATCGCACTTTTGTGTGTAACTGGAGGTAATTTTTCGCAACTTTTGTTTTCTTATCTTCATTAAATGCCTTTTAATTTGTTTAAATTTTTTTTTTAATTGTATAGCAAATTGGCTAAATATTATTTCAAGCTATTGAAAAATGTATGTTAAAAATGAAACTTTGCTTATATGGCTCGCTTTATAAGTATGGCGACGCGTCGTCAGAATCGCGTCTGGGTACAGATTCATGTCTAAAGTCTACGAGTTAAATAATTGACTAATTCAGAATTGGTAATTCCGCATTTTTTGAGAAAATAGTTGAAGTTTTCCATTTAGAAATTTTGAATTTCACCTTCTACAGCAAACTGTGAAGGTTAATAAACATAAATGCAGGGAAAAATATAGTGTGAATTATTTTGATACAAATTTCAGTGTATATCAGATTTAAGCTCCAGAATCTTGCGTTCAATAATATTGTGAAGTTTTCTTTCTATCGCATTTATGATTGGTTGGTGTCGTATGCCAGCTGAAGCTGAAATCCCGAGCCAAAATCTGACCTTCTTTAATAGGAAAAATTACTTAGAAAGATTAATTGCGAAATGATTGATAAAATGAAAGAAAAATTAATTAATAAAACTTATAAAAAATTATTTTAAAAAATTAATAAATAAAACTAATTGTAGTTATAAGTAGAATTAAATGTAGTATTAAGTAATAAAACTAATACAAAATTATTTAAAAAAAACTAATTAAAAAATGCATGGAGTAAAAAAAGTTTTAATTCTGATTTTCTTCTCGTGAAAAGAATTTAAATAAATTTATATAATATTGTACTTCAGATTTTTTTGACCTTCAACAGCTTAAATTTGAATGCTTTTTTGAGGTTTCGAATCAGTCAAAAACATAATTTCGTTTTGTGAAATCGATCTGTTTTAACTAATGAGAATATTTTTCTAACTAATGAGAATATTTTTTTCGAGATCAAAGTTTTTTTTTGTATCAAGTTTGTCACACTGTATTTGAATCATAATTTGAACAAAAGTTTGAGATAATATTTGTAAAAATCACTCGTTCTGCACACTCTTATTATACAATTGTTACTTATCTCACTGAGTTGACAAATGTTCTGAAAACTTAGGTGCCAATTAACATACATGTATATGTAACCATTGTATATATTGACGATTAATTCCTAAAGAGCCGAATTTAGAAGTGTCGCGCCGAGCCTAAAACATGACTCAGCTGGAGATAGTTCCATAACAAAAATGATAATGAATTGATAGTCGTCACATGTTGATACTAACATTCAAGCTTAGTTCAACTAAAATCCACGGTATAATCCCAATGTGATTATACCGCTTGAAAGATATTAATCGTATTAGGAAGCTGTAGCTGTGTTTGGTGTGAGATTAGGGTTAAGTCTTTGAATGTTATGTTGACTTTAAGAGGCTGTAGGTGTAAAATAAGGTAGGAACGACAATTTTTTTGCTAAACATTTTTTTTAATTAAGTTTGAATTGTAGGCCTTGAAAAAATTGTATGTTCAGTACAAAACAATTTTTAAAAACTTGGCAGCTACAAACCACGGAATTACACATTAGAAAATATCCTTAATTATTGATTTTCTACTAAAATCTCATCACCTTATTTTGCTTAAAAGTGTAGTGCGAAAATTTTGAAATTTTATTACCATGACGGTAAATGACCTTCAATGTATATTTCAAGTTAATATTATCATTTTGAAAATACCAAAAAACATAATCTTGCAGTCAACTTTCTTATGAACGGCTAAGCAACTATGCACTTATTATGTATACAAAGATCGCTAAAGAGCAAAATATTTATATAATTAATTTAGCTCTCTAGCGATGAAAGTGGACATAACTTATTAATAGTTGCTGATATGCGTATCAGAAATTTGGCCTCAAGGTTTCTTTTTGTTGTATTTTCAAATATATACAATGAAAAATTGAAAGTGAACTTGAACGTCACTACTGTAATAAAAGTATGAAAATGTTCCAATTTTTTGTGAGCGGGATACTGCTGTATTCTTAAGGGAGTGGGTGTCGCAAATTTGAGCCTCTTCCAAGGTCATTTCCGTCAAACTAGCAAAGGTGATAATTCCAAAAACATTTGTAACTAACAGAACCAACCTTCGCGGTAATTTTGAACTTAACAGTAATCTGATCCAATCCCACCTACGCCGACACCTACGCTTTCAAAAAGCCTCTTAAAAAAGACACGCAGTTCGTACCTTCTCGCTTCAATTTTCATCATTTTTTTATAATTTTTTTTGTGTGAGGCTCCAAAGAAGCTTCACACATAATTAGGGTTGCGCAAGCGGGAACCCCTACAGACTGAAACTTAAAACTCCTTGATAAACATTTATTTGCTATCGGGGGGAATCGCCACCGAGAAAAGACGGATGTCCGAGCAAAGAAAAGTTTTTTGGGCATCTAGTTGGTCCAGAAAAGTGAGTTCCAAAAACCTCATTTTCAGCACTAATTTCGTTTTTGAGGCTAATCAGCTCATTTTTTTTAGTTTTCTTCTGGCAAGGATCGTAGTCACATTAAAAATTTTGCTATTTTTCTGAAAAATATTCTTTTGAAAAATAAAATGTCCAGAAATTGTTCGAAAGAAATTTTGGTCATTTTGACCAAAAAATGCGTAAGGCGTGAACACTTATTAAGCTGAAAATATTTTGGCCAATCTATTTGAATACTTAATTTCTATTTTTTCATTTTTATTGCAGAATTTCACAAAAGCTTTCAAGTGCGCATAGATGAGAAACCATGCGGAAGACTGGCGAAAATTGCAAATGCCGTATTTAATATTTTGAACCGTCATTCTTCCCTGGCCAAATGCCAAAAAACTATAAAAAATAATTTAATTTAATTCTCTTCGTAGTTTCTCTGCCAGATATTTTTTTCCGTTTTGGGTCTCATTATTTCAATATTTAAAAAAATTAGATTTGACGCTGCGCACCCTACACATAATGCATTATTGTCTTCTCGGAATTTCTTTTGGCGGCGGCCAAAAAAGCACAAAAACGAAAAAACAAATTATTGATTTTATTTATGGATTTAAGTCTGAAAGTGCCGCTTATGTTGCGGCGTAGGTGGGATTGGATTCAGATTACTGTTAGGTTTATAAATACCAGCGAAGGTTGGTTCTGTTAGTTACAAATGTTTTTGGAATGTCACCCGTGCTAGTTTGACGAGAAATGACATTGGAAGAGGCTCAAATTTGCGACACCCACTCCCTTAAGCCGGTCATGTTTAGATAGTATTCAAATTCGGAGCTCTTTAGCGCTAAAGCGGTTCATATGATCACCGTCAGACCCTCACTAATCGTTTACGCCCCGATTTAGTTATATGCTTAAAAACCTCAGCCGCTCATATTTTGGCCTATATTATTGGCTGAAATTCAGGTTGATGATTGGATGCAAGTATCTCGCGCCGTTTTTATCATTGAAAAACTTACGATCTGTCACCTTAGAATTCTTAAGAATGTTTGGATATGATTTATCTGTTGACAATTAAAAGTATTTTCAATTTTGATACAAAATCAAGATTTTAACTCATAGCCAAGTGAGTCGGTACCCAGAGTCACTTTTAGCAAACTAGTTGGCTTGCTTATTAATCGAGTCATATCACCGAATTTTCATCATCAACATACTATTTTTTTAAATAAAATTCAGACAATTTGCTACAAACCTTACAAATTAAAAAAACGTATTTAACCGGAATAAGTAATAAAATAAGTTGTGCAAATAACCGCCAATAACACAAAAAATGCAATAATCATATGAATTTCAACGTTAATTTATAGTATTAATAACGTCATAAATTATGACGTTATTAATACTATAAATATATTATATACTATAAATATATTATGACTCATAATAAATTTTAAATGATTGTCGTTTTCTCTATGCAAACGAAATTAAATGTTTTTATCAAAATTATCATAAAAAATAATCATTATGTTTTATCTCGTACAGAGTCTGTACTACAGACAATAAAATATATTTTGAAGAGTGATGTCTAGAAAAAAAATTTGAGATGTTGTTACTAACAACTTGTTAGTCAAGTAAATTTTAGACATCAGTTTAATAAGGTCAGTCTCTAGAGGTCTGAAACTAACCAGAAGTAGAAAAATATGGTTTCTAGTGTAATCGAAAGCGTAGAACAAGAATCCGTTGTCCGATTTGAAATATCGAGTCGGGATAATTTTTCGAAAAAATTACCGAAATTTATTGATAAAAAAAATATATTTCTAGATTGCCGAATTTTTAAGGAGAACTTATTATTGCCCAAATTCCAGTCTCGGAACAAATAATTTTATTATTTGTTGATATACATTAATGCTAGTTGATTAGCGTGAAATTAATCAATATTTTCATAACAGAAATGTTATGTCTTGAATATGAGGTCACGTGATGGTTCTTAAAGTAAACAGTATACTATACTGCTATAAAAATATTTTTTATCTCTTTTTCAGATATTGACCTCAAATTTTATTGACGTAATTTGAGTATTTTTTTGAAACAGAAACTTGTATCTCAATATTATAACTCGAATATACGGTCACGTGAATATTTTTTAGCTATTTTGTGATGAAAAAAATCTCATAATTGTAACAGGAATATTTTCAAATGTTTATCAATGGGATTTGAGTACTTTTAAAGTAAAATAGCACTGACTTATGGTATTTCCAAAAAGTACGCAAATTATTTCGAACAAATCTAAGGAGAAACTTTAAAATGTTTTATGATTTTTTTTCTTATTACAGCATAGCCCGAAAAAAACCACGTGAGCGTATAATCAAAAAGTAAGATTAGGACTATGAAAAAAAACAATCCTTATTTTCGAGATTAAAGGTCACGTGACAATTTTGAACAATTTTGTGATGTTAAAAACTCTAAGATTTTGTCAACAATTTCCCCGAAATTTTCTTCACGTACTTTGAGTACTTTAAAAAAAAAAGTACTCTTACGCTTAACCTCATTTCTCGATTATAAGGTCACGTGATATCATTTGGACTTTGCTGTAATTCAAAGAAAGTTTTTAAAAGTTATAGAGATTCTCCTTAGTTTTTTTTCAAGGTGAATGAAGTACTTTTTGGAAAAAACAGTACTCTTTTCGCCAACCTTATAACTTGATTATACGGTCACGTGATGATTTCAGGCCTTTGCTGTTATGCAATTAAAGTGTAAGAATTTCTCAATGATTAAGCAGCTTAATTTAAGCTCAAAGGTTTTTTGTGGTGATTAAAAAAAATAGAAAATTTCAAATGGGATCCAATGATACTATTCTCTATAAAATCGGATAAATAATTATATTTTAGCCTCATGCATTTTTAACGTTTCACTTTTGGTTTCAACACCACTTAAAACTCACGTGGTACATTGTTTCACTAATGTTGAAATGCAAACAGTCTTTTTTTATCAATTAACAGATATCGCATTACAGGCGCGAAACAGTTAATCTATAATTATCAAAGAGTGTCCTGGATCTTTTGCACTGCTCAAGCCTGCAATTCGAAGTGTCTTGTATAGTTTTCTATTCCATATATCTTATTAAAAAAATAATAAATCTATACTTTTCCCAAAAATCGTTCTCTCCTAGGGGGTGGCATAAGTCCAGCAGATTGTTACATTTTTTCAGAGCAATATTTGAAAGAAAAAATAGGTGGAAATTTATTTTTTATTTTTAATCTTCAATAAAAGTGTTCATTCTTACAAACGTTCACATTTTAATTTTCTGAAAAGAACTAAGTATAGGTAAAAATATAAAACAACACTTTTCACTGTACATCCATTTCCAACTTAACCCGACTATAGATTTTTTGTAAGACGATATAAATAAACTTCATTTATTTTCGGGTGTACTCCGCCAAAAAGTCCCTTAAAAATTCTGAACATTCGAAAATTTTTAAAATATCAAAGTTTTTTTTATGAAAAAGGGTAAAAATTGGCAAAAAGTAGAGAAAAACAACTTTTTTTGAGATAAAAATTGACCTTAAATCAGGCTTCCAAAAGCGAAGGGAAGAAAAGGGGAAGGGAACGTAAATTGCGTTTTGATATTTAAAAATGTCCTGACTATCAAAATAAATGACGCCTACTACACCCACAATTTTATTGGGAATTTTTCGCAACTATGAAATGTTTAAAAATTTAGTGTGTATTCGAGTGTACAGTCAAGTGTTAAAATTTTCATCAACAGTTTCAAAATGATAATCGCGCGACCTACCGATTAGTTGATACGGCGATTAATAGATACTAAAACATTTAATATGTGATTCTGCATGATTTTTTATGAAGAGTTCAAATAACCACGAATAAAAATTTTTGACTTTATTTGGGGAAAAATTTTCATAATTTTTCTTAAAAAGTCGATAAAAAATGGAAAATAAAAAATTTTAATGATTTTTCAAACAGCGGTCAGAAAATATGCAGGAATCCATAAAAAAAGTTAAAGTGGCTATTTTTTGGTTTTTAACCAGAGATTTTCAGTAATTAAAACAAGAAAAAATTTGGACAAAAAATGCGAAAAATTTTATAATGCTTTGATTTTTTTTCTAAATTTTTACGATTTTCAAAGAATGAACCTCGAATCAAATCTTTCCTAAAATGGATAAAAATTGATTTTCTGAAGCGTTGAACACTATTTAAATCGGTTGAGCTGACTTAATAGCATGAAAAAATAGACTGACTTACTATTTTCGTAAGTTATATTGACTCCAGGATGCCGGGTTTATGCCACTCCTTAAAGGGGTATCCGGGTTTATGCCCTCCCCTTAAAGGGGTATGCCGCATACGGTATCCCTGTAAGGGAGTGCCATAAACCCGGAATCCTGGAGTCAATATAACTTACGAAAATAGTAAGTCAGTATATTTTTTCATGCTTATTATAGTCAGCTTAACCGATTTAAATATGTTTCAGCTTCAGAAAATCATACCGTATGCGACTCTGATTAAAATCCTAAAATTCATTTTTCAACTGTGGGTCCAAAAAGTCCCACTCGGTAGGTTCTAGAGAACCGCGCGAGCTTTAAAGTCGGGTTGTTATTAGCCAGGCTTATTGAGTACTATATTGTCAATAGGCTAATTAAGGGGGTACCCATAACGAAAAAGACGATTTTGTAGTTTTTGAGGCCAAATATCTGGAATACTACACATTGTAGAACCCAATACTCAAATATGATGTAATATTTCAACGAAAATCTCACATCTTAAAATCTAATTGAAGATCACTGATTGCTTGACCAATAAAGAACGAGCTTNCGCCATAGCCTACTCATCCCTGGATTTTTAAGTGATAAATTTGAAATCTATATGATTAAATATCTGATGAGTTTGCGGAGAGCTGTGACTATCGAAACCTCAATTTTTGGGCTTTTTGTTTCCGAATACTGTACTTTGAATTTCTGAAAATCCATAAATTTTGATTGAAATGTTTAAAAACAAGACGATATAATTTCAAAAAGATAAGAAAGTACTCTCCAGAGAGAGATTGGGGATTAAAATACCACTACTTTGTTTCAAATTGTCCATATTTTTAGAAAATAAACATGAAACAAAATTGTGAACATTTTTTGCTTGAGCCTTAATTCATGACGGGTACCTCCTTAAAGTAAATTTGGCTGAAAGTTGGCAGATTGCTTTCATGGTATATCGAGAACGGAGTAAATTAGCAACTTATACAACAAGAAATAATTTGAGCCCTAAAATGAGTTTTCTTCTAACGAGTAATGCGTGTTGTTAAAAACCACCTTTAGTTTGATGCTGACCTTTATCTGATCGTATTGAGGGCGATATCTTAGTTTTCCGGAAAATCCAAAAATTTTAACTTTTTCGCAGATTGGGGATTAAAACCAAATATAATTTGGCTGATTTAACCAATTCGAACACGTTATTTCGATTAATAAAATTTAATATATTCAATAATGGAACGTGTTCAAGCGTAATTTTTGTTCAAATAAACTTTTTGGACGAGGGAAATTATGAAAATAAATGAAAAGTTCAGCCACTGCATTTTAAAGATTTATTCAGCTAAAATAATGTTAAAGAATTAAAAATAAATCATGTAAATAAGAATATTCTGTTTTGCCCTCTTTCTGTTTTCCTGAATTAAACCGGTTTTTTTGTAACAAATTTTGTTCACTAGTATAAAAAATACTTAACGTCTAATATTATACGCATTTTGTATCAGCCTCCCTAAGATGCACCATTTAAAAAATTCAAAATTTGTTGAGAAGTAGTTTTATGGACCAAAAATTATATATCTTATGCATTTCTTGGACAAGCTTTTTACTTTTTAGAGATAAAGTTAAAATGTTTTCACAACCACGCTTCTTGTAGAAAATTTATTGAATAATCAGAGAAGAACTTTGCTTTTTTTGAACAAAGTTAACATTTTTCGACAAAATATAAATTTTAAGGTCAAATCTTCATGATTTGTGAGGATTTAAATTAATTTCAATAGTTCTATACTAACCTGATTAACGACAAATCCCCGGTCAATTTTCAAGTTGAATTGCAAGGTTATCGAATTGAATTGGAAATAGTTCCGAAATACTTGAAGCGAATTTTCTGATAAACTTATTAGCAACCTTGCGTTGATTATGTACAAAAAACCGCTGATAAGAATAATTAACTTCAGATAAAAAGCACTTTTGATCTTTGGCAACCCGTGTGTTAATATTTGACCAACGGTTGCTCATATGATGATTATAAAATCGACTTCAATGATAATTTTGGTCGTGCTTTAAATCAATTCGATGACCTTGAAATCAGCCTTAACTTTGACTGGTTATTTTTTATTCTCTTGGTCATTGTAGAAGTTTGAAAAGCTAACACTCTGGAGATAAAAGCCTAATAACAGTAGTTACTCTAACTAAAACATGAAAGTTTGACTTAAAAATCAATTTATTTGAAAAATGTTCAAGAAAAAAACATCCTAGGATCAAAAATCACCAAATTTTGTTCTTCTGCAAGATAAACCAATAAAGACAGTACTCAAGCTCAAAATATTTTTAGAAAGAATTTAGATTCACATGTAAATTATGATGATCAAAACTTATTTTGCGGGTAATTAAACATGGTGATTAGGTAAATTTTAAGATATCTAAATGAATTTGAACATTTTCTACCGAAACATTGGTTTTTAAATAAACAAGTTTTCATTTTTAAACAACATGAGGTAATAATCATAAAAAGGTTAAGAATGCTCAGCGATTCCCAATTTTCCCCCTTTGTTATTGACCAAATGTTAAATAATTTTACATGTTCCATTTTCTTGAACTAAATTAACTTTTGAGCTTTCAAAATAAACAAAAACACTTTTAATTCATAAATCATAAATCTAAATCATACAAGTTATCAAAATATTAGCATAACAGGATAAAAACAGTGAGCTGATTTCAAGAGTGTTTTAAAGAATTTATTAGGCAAAAATATTGGTCTCCTAAATCAGGGTTGTAGTTTCAAAATAAGCTCGTACTTGAAAGTGTTAGTTTGAAACTAAGTCCGTACTCAAAACTGAAAAATAAAACTTATATCATATCCTTTTCCCAACGGAACTCCATCTTAAAAACGTTTACTATCTCTTTAGCGCGTGTTCGAATCCCACTGATGTTGGCTAAGTGATTGTCTTAGTGATTGCTTGAGTGATAAAACACCCATCAAATTTAGCGGCCCAATATCAAGCACCCTTGCCTATAATCATACTTAAGACAATCAGTAAGACAACATTAGTGGGATTCTAACACGCGCTATAGAGATAGTAAACGTTTTTAAGATGGAGTTCCGTTGGGAAAAGGATATCCTCAAAAAGACTCTTTCTTGATGATTTTTTGTATTTTCGACTCAACGAGTGCCTTCAGTGGAAAAGAGAGAAAATTCAAGGGGTACCCAATAAAAAAATATTTTGGGAAAAATTTTCAGCGTCAAAAAAAAGAAGTTCGGAGGTGAAATTCAAGAACTTAAATCGCACAACTCTAACTATACTGTATAAGCAATAACTTTAAAAAATAGTAATGGTCTCGGTCTCACATCTCTATCATGTCTTGCCAGCTTGCTAGAGGTTCATTAATTTAAGGGGATGGGCGTCGTAATCTCGTACCTTTCAATCCCGCCTCATAATAATTCTAGGGCAGTTGTGAAAAATCTGAGGATACTTGTTAATAGGTC
>SCLH01000534.1:149300-177880 GCA_004367855.1 Oikopleura vanhoeffeni | reverse complement strand
AGGGCCGGGATATTAACAAAAGTGTGAATAGGGGATATTAATGTACCATAAATTAATTCTATAAAGGGCTCAAAAAATTACGACGCCCACCCCCTTAAGGTCAAATCTTAAAACTCGAAAGCATCCTTTAATACACTCATGATAAGGAATATGGTCTCAATCACAATTAGTTTTGAAAAATATTGGTAGTCAAAAAAACGGGTTATGTTTTAGAGATGTGAGACTCAGCTCATTCTTATTTTTGGTAGATTGACTATACGGTATAGTCTATACCTCACAATTTTTCGCGAAATTTATTTGCATTGGCTCCTAATTTCTCTTTTTCCCACTAGAGGTACTCATTGAGTCTAAAATAAATAATCATCAAGATAGGATTTGTGGGATATAAGGGCCATTTAGCGCTATTTGAGCATGACCCTTAACCAGTAATTCAAAGCATAGAAACAACAAATAGAAAACTACAAGAAAAAAACAATTCATTCTGTAATTGACTCTAATTTTATTAAGTTTTTTAAAAAATAAGTTTTGGTACTGATATTAAGATATATTCTTAGTGATCGGAGTAGACTCTATTTTTTGAAAACAATTACCAAAAATTAGCTCAGCTTCAACGATCAGGAATGAGTACCCTCTTAAGTTTACAAGTTCTTAGACTTTGATCCCCAGAAATAATTTAGTAGATAGTGTCAACTATGCTCGTTTTAGAGGACGCATTCCTGATGTATAAAACATAGAATTTAGTCAGAACCCATTTTTTAATTTATTTTGGAACATGGTATTTCCCGAGGATTGTGAGTCACAGTATGCGACTGTGCTTTGGCTTTTCTGTGTGAACTATTTTTTTTATAATACTTAAAGAGTAGTGTTTTATAAACAAGATGTAAAGTACAAGATGTAAAGTTTTCTGATTTTTACATTCTAGAAATTTAAATTAAAAAATTAAGCAAACTTCAATTTACAAGAAACAAATGATGTTAAACTACTGGCTGTATTTGGTTTGTGTTATACACAAATTTTTTCAATTCAAATTTGAATTAACTATAATTATTATTATCGAAAAAAATTTAAAAATAAAGCAATTTTAATCGACAATGTAGCTTTATAAGCTAAAGAATAGGAATGTTCTTTAACTTGCACAACTTTTTGGGTCGGTATTTGTGCCAGTTATGAAGCGAGGACTAAAATACAGTTATTACTTATAAAGTAATATCATGATTGCAATAACGTTCACCACAAAAATTTTAACCATTAGACAGCGGTGAACTATTAACCCCCAGGAGCGTGTCTTTATTATGGGCTAGACAAGCTAAATACGGTATCGCTCCGAATGATACTCAATGTAGGGATTTTTTTTATTAGCTCATTTTAAGAGCATTAAATCAATTTGAATACTATTTTGAAAGAATGCATATGAAGGTATGTGTATAACACAGACTTCAACCTACCTTAACTCTGTGACTTTAGACATGAATCTGTACCCAGACTCGATTCTAGCCAACTAGTTGCCACACTTTTTAAAATTCGGCCATATGAGCAAGTTTCATTATCACACATACATTTTTCAATAGCTTAAATAATATTCAGCCATTTGCAAAAAATAAAAAAAATAAAAAAATTCCGATGAACAAAAGCTTAAAGGATGAGAAAAAAATGCAAATGTACCCAGTGACGGGCAACAGTGCAATAATCATACGAATTTAAACGTTATTTATATTTTGAACTACTGTTAAGTTAACTTCAACGGGTTTTCTCTAGTTCCATTAACAATTATTATAGTGTTTTCATCAAAATTCTCTTGGAAATTTACTCTGAAATTATTGTTCACTATCATTTATTGTTTCAAGAACCAGAGACGTAGTCACGCCTACGCCTACTCGCAAACCTTTTGATTCTAAGTTATTATTTTCGGAAGTTTTGGCTTCTAGAAGGTGCTCATTATTCTAACCGGAGGCCAGAAATGTTCAACAATTATTCACAAATAATACAAAACACAGAAATCTTGAATATTGAAATTAAAAAAAACCCCAATGAGTACTTTTGAAAAAAAAATAATATTATCAATATACAGTAATTTGAAAAAGTACTCAAATTACGTCAAAAAATTCCAGGCTCAACTTCAAACGTTTTTAAGACTTTTTTCTTCATTACATGAAAATCTGAATTAAATCACGTATAAAATAATCAAAAATAAGTTGTTTAAAATATGTCATAAATAAATCCTTATTTCTTGAAAATAAGATCACGTGACGTGTGTTTGGAAAATATTATTATGTTCAAAACTCTTTAAATTAGGTGTTTATTGCCCCAAATTTTCGGCGTAATTGATCACTATTTGTTTCATTTCACCAAAACCTATTTTTCTTATTTGAAGGTCACGTGATCGCTTTTGGACTTTGGTGTAATGGGAAAAAAATCTTTAAAAACTTCTAAGGAACCACTTCACCTTCTTTCAAAAATTGATTTAGCAATTTTTGGAAAAAACAGTACTACTTTTACCAACCTTATTCCTTAAATATACGGTCACGTGATCATTTTGGGGCTATGGTGTAATTGAAAAAAAAGTCTTAGAATTTTCTGATCACGATGAAAGGTTTAATTTTTTGATTTAAAAAATTTTTGCAAAAAATAAGTACTGTAATACAGTAAATTTTAAAAAAACGCACAAACGTCATTTTGTTTCAAAGTTTATCGATAACTTTATAACTGATCTTGTCATTAATGTTTTAAGCATCGTAAAATGCGATTTAATGGTGAATGGCAACTAGTGGCTAAAATCGAGTCTACGAGGTAAATAAACAGCTTAAATTTCAGAAAAATAACCTTATCTGTATTGCCTTTCAAAATTGAAGATTTATTTCCTAGATCGGTAATAGTGGGCTTTAATTTAGCAATCAATTCGAGCCCACTATTTGATGCTAAATTATTTTTGTGCAACCACCTGCGATTTTATTTCTTTCTAAAAACCTAAAAAATATTTCTGTTCACAAAAAAATTACTGATGATGGTTTGATATAAACTTGAAAGCTTTAATATAATGTAGTTAGTCTATTAAAAAGAAAAATAATATCTTTCCTTGTAGAGATAAAATTCTATGACAAAAAATAATTCAGATCTTGAACTATTAAAAGTGACAATAAGCTAATTTAACGTTTTGGAATGTTAAAAGGATTATGCAGATTTAATTTTCGCGCGAATAACTTCTCAATTCACTAATCTGATCTTCCAATCAGCTTTGGATCGGATTAAATAGGATGTTTTATACGATCACTTAGAGCCAACATCTAAAAATAAAGGAAAAACTTGAAATTCTTTTAACTTATTTTGGTTCTTATTTTTTTCAAATTTTTCGTTCAATACAACTTCTTTCATTCATTAGAAATAAATCGTTTCTTGAAATTTTGTTTAAACCGATGAAAAAGATTTATTTGAAAATTGATCACACTAATTCTTAAACAATTTCCCCAACTTTATTTGAAATTCATATTTCAAATTAAAAATATGAAAAACGTTTTTTTCGTAGATGCCTTTATAAAATTAATGTCATTCATTACCTTTGAGAAAAATTGGCACTAGAAAAAAAATTAAACAAGTTGTTTCCAAGTGTTCATCGACCAATTATTGTAGAATTTATTTTGATATCCCAAAAATATGATACGTCATTGTGGGAGCACACTTGCAAAAAATTGCAAACAAAATTTTATGGCGTTTTTTTACTTTCAAACGAACATGATTTTTTTGAATTCTCTATGATAAAATTTTTATTCAAATCTTGATACCAAAAATATAGATCGAAAATTTGCACGCAAAATGTGGGATGAATATGTCATATGTATGGGAAAGCCCACTGGAAGCACAATTACTCTCCAACAACACTTTCAACTTTGCCTTCTCCAAAGAACCTGCAAAAACCAAATGAAAAATTGCATAAAAAGATGATAAGGACCTATAGATCCCTTTTAAATTTACGTTAACATAAGTTAGGAACTCAGAAACGTCTGGAAAATGCCTATTTTGAATGCTTAATAAAATTTATTGCTAAACTTTTGTCGCACTGGAAAAATTTTAATATTGAAAAATTATGTTTTATTTGTTATTGTAAATAAGTATATCAGGAAGTATTATGGAAGAAAGTATAAGTCATAAAAATAGGTAAGACAATTTTGAAAAAAAATGCTATTTTATTGTCAGATTAACCGTCTCAGAGCACAAAATCTATAACTTTTGAACATATTGTATTACGAGAAAAAAGGTTGAAATCTAATTTTTCAGTCATATAAAAACTCTTCTCATAAAACAAGGAATATCCCTTTATCACCTTTTGGTTAGAATGCGTAGCCACTACTCCTTTAAACGTGTGATTTGAACGTTGTGGCTACGCATTCTAACCAAAAGGTGATAAAAGGATATAGTCAGTTCTTCAATGTTATCGGAAAATACAAATTAAATAACTAAAATAAAGTTAAAAAATGCTATTTTGTCTTTTAAAAATATCGGGGTCACGTGTGAAAAATGTGGGTTTCTACGTTTTTTCATGATATTGCATTATGCTGGTGTTACGAACAAAAAAATTATTTCTCAAAACATTAAAAATATTTCATTCTTGATAATGCATCAAAAAAGCAACATGTAACATAACCCTGATAAGGCAAACATGATATTGCGTAGGTTTTCTTTAACGTAGATGCTATAAAATAATCTTAGTCAGCACAAAAAGTATTGTATTAAAAAAAAGTTCTCCGTCGTTAGTCTCAGATTTTTTTTGTAAATTCTAGCTAATGTCTGCTCTGTGTTGAACTTAAAATCTTGCAGAAAAACTTCACATCTTCGATAAGTATAAATTATCGATGATAGTTTATCAATTATAAAACATCAAAATCGTAGATAAAGTGCTTTATAATAATATCATAATAATAAAAATTGCAATTCTGAATTCATCTGATGTCTTGAATTTGCAACCATTGTATTTTTTCATCCATTCCGAATTAGTATTTTAAATAAGATTTTATTAACTCGTTATTAAATTTCAAACGAACAGTTTATTGAGTTAATTACATGTTTATAATTAATTCATGTTGTAAATCAATTAGATGGTCTTGCTTAAAAATACTTCGTTAGAAGGTGAAAGTTACTAAAATAAAAATGTGCTGTAAACAATGGGTAATAAGTCTATTAATAATATTCGTTTTCACCATAAACTAGGGATCAGAGTAATTATTTATTAAGAAAACAAGCATGTGGTGAAAAAGTTTTTCAATTTCTGGTTTTTCCGATATTCACTAACCTAATTTCGGTTTTCCAAATCTTAAATAGGAAGTCTATATATCTTCTGAAATCTTAGTTCTGTCAACTTAATTTCACGATTTCTGATCTCAACGTGGCCTGTTTAGTTATTTAAATTTTCAAAATTGTAAGAAAAAAAAATAAAAATTGTCCCAAAAAATATTGAAATTTTTTCTGAGTGTCTAAAATAATATAATGTTTTTTGCTCTTGCGCGAGAACGGTAAATAATTTGACCATACTTTATAATCCCGTTTCCAGAAACATGATAATTGCGAATCTTTGGATACTACTGAAAATTTGATACGACGACCTCAAAAATAATTTTCAAATTGTCCTCCTGGGAGTTAAAAACTGAAATCAAAAATTCGAGCGCAGTCATTTTCGTCCAAATTGTCAAGATAAGTCGGTGATACATGTAAAAATAGTTTGTAAATAAATTGTAAAAAAATATATCGCTGTCCGTGCCAAAATAGCAAAAAATGGGCCTTTTCGGCATAATCGAGACATTTTGAGGATGAAAATCGAAAAACGCGTGGAGTCCTTTTTTTCTGCTATGCTATTTCACAACTTATGTGTGAGTATGATTTTTTTCTGTTATTTTGACGAAAAAAATATATCAGCACTTGAAAAAAATTATTGCTCTCCGGTTAACCTCATTTACCGGTTGGTTGTAAGTTCGATCTTGAAAGTTTTTAGCAAAAGTTGTTTGCGAGATTATGAACTATCATCCCAGATTTTTTTTATGGTATTATTATGTAGCAATAAAAAGTTATGAGCGTCGAAAAAAGTCTGGCTGGCCTATAGAACCCCCTTAATTTTGCTAAGCATTTTTTACAATTGTGTTTTAATTATATTTGATGGTTCTATTTTTTGAATAATTTTCAGTCTATTTTTGACTGTCGATGTCGACAAAAAAATGGATGGCCAAAATTTATATGAGCCATTTGCAGCATTTAATTTTTGCATAACAATTTTGGATCAGCAAAAAATATGGCCAAGGGCCAAATTTATATGGCCAAAGGGAAAGTTTCAATATCTATAAAAATACAGAATCTATAATACAGATGAATATTTGCTTTTTATTTTGGTAAACATATTTTCTGAACAATCTATAATAAAGACGTCAGATTAAATGGAGCTCCGTTTCACTCTGGAACTGTCAGCTTTGCATATTTATAGCGCTCATCTAAATTAAGATTCTAAAGCAAAATTGAATTTTATCACTCGTGGAGTTGAAATGATATAAATTGACGAAAGAAAGGTTGAAATGAAAATTTTATGCCAAAGATAGTTCTATAAATACAGAGAAATGTACGAGATTTTAATTAAGTTTACAAATTGAGCCGGAAAGTTCAAATAAACTTTCATTAAATATCTATGTTGAAAGTATATTCATTAAGTACTTTCAACTTGTAGAGCCGCCTTTGGGCAAAAGTCTGCCCATTATTATAATTTTTCGACAAAATTTCATGAAGAAATTTAATGCCTTGTTTGAATTTATAATTTTTTTATCTATTTATGGAGTCAATATCGTGAATTGTCTTTAAAAAAAATATTATATTTTGATAATATAAAGTCACTTTTTTATAAAGTGGGCAACTAGATGCCCAAAAAACAATGCAGATACCCACATGGTTCCCTACTCTATGAAATAAAATTGAAATACTGATTGACATAAAAATGCCTTTTACCACTTTCACAAATGTATTGAAGTAACATTTCACCCAAATCAGCATTTGAAGCCCGCACATAACTCAAGTATACTAATGATTTCAAATAAGGAATTTCAAATTTTTTTTTTTTTTATGAAAAATTTTCAAAAAAAAATCGATTTTAAAGTCAATTTTTTTTTCCGTGGGAAAAAAAAAAAATTTTAACAGGTAGTTGTGGATCCAGTTCTAGCGAAGTCGTATCAAGTGCTAGAAGGATGATTTTTTTGGCCAGTGAAATTAAGCGTTTTTCGTTACACCGTTTTTTTGATTGAGGGTCGGCGACCAATATTTGACCTCTAATGACCGGTCAAAAAGTTTTTTGCTCTCTAGCGACATTTCAGTTACATTATTGACCCATAGTTGCTAATACGTTCATCAAAAGTCGACCCTTCCGATTCTTTTGAGTGTACTTGCAAGTCTAAAAGGATGAACGTGAGGTTGACCTTGGTGCTGACCAGTTTTTTGCTCTCTAGCGACCTTTCAGTACATTATTGACCCATAGTTGCTTATACGTTCATTAGAAAGTCGACCCTTCCGATTCTTTTGGAGGAACTTACAAGTCTATACGATGAACTTGAGATTGACCTTGAACTTTGACCGGTCATTAGAGGTCAAATATTGGTCGCCGACCCTAATCAAAAAAACGGGTGAACGAAAAACGCTTATTTTCACTGGCCAAAAAAATCAGCCTTCTAGCACTTCATACGGCTTCGCTAGCACTGAATCACATACTAACGTGTAAAATCACGAAAAATTGACCTTAAAATCGATTTTTTTTGAAAATTTTTTTATAAAAAAAAATTCTTAGTCTTAAATGACCAGAAAAAAAATTCTCTACAAGATAGTTTGAACACATTAAAACCGATTTTTTATTTTTGAAATTCCTTATTTCAAATTGTCACTGTTTTTACATGCTCGAGTACTTTGGTGCGTTATTGCTACAATTATTAAACTTTCTAGATTCTATACCGGTATATATATCTATATATGATATATAAATTATATAATATAATATATCTGGATTATATAATATATCTGGATTGGCGTTATTGCTACAATTATTAAACTTTCTAGATTCTATACAGTATGTAAAAAAATTGTTCGAGACCAACAAGGGAAATTTTTCTGGATCAAAACCTATAATTGGCAGGAAATTACTTTCAATCCAGAGGAAATTGGAGCTTTTTGTCTCGAAAATTTTTTTTTACATACTGTATAAATATCCATATATGATATACCTATATATAAATCTATATATAATATATAATATATCTGGATGTTTCTATATTTTTAAGTTAAACCATAAGTAAATTTTTGAATATGGGGAAAATGCCGAATCTAAACTTTTGATCGGTTGATCCCTTCCTAATCTGAAAAATGCTATCGGCCTATTTTGCATTTCAAGGTTTTGATTGGGTGGTAGTATTCCGCGTTGTTTGTATCATTCAAATATTCAGGATCTGTCCTCTGAGGGTCTGTGATCTATATTCAGGTAAACAATTTTAAATATTTTTTATATTCCCCATTTTCAAATATTTATTGTAGTCCTGAATATAATGCCAATTTATGAAATATCGACTTAAAATAAATTACAATTTTTTGGTATTTTAATAATTTAAAAAAATCTTAAAAAACAAAGAATTAAAAAAAATTACTCATAAATGAATCATATAATATGATGAATTTCATGTTTTGAAGCTAATCTCTAAAAAAACAAATCAATAACGTGGGTATATTTGATATAAACGTAGATCTGAAACTTTTTGTTTCATTTGAGGGTTTTACACAAGTCGGTTCCCACGACTATTTGTGTCAGAGTAATTCTATCATAAAAATATGTTCGACAAATAATTCATATTCGAAAACTGTGGTCGAACATTTTCGTTTTCAAATGTCCTCCTTAATTTTACATGGGGAGCACGGTGGCTAACGCATTTTTAACATAAGAACGGGACGCAATTTTTGACCATGTAGTCATGTTTTTCCAATTTTTTTCTAACCGGGAAACTGCGTTTTTTTTGATCTGATCAGCAACAAAATAAATGTATACTAATTTGAATCCGGTGGCACGAAAAATGTCCCGGGATATTAATTTTGAACCCGCAATTGAACAGCAGAATATGTTCGGAATTACAAACGCCTTGTAAAGTTTAATTAGTTGTGGTGGGTAAATTTTATAAGGAATGTCATTTTTTCAAGTCAATCCCAATATTTTTATCAAAAATTTAATAAGTCATACGACTTAAATTTTGTGAAGTTGAGAACTTTAATAAGCAGATTCAACAGAATAAGGAGGACTATATTCAGGGAACACTTTTGGCGTGGGGGGGGGGGGAGATATTTACAAATCAATATATAGTATGCCGGCAATCTTCCAGTAACCGGCAATTTACCGTTTTTTTGACCAAAATTTGCCCATTTCTGACCTGAAATGACATTTTTTTCAATTGTTTTTTTTTTCAAAATCTCATGATATATCAAACTGACTATTCGGGTAAGAGTGTTTAATTATATTTATATGTCGTACTTTAATTTCAAAATAACCAGAAAAACGGAAAATGCTCTTTATCGCCACTAGGAGGATTTTTTTTTCTAATTAAAATTTTTTAATTTTTAGGGTCAACTCAACAAACGCTAAAAATTTGAATTCGATACTTTAAATATTTCTAGAGTAATTATTTGTACGTACATTCCTAAGTATTATTCCTAAGTATGTCACATTTTTGCTCATATTCCAAGCTTTTTGCAGAAATATGATTGACACCGCTGATTGGTCAATAAGCATGTAAATCTGTGAAGCACCTAGGTGTTTCTAAATTTGAACGTTTTGATTGGTTTAGGTTAGCTCCTGCAAAAAAGTAAGAATATAAGCAAAAATGTGACAGGCTGTAAAATTTTTGAGATTTCAAATTAAAATACATGAAAGCACTTAAAACGTACAAGGTGTCACAATTTTGCTTGCGGTCTTAGTTTTTTGCTCTAAACTGATTGCCACCGTTTATAGGTCAATGAGAGTTTCAATTTGTTAAAACCTACGTGTTTGTAAATGCAAACGCTTTGATTGGCAGAGGTGATCTAAAGCAAAAAAAAATAAGATCGCAAGCAAAAATGTGACATGCTGTTTATACATTCATTTTTAAAATGCTTTTAAGCGAGTGGGTGACGATAAGTGGGTGACGAGTATAAGTTCATTTTTCGAAATTTTGTTGAATAATGTTGAATAATTTAGCCATTTTTCATGTTTTTCCGATTTTTTGATGAGGAAAAAAAAGAAAACTTAATAATAAACATATATTGATATATTCTCGATATCAATATTAAAAATACATAAAAACTTGGTCGAAATAAACGATTATGATTGATTTCAATTTTAACCAATCAAAATCGGGCTTTTTTTTGAGAATAATCGCATTTATTTAACCCTCTTACTCATAGAGCCATAAAAGTGGCTTTCATTTTTTTGAAACGACCTGAAAAGACAAAAATAATTAAAAAAAGAAGTTTAAGGTTCAAATCGCCCATAAAGTTTGCGATTAATTTTTGAAAAATAAAAATATATTTTTTTTCGATGAGCCGTTCGAAATATATTTAATCCTACTTTTTTTTTGATTTCTCTGAAATTTTTCTTTATCAGCTTTATCTCATAATTTATTTGTCAAAAAACAAGGTCTTAAATACTCAGTTTTTAGGAATTCGTCTTGACCATCTTTAAAAAAAATAACAATGTTTCTACTAAATGTAGAACTTTTTTGATTCTTTTTGCTTGAAAACAGAAAAAATTGCTCATGAATTACAAAGCAAAGCGGAAATATAAGGCGCAGACATATTGTTTACCATTAATTTCATCAGCTCAGAGGTGGGAATTATCGTTTAATAGACCAACCCGATTAGGTATTTTGAATCGGAGATCAGATCAAGAAAGCCCAGGTTTTACTCTATTTTCTTTAATTTGCATATTATTACAAAAATCTTATAGTTATTACTAGAGAACAGTGTGAGTCAACTCCGTTATTCCACAGCCTTAATTAAGTACTCAAAGTGTTAATTATCTAAATTTAATAATCCATAATTTATGGACCATAAAGTTAAGTCTATCCTTTATCACAATGACTGAAAAATAATTTAAACGAAAGCACTTATATTTTTTGGATGTTAGACTTTCAAAGTCGAGCCAGAAAAGTGGCTCTCATGCCTCAGGAGGATATCAATACTCAAATGAGTAAGTGCCACTTACTAAATGGGTTAATGACTTTTTGCAGTGTGAAAGATTAAAGCTTAGACTTCAAAATTTTTAAAAATAAAATCTAAATTTTTATCGAATTTTATGTATTTTACAGTTGTTTATTTTCTTAAAAATTGTTTGTTGCGAATTTTTTTTGCTGACTGCGGACACCCTATGTACAGTACGAGTTGAAAAAGCTTTCAGTTTGGCTGAGTTAAATTTCTCGTAATATTCAGTCAAAACATTTTATTCAAATCTTCTCAAATTATACACATTGCAGCAATGCTTTAGTGAGTAGATTATTTTAAAATGTGGGGTCATAATTGATATGACTTCTTAGAGTCACTTCTAAAGCTGAAATTTAGCTGATAATATCTGGTTTTGCTTGATTTTATCTGTTTATTTGTAGAAGATTAGTATCCTTGAAGATATAAATGTCGGTTTATCAAGGATGTCAAGTACCATCAGATAATTATAAGTAAAATAAATTAAATCGAGATTAAATATATGCTTTTTAGTAGAATAATTAAGGTTGAAAAGTGAAAATTAGTGAAGCAAAATGTGCTTGAAAATATATCTTTGAAATATAAATTTGTAGAATTTGTTTTATCGTACGAAGGCGCTAAAGTTAACACTTCGATCCCTATTGCCTTTTCCGTGCCTATCGAATCAACTTAAGTTTTACAATGCTAGAACTGGACTAAAATTTGGCGTTATGTATCTGAATGACTTTTGTAAAAAATTTTATAGATACAGTACTACTGTATCAGTAGTTAACCTCGAAATTGTTTACGTCACTTCGGTACCAAAAATATTCCTCTAGCGAGAGAACCAATTTTGTAGAGCTGGGAAAACACGACCAAGGGTTTTTTAGTCATTTTAGTTATTTATTCAATTTCAATTCAAATTGTTTCTGCGGACTCTACCCCCTTGAAACACCGTAGTTTTTTCTGTATATTTGAGAGCAAGTTTTTTTGGGAAATTTCGTATAATTAAAGTGATGTTTAAACAGGTGCGAAGTTTAGACCACAAGTTTACCACAAAACCAAAATATTGTAGCTCATACTTGGCGATGGAAAAATCTATGGAAATTATAGGTTCATGAAATCCTCGATGATTTGCTTTCCAGACATGATTTAAATCATATCTTCTGTGCACACTTTTGTGAATATCCCGGCCCTACTACTTAAAAACACACTACGTTACCTAATCAGGGCCGGGATATTCACAAAAGTGTGAATAGGGGATATCTATTACGGCACTTGCTGGGGCTTTTATGCCACTTTTCTAGCCATAATTTTTACATTATTCGGCTTTTAAAACTGACTCATCCGACTAAGTTTTTAGATAGCTCAAACTGAGCACAAATTTCTAGTGTATATTAATAAAAAAAAATTGGTCTGGACCGGACCATTTTTTTTCTGAGATTACTGAAATTGTTTAATTACCAGTTTTTGTTAAAAAATTGAAAGCAATGGTATGCTTCGGACTATTTTTATTTATTTTTTTAAAATGTGTGCTCAGTTCGAACTATCTAAGAACTTAATCGGATGAGTCGTTTTCAAAAGCCCCAGCAAGTACCGTAATAGATATAATAGTGTTTATTCTTCAATAAAACTAAAAGTAAAATCTGCTTTGCCGCATCCGTTTGTTTGCAAATAAATAATCTAGTTAATTATCAATTCATTTTCGAGATCCACTAGACTTTGAAAACGGAAAAAATCACGATAATTTTTTCAAATTACGCCGTTTTTTATAAATCCCGTACTTCTGATAAAACAAAAAGTTTTATCCCTGAAATGGATGCATAAAAACTATAAGTTACTGCTGGAAAATTTCAATTCGTAATGAGGAAACCAAAACTTTACCATTTTTTTTGACCTAGGCTGTCCGCGCGAATTCAGAATTTTTTAGAAATCAAGAATTTTTCTTTCGAAAATTGTAAAAATTCGAAAAAATGCCGCTCTCTGATTGGTCGAAATTCGACTTCATCCGATTATCGAAATTAAGCTTTCATTTTTTATTTTCTTAGATATTATCAAAATAATTTCAGTCTTCAGTGAGAAACTTCCGCCGATAAGTTAACGGTTTTTCCATCAAGTTTTAATCTAATCTTATTTTCGACAAAATAAAAACCACTTTCCAATAATTTCATTTTGCACGTCTAAAATACTCAGAAATTGCTGTAATTTACGTCAAAAGTATAACATAGCTGTTTTCATTAAAATTTACATTGTCTTGTAATAAATGTGAAAAATGTTGGAATTTGATCAAAGCTGAAAACTTGAAGTGTCCGGGCGCATTCCAGTTGATTCAGATGTCAAATGTCCTCTTATTCGCAAAATTCTTCGACTTAAAAGTTTTGCAGAAAATTTTCGTACAGAGCCATAAATCACGCTTCCAAACAAAGTATATTTATTCAGTTACGTTGATAGTGTCTAAGGGGCTTGTCTGAAGAATTATATCATCAGGTAGTTTTGAAGGTCTCAAAATATAGTATTTTTTCTGATTCTCCAGGTAGAAAAGTTTTTATTTGGATTAATATCTCGTGTTTAACAAATGTAAATCTAGGCAGCTCAATAGGCAAATAACGTACAAAATAAAATGAGGGAGTATGCCTCATCATAATCACGATACTGAATACATATATTTTTTCGCAGAAAATATTTTTGCAGGAGTACTCATCAGCTCAAGTTTTATTTCAGCTGAATTTAACCTAAAATTAGATCTGATCAATCATTTTCAGAACATCGTTTTCCGGTCTCACAAAAGTGGAACCTCTTACGGGCGATTTTAGTTTGATCTGACAAATCTCGATAAATCAATCATTTAAACTCGGAAATTAATTTTTTATCGTTGGCATCTCTGCATTTGAATTATCAAATTTACTGTTCAGCAAAAATATTGAAACATTTCTTTGTCTTTTTTTGATATAAAAAAGGTATTTATCTTTTGAACATTTTTCTGGCATCAAATCAAAATTAGCATTTTAGAAATTTTGAAAAATTACCAATTAAAATTGCTTAAAAATTTGTCAGGTGTTAAAAAATTGAAATCGTCAAGGTTAATTTTGAGAAAAAGTACTAATCCGTAAAGGTCGAAATGTGTTGCAAAATATTTAATATTTAAGGGGGTAACCCCTAGCTCCTGGATATCAAAATTTTCTTTTTTTTCAGTATGAAGTTTAATTTGTGAGCTTAACAGCCGTACAAAGCCTAATTTTCAAATTTCTTGTTATTTAGAGAAATTTCCGAAATAAATGGGTGTTTTTGCATATGTTCGCTGACCCCATTTCATTTAGTCAAACAATGTCAGATTTTTTTTTAAAGAAAAGCACTTCTTTAAAAGTGTGCAAAGCGAGGCGGTACAAAGAGTTTTTCATTTTTTTTCTCATTAGCTTTTTAGAGGCACTCAAAGTTTATTTACCCTCAAATTCGTCAAAAATAGGATTTTGAAGAAAAATTCCAAAACTTTTTTTGAGTAAAAATCATAATTTTTAATACATTTTCGTCAGTAAGTTGCACAATAAAAATTAGTTGTAAAAATAGTCAGATCGAATGTCTAGATCACAAGAAAAAGTTAATTACCTGAAAAAATACTGACCTGAATACTGACCTGAAATACTTACCTGAGAAAAAATTCCATTATTATGCAAAATTCGGAAAATTTTTTTATCGAAATTTATCTTTTTTTAGGTTTTCATTAGCAAACTGTTAACAAAAATAAGAATGCAGTTAAAATCAGCTTTCTATCACTTCTGAGTCTCGAGAAACAGCCTCCGTCGGTTAACCAAATTTCTGGATCTAAGAAAATATTTGGAATTTTTTTTTTCAAATTTAAAAATTTTTTATTGCCATGTTCAAATCTAATTCACAGTGATCTAAAGCACAAAAATTAGAGCAAAAAGTTATTACTTCAAAAATACAGTGCGGGTTAAGGATAATAAAAACTTGGAAAATATAGAAAATTTTGGAAATTTTTGATATCGAAAAATTTTTTTTTTTTATTTTTGGAAGCAAACCAGCACGAAAATGACAATGCAACTAAAATTAGCTTCCTATCACTTCTGAGTCTCGAGATACAGCCTCCGTCGGTTACCCCTTTAATAAACTAAATTAAAATAAACATTTTGATGAACACCCTCACCCTGATTATAGTAAAAATTTCGATAATTTGAGCGGTGAAAGTCGAATATTCTTAAGGGTCGTAGGGATCGATAACATGTCATTAATACAAGATTAATATGAAAATCCGCAATTTTTTCAAACCTGGGAATTAAAAATATAAAATTGCATATATTCTTTCTCGGCGGGAGATTTTGTTGCAATAAACCATTTATAATAATTTTTCGAGAGATATCATTTTGTTAGAAAGGGAATGTTTCATTTTTTCAACTTCATTGCTGACCAATTAATCATTATTTATTTTTTAATCGTTTGTTTTAACAAAATCTTTCACCGTGAATCAAAACTATGTAATTTTTGTTTTATAATCCCCAGTTTAGAAAATAATTGCGATTTATTCATATGCATTTTTAGGAGACACAGTGGGCAACCCTTTTCTGAGTTAACGGGTGATTAAATCATGGGACTGCATCTTTTGAAAAACATTTGTACCTTCAAATCTTTTGTCAATAAATTTTATTATCATCGAAAAAACGTCATTTTCAAAGCTTACTCAAATCGGCAATCCCATAAAACTAATGAGAAAAATAATTGAATACACAATAGTTTTGATCAATCAATTATAGTTTAAATTAAGATGAAAAATATATCCAAAAAATAAATTATTGAATCTGGAACACAAAAAGAGAAAAATAGCTACAACGCTAATTAGGAGAACCATAATTGTAGAGTGACACATGCTTTTCATTTGATTTGATATGCCGCTGATTGGCCGATTCCGCCTACGCAAAACGAAGCAGAATATGGCTACAAGATTGGTATTGTACAAAACTGATTTTCGAGACAGTTATTTTTGTTCGAAAGAGGCGGGTTTATCAACCAATCTGCGGCATTGAAAGTCAAAAGGAAAGTGAGAGATAAAATATCTCCTTTTAAAAGAAGTTGAAAGAAATCGGAAATTGATTTTAAATTGTTGAAACAGATACACTAGAAAGTTGATAGTTTTTTGGTATCTTTCAACTAGAATTTTGGTCTTTAAAATTGTTATTAATTTTTGGTGGAAATACAGTGATTTTCTTAGTTTTTTCAAAGTTAACATAAGTCGAGTTTTGCTGAGTCTAAACATTTTTATTTACTTCGTTGAGTATTCAATATTTTTTGGTATTTTCAAGTAGTTTAGAATTACCTAATTTGATGGACTTTTAATTTCTCGCAATTATTTGACTTGAAACGTGCTAAACTGAAGTGCTACCCTTAAGAAATAAACGGGGTCTAAAAAGCGATAAGGCTTAAAGTTAAGTTGATCGAGTAAAAGCATCAATCATTGGAACACTTTTTTGTACCTAATCCAAGTTCGAAAAATCCGTTCGAAAGTCAGCAATTTTATTGGATATAATAATTATAGCCTTGAAGACCTGGCAAATAAATGCCACCGGATGTCTGAGCGGGTTTTTGGGAATCTTGAGGAAGGATAGTTGACTGGTGAAATACCGGAAACACGACAAGTAAACATTGCTATCAATCGCTATTTTTATTTGGACTATTTGGAAATTAAAACGGTACAAATCACTGCATTTGCATAACATCGTTGGAAGATCGAATTTTTCGCGTTCTTTGAAAATATTTTTGAAGGTTGAAACTGAATTTAAAATAAAGTTTTACTATCCTTTAAGGGGGTAGCAGCGATGTGGCAGACTGGCGTCAATTTAACTTACGAAAATAATTAGTTGGTTTATTTTTTGTGCTTATTATCGTTAGCTGAACCACAATAAATGTGTATCAGCTCATTAAAATCATTTTTTATCTATTTAAGGAACGATTTGAGTTCAACTTTTATTTTAAATTCGTAAAATTTTCGAAAAAATTCAAAAGCATTATGAAAATATTAAGCATTTTTCGTCCAAAATTTTTTCTGATTATTTTATGAAATCTGTGAATAAAAACGAAAAAAAATAGCCACTTTTTACTTTTTCATGCATGTCTACATATTTCTGACTGCTGTTTGAAAATCATGAAATGTTTTTTGTCATTTAGTTGTCGACTCTTAGAAATATTATGAAAATTTTCCGCAAATCAAGTCGAAAAATTTTAATTAGTAGTTTTTTGAAACTCTGTAAAAAATCAGGCGAAATCACTTGTGAATTTTCTGGTATCTATTTGGTTTCCGTATTTCAACGATGCAAGGTCAAGTGAAAATCGTTTCTGAACTTCTGATGAAATTTACAACACTTGCTTAAGGACCGGTTTGTGCATTTGGCACGCAATTTATAAAAATTTTATTATTTTTAAAAAATCTGTATTAAAATTGCGGGTGTAATAGGCTACTTAACTTTTAAAAGTCAGGACATTTTTTATATTTAAACCTCAATTGAAGGTCCAATTTTTTTTCCTAAAAAGCTGTTTTTCTCTATTTTTCATGGAAAAAAAACTTTCATATTTAAGAAATTTTTGCATGTGGATAATGATTCTCCTACTAATTAGTGCATTACACCCAACAATGTCTGAAGTTTATAAATATCGCCTTTAAAAAAAAATCCACATCGGGTCAAGTTGGAAATGGAGTTGTAATGAAAAGTGTTTTTGATATTTTTTACAGATACTTAAGTATGTAAAAAATTTTTAAAATATAAACGTTTGCAAGTATGACACTTTCATTTTAGATAAAAAATAAAAATTTTTCACATTTTTTTTTTCTTTGAAAATCACTCCGAAAAAATGTACCAAATCTGCCCACATCGCTGCTACCCCCTTAAATTTGGTGGATTTTTTCGAAAATTAATCAAGTTGGATTTTCACTTAAAATTCCAAGGATTTTTGCGAAATTTAAAAATATCCGAATACAAAAACAATTTTACACACTTTTAAGATAATTGAGTAAATTTGAAATAACGAGAAGATCTGCGGCATTCGAAGTACAATTTTCCTCTGAACGAATCAGAAATAAGTAAAGTTTTGAAAAATGAATTGAAAGATTTTCTCTTCATAAAAGCATCAATCAAATTTTTTGTAACAAACTTTTATCAATAACTGAAAGTTTCCGATCGACATTTTTGAAGCACCGTGTGCCGTTTAGCTATAAAGTGTAGCTAAACCGAGCTTGGTGATTCAACTCAGATTTGGATAGCCTAGACTAGGCTGTTCTTAGAAAAATCGAGATTTATGATGAAAACCTATTTTTATTTTAATATAATAAAGTTTATGACATAAACCTCATAAAGGTATGGCAAAGACACTCTAGGGTTCAATTTCTGATTTATGACTAGTTTTTTTTTGACCAATCAAAAGGCCGTATTTCCCGAAATTTTTCGACAATTTTTGATCATTTTTCGAAATTTCTGGAAAAAACTGAACAAAATGTACATTTTGGTTTTCTCATATCTACAATATATCGAAAGATCTCAATTTCTAAGAACAGCCTAGCCTAGACTGATTAAATACCCAAATCATCGTTGCATACCATTTAAAATAGTCACGATTATGTCGTAAATTTAATACACTGTAGAACGATTAATACACAGCTAATGAAGAGACATTGATTGAAATATTAATCTGAAGATGCTCACAAATACGAAACTTTTTTTTATAAACTCTTACCTGCCATACTTAGATTTAAGGGGGTGTCCGCAAAAAAAGTTTGGGTTGAAAATGGGTACATAACTAAATCAGCCACAAAAAAACAATTAGTCAAGGTCAGGGTCTCGAATCGTTATCTGCTGTCTAGCTCCTTCTAGCAGAAAACTTGAATTTTCTTCAATATCGCTTCGTCATAATATCGCTTCGTCATAAATAAAAATAGAACTACTGGGGTTTCAACTTAAAAATAACGACAAATTGATGGTTAGATTTCATTCTCGTAAATTTGCTGAAACAAAAATAATATCGATTAATTTTTTTCAAAAAAACAATTCTGTGACGCCAAGACTTTTGCGAATAACTTTCGTTCTAGGAGTTTAAAAACAATTTGGCTCGAAAAAATCTGAGAGAAGATTTCATTGATAACTCGACTTAGATTTGAATAATTTTCTATGTGAAATCAAATATCGTTGTTCAAAAGACTGAATTAAAAAAGACGTTTTTTGACATAACTGTCGTTTAAAATGAAAAAAATTAGTATTTGGCCAGTAGCAATTAGAGATTATTGTTTTACAGTCACATTCGATTAAAAATTAATGAAATTAAATGTTAAATGAAATATCCTTGTGCATCAAAATTTTTAACTTTGCCGCACTCTTGTGGCAGGACCTATTCTTGATGATTGCGAGACCACCATCATAATTTGTTATTCAAAGTCAGTTTAGTATTTTATCAAACTTTCAGCAAAACTTTTTTTGTGGGCACTAGTGGTGCCGCACTACCCTCTTAAATCACAGAGACTGAAAAAACCTCCAAAAGTATCTGTTATTGTTGATATTTAATTTTTTGACATTCAGCAGTAATAACAACGTTGGCCCCACTGTGGAGGTTAAGTGTTCAATAATAAATAACATGAATATTATCATCTAAGTGACATGTCCGTTACACGCATTTATAATTTTTAAATCTGACGTTCGTATTTCATAAACTATAACAATGTAAAATATAATATCCTAAATTACTTTATGATGTGAATAAAATGTCACCGCGGAAATTTTTATTTTTTAACCATCATAAGGAAAAAGTTTCGAAATCACCTCTGTGTATTTATCTAAACTGGTGCGCTCATCTGAGACAAACAACTAAGTACATATTATTATCCATTTCAAATAATTACCATTGCATTTTTGCGGTGATTTTTTTCATTTTGATCATGTGGAAAATGAAAGTTCGCACAAATCTACTAGTTTTCCCATAAAAACCCGAAGATCTGATTTGTCAGCTTATCATGATTTTAAATTAAAACTTATGTTTGACTTTTACACTCCAGCCATTTTTATTCAAATTTTTATAATGATTTTTGATTGATTTTTTTTGATCGTATTAAATATATTTTTCATTTGTTGATTTTAACTTTTATCTGGTACCTCCTTTTTTGCTCGGCCGGCCTAATTATAAGTTAAAATGTGTGGAGACGGACAAAATGTCGTAGTCTAGGACTCGTAAAATTTGACTTAAATTAGGAGCGAACACAGAAGCTTTAGTCTAGTTTTATTACAAATTGGAAAAGTTAGAAGAAACCCGTTGATTATTGGCAAGAATTATGAGTCAAAATTAAAAAAAAATATTCTAGTTCATTTACGAAAATCAATCAAATTTGCCCCCTTTATTGGCCGTCCTAATGTTTATTATTGCACATATTCTACACTTCATTTCAAAAAACATGCTCTCAAATCCTACAATAAGAATTAAATTTGGAAAATTTGGCTGACCTCATTTATTGGATAGACAATTTTCATATTTAATTATAATAAATTTCCGTATTTATCTTCAAAAATACTCAGGTAACGTAAAAACTAGGAGAATCCAACCAGCAAGAAACAAGATAATTTCGTCCATGGAAGAAAACTTCCAATTAAAGTATTCGATGCAAACTTAGTATCAGTAGTAGATTGTGAAGAGATCTGCTTATTTGTCACAAATTGTAAATTCGTCATTTAAATAAATCAAAGCTTTTATCGAGATTTTGTGCAAAATGCAAAATCGCGAGTCATTTCACTCATTTAGTTTTATTTTTATTCAACTCTTGGTGGATTGCCACCGAGCAATAATCAGCTACCTGATAAAAAGGTGGTATCAATCTGAAAGTTACAAATCATTATGGACCATAATTTATGCTCATTCGTTTTCTTCTGATTATATTTCCCAATTCAACCGTTGGGCCAACTCAACCGTGGGACCAACTCATTTTTGGGCCAACACAACATTGGGGCTATCTCACTTTTCAGGGCCAACTCAACCATGGGGCCAACTCCACCGTGGGGCCAACTCAGTTTTTGGGCCAACTGAGACCCACTTTCTATCCTAGGGTTTATATTAAAATTAGCTAAAATTTTACATAACGTGAAGAAGTGGCCGAATTTAAGTGGATTTTCAAATGTCACAATATTTTTTCTAGAATATGGAAAAACACCGTTTTTACGCAATTATTCGTCGGAAAATTATCTCATAGGAAAAATTATAAAATTCGTTAAAATTTGTTGACAGCTAGCTCACACGAAAATAGAACTTTATCTCTAGCGCCTTTTGCGATTTCAACATCAAACTCGAAACATGATTTTAAAAGACCCATGAAATTTTTCCAAAAACAAAGTGCTTAGGACGAAAGTAGGCTCAAAAAATGGTTGAAGAAGTGACAAGTGAAAGCAAGGAGCACTTACACAAAATTGTATAATCATCTGTTTTTTGATAATCAAATTCAGACAAAATAAAGATTCACCTAAAGGGTATGGTGGGTAAAAAATATGCCAAAACTTTTTTGTATGCATACACTCTTTGGCACATAAGCGATACAAGAAGACATGAACCAAAACGGAAAATCAATCTCTTTCCAGGTTTTATGATGAAATAAACCTTATTTTTTTAATTAAACATAACCTGTATAATTAGAATGCAAAACTGCATACGAGCGTTTTTGTGGATAAGTGCTAAATTTATTCTAGAATATGCAAAAAACACCGGTATTTGGATTTTTTTCATCGGAAAATTTATCTTCTTCTAAGTTAAATTTTAAAATTTGCTCAAATTTTTGCAAAGTCTAGCTCAAAAGAAACAGAAACTTCATAGGAGTGTTTTTGTTGAATTTCGACCCCAAATTCAAAATAAGAATTTTTCAAGGTCACGTGAAAAATTTTCGAAAAAAAATGAGCTTTGATTTTTTCGAAAGTAGGCTCAAAATAAAGCCAGGGTAACACTGAAGAAAAAATTGACTTACTTCAACCCGAAATTTTGAAGTTTCAGGGGTCAAATTGACACAAACATTATTATTGAACATAATTTTAAGAAAAATTAATAGAAAAAAACCAAAAAATTCAAAAAAAATTTTTGTTGTTATTTGGGTTGTTTTGTGCTTTAAAAACATAAAAGATTGATTAGGTACATTTTTATGACAAAAAACTGCAGAAAATGTAGGAACCACCATACCCCTAAAGATTAAGCCAAAACCGAAATTATCATATCCCCTATTCACACTTTTGTGAATATCCCGGCCCTACTACTTCAAAACACACTACGTTTCCTTATCAAGGCCGGAATATTCACAAAAGTGTGAATAGGGGATATATATTTGAAAAGTTATAAGTAGTTGCATTTTTTATAGTAAAACTACATTTATATAAGATTTCGATTTATTTCAAATCATCGTCAGATATTTTTTTTTGACTGCGAACTTTTTGAGAAATATTTTTCGCAGGTTAGCATCGTAATAATTTGGCAATCAATTTATAGTGGGCCTCGAATTGATTGGCAAATTAATAATTGATTGGCAAATATTAAGTAGTTCTTGAACACTTTATTTCTTCAGAACCGTTTAAACCAAAAGACTCTCTTTTTTGGTGAAAGGGTAAGCAAGAACAGTTAGGGTTAAGCGCTAAGTTTTTATCTCCCTTCCAATACCGGATTTTTGCTACCAGTTTCAAGTCCTAAAGTTTGTCAGGATAAGTATCTTGAGTGCATAATAATCAATTTGACAACGGGCCTAATGCGAATATACAAAAGCTTGAAAATAACATACCGGGCTTCGTTGCTAATTGCATGCCGAGATATTTATCATATTCAGAAATGTACGGTACTTTAGATAAAATTTTTCCGTGAAATCAGTTGAAACGCGGATGCAGTGTTTGTGGAAGAGATTTTTTTTCAGAAACTTTTTTGTCAGAACTATTTTATCAAAATAATAAAAGTCAAGAACTTTTTAACAAAGTTGCACGATATAAGTTTCTCTGAAATTCGTGTGACTGCAATTCTCACGCTTGAATATAAAACGTGAAACAGGGAAAATTTTGGCGGAAAATCTATTCTGTTTCCCAGAATTTATTTTCTTTTTTACAGTGAGAGACCAAATTTTTCGTTTAAATAAACCTTAAAACACTTTTGATTTTTTCCGCGATATTTTTTGGCATCAACCTCAAATCCAGTCAAATTAAATCAAGTCACAAACATTAAATGTTTTAAGGGAGTACCCACGCGAGTTATATTTCGGCTCTCAGACATAGTAGAAGGCTAATTTTTATCTCATTCTAATTTTTGTTATCGGTTTCATTCCAAAAATAGTAAAACCAAAATTTTTCGATGTAAAAAAATTTCCAAAATTTTCTATTTTTTCCAGTATAAATTTCCTTCTATTGTCTGTAACTTTCAAAAATTTACCCCGTTGACGCTAATTTTGGTTACATTAGTTCACTCTTAATTATAATCTTGAGAAAAAAAAAATTAATTTTCGAAATAAAAAATTTCAAATGGTTTCTTAGATCCTGAAAATCGACGTACCCCACGCGGATTATATCTCGGTAACCATATATGATAGAATATTAATTTTTGCTGCATTCAAAATTTTGTTAACGGTTTGCTTACAAAAAATTAAATTTTGACCGAAAAAAAAACATAAATTTGGCAAAATTGATTTTTTTTCTAAGTATTTTTTTCAAAATAATTGACTGACTCTCGTGATATAGACATCGGATCTGACTAATTTTTTTGCCACTTTAAATTGTTAATGCTGATACCTTATAAAATGAAAAATTTTCTATTTTTTCCAAAAATAATTTTGCAAACCTAAGAAAAAAACATATTTTTGCCAAATTTTGAGGTTACCCAAACTTTGACTGCGCATAAAACCATAACTAAAAAAGATACCAAAATATGGAGCGCATAAAAATCATGAACTCGCAATTTAAAGAAAGTGCTTTTTTCTGCGAAAAAATTTGCTCACTGTGCTCCAAATGAAATTGAACTAGCGCTCAGGGTACCAAAAACAGCCATTTTGAGGACTTTATCAGTGATTTTTCGATAATGATAGAACTTTATTTTCAAAGATTTATGGACAGTGAACATAAATAGAGGTTTAAAAACTTTGTTTTAGTCACCTCGCATGAAAAAACGAGGTGTTAAACAGATTTGGTTACGATTTATGAGTAAAACTTTTGCCGCTAGTTTGCAATAAACTCAGTGAAAAATTATGCCGGAGCAATCTTCACAACAAAGAGAACTTTTGAAGATTTTTGTGGCCCTGTCAATGGACTGCCCAAGATTTCATATTCTATTAAATAGGTGTTGAATCCTGCCAGCCCAGTGCAGTGCCACGGTCACGTTGAGATGGGAGGTGGTAAATTTTTTGCATGATGAAAAAATGGCGTGAAGAAAAGTTTTTTGCTGTAGGTTTTTTAACGAGAAGGTAAAGTACTAGACCACGGGCGCTAGAGGTCGCGTCGGACACAAACAGGGCGCAATTTTTGAAAAAAACTTTTTAGTTTTTAACAAAAAACCGTGGTTTGTGAGAAATNAAAATTATGCCGGAGCAATTTCACGAGATTATAGGTCACCCGCTGTATGTACAGCAATTTTATCGATAAATTGCCGTGTTTGGGCAGATGGCTTCACAACAAAGAGAACTTTTGAAATTTTTTGTGACCCTGTCATTGAACTGCCCGAGATTCCATATTCTATTAAATAGGTGTTGAATCCGGCCAGCCCAGTGCAGTGCCACGGTCCCGTTGAGATGGGAGGTGGTATGTTTTTAGCATGGTAAAAAATGGCGTGTAGAAAATTTTTGCTGTAGGTTTTTTAACGAGAAGGTAAAGTACTAGACCACGGGCGCCAGAGGTCGCGTCGGACACAAAAAGGGCGCAATTTTTGAAAAAAGCTTTTCAGTTTTTAACAGAAAACCGTGGTTTGTTAGAAATTAGAGGGGTTTTAAGGAAAATAAGTTAAGGTCAAAAGCAGATGGAAAAAACAGCGTCTTCGATCGTACGAATTTTTTAAGTTGAGATTTTGGTTTCTGGACATGGATCACGGAAAGCAGGTTTTTCTCCATTTTATCTTCCAAGATTTATTTGATAGTCCAGATGTTTGTACGACCAGTTGAAGCACACTTGAATTTCCCCACCTCTTCTTCCCCAACTTGTACTTTCCAGGATACCAGCCTCTTGTCTCCGATTTATCACAGCATTCTCGTAGAAAGTGTAGTAACTTTCATTTCTGGTCATTCATGGTCTTTAATAAGGTAGAAACGGAAACCGTTTTTCGCTAAACATTTTCAAATTATAAGTTGTAAAAAATTGAGTTTCTGATCAAAATTTTTCTGAAAAAATTGTCAGCAATTGCTTACCAATGAAAATTCGTTTTGAAATTTGCCTAGTATCAAGCTTGTAAATTTTCTTGTAAAATTTTTTGACATTATCAAAAATTTCAAGTCAAAGATAGGCAATTTCAAAAATGGATTTTCATTTTTGACCAATTGCTTACAATTTTTTGATTATATCATGTGATGAAATTGATATTTTTTACGGGCTACAAATTAAAAACGATTTAAAAATCTTTAGTAAAAAACGTTTCGCCGTTCCTTAGTTTATAATCACCCTCGCAATAAAAGGTTGTACATAACGTGANTTTCGCAGGTTAGCATCGTAATAATTTGGCAATCAATTTATAGTGGGCCTCGAATTGATTGGCAAATTAATAATTGATTGGCAAATTATAAGTAGTTCTTGAACACCTTATTTCTTCAGAACCGTTTAAACCAAAAGACTCTCTTTTTTGGTGAAAGGGTAAGCAAGAACAGTTAGGGTTAAGCGCTAAGTTTTTATCTCCCTTCATTCAAAGCAGGTTTTTCTCCATTTATCTTCCAAGATTTATTTGATAGTCCAGGTGTTTGTACGACCCGTTGAAGCACACTTGAAATTCCCCACCTCTTCTTCCCCAACTTGTACTTTCCAGGATACCAGCCTCTTGTCTCCGATTTATCACAGCATTCTCGTAGAAAGTCTAGTAACTTTCATCTTTTTATTTTCGTATTTTACGTTTTTAAGGGGGTGGTCGTCTCAAAATGAGGCTCTAGAAACAAATTTTTCCCAATTTTATTTTTATGCCTTTTTTAATGAAAATATGGAAAATTACAAGTATTTTGGTACTCGTTTTATTTCGATAAATGGCTAGGAAAGCACTTTTTGATGAGTTCAAAATTATTTCGTATGAAAAAAGTTAAAATTTCTTTATTTTTGGAAATTTAAAACACGATTTACAGAAAAAACGAGTCAAAAATTTAGACAAAATTCATCTTGGTGTTTTGCACGGACTCTTAAGCTGCAAATTTATCTGGGTTTCGAATGTGTGACTTTTAAAGCCAGGTAGGAGATACATTTTGATTGAGACCCCTAAAAAAGGGTCAAAATACAGTTTTCTGATGATACTGAGAGCAAATTCAAGAATTTTCCAAAAAACTCAACTTGGTGTTTAGCTCACGTTCTGTCCGGTTTATTTGAGTCATAAATCATCGTTGTACCCTAAATACTTAGGGAGGAGATACATTTTGAAAAAATAATTCCGTTATTTTTTAAGTACGTTTCTGATTGGACGAGCCATCCGTCACTTTTGATTTATTTTCAGGATGCAAGATTTTTATTCAAATATATCAGAGAGAGGTAATGTTTGGTCCGACGATTTGTAATTTTGCTACAATTGGTCATTGAAAACCCCATTTTTGCCTTAAAATGCGACGACCACCCCCTTAAGGAGATTTTTTATACTAATTTATTCGATAGTAAAAAAAAAAAAAAATGATTGTAGGCAAATTAAAGAAAAAAATATAATCTGAGCGCATAACTGAGACCGGATAATGTAGATGCACATTTATTCTGGATCAGCTAACGATATTAAGCAGAAAAAAGTAAGCCAACTAATTAATTTTGTAAGTTAAATTGACGCCAGTCTGCCGAGTCGATGCCACCCCTTAAATCATTTCTTTTTTGTATGATCGTCAGTTTAGCAAGACATTTCATCGAGCGGGAATTTCTTGTATAAATACACATTAAAACTACAGAGTTTTTACGAACACTGTAAACACGATATTGAAAATATAAATTCTCTTCTTTGTAGTGACAAATATTACTCTCTTTTTTCCACCATGAGTTACGTACAGTAAGTGTGGTTTTTTTTCTCGTACCTTCAACGGTATTTAAACGATTCAAATAAGGAACAGATTGTGTAGTTTCCATTTTGTTAATAAAAAATACATAACTTTTTCTATTATATTTACTTTAAAACCCCAAGTGTTAATTAAATGCAGCTTTTATTAAAAAACCCCAAGTGTTAATTATATGCAGCTTTTATTAAAAAATCGGAAATGAAATTCTTCTGATCTCCCGCTTCTTTGATACCCCCTTAATGAGCTNGAAAAAGCAATCACAGTTGATCTGACTTCGGACACGCTAAATCCACTCAGCGTTTTCAAATTTTTGCAACTTCTCACCAAGTTTAATGATATTCCGATATCTATAAAAAATCGCATTGGACAGGCTAAGCGCGTGGCTTCCCTTTTTATTAATGATCTCTCTTCCCGGATTTAAGATATGACACTGTTAAAAGAGAAAAATGCTTTTATACATAAGTTTATGGATATATTAATATTTTGTTGATCAAATTTAAAGTTATTTCGAAAAATTTCCTTATTGTTTTGATTTTTTTTAATTATTTGAAATAATTTACTTCCTATCAAGGAAAAAAATAAGAATAGCCACTTTAACATTTCCCATACGAGATACATACTTTCAAATGCTATTTTAAATAATATGACATTTTTTGTCAAAAAATTTAGAAAGATTTCGAAAATTTTCCAAATTTTATGGTCAAATTTTCAGAATATTTTCAAATCTCCTGTTAAATAAAAAAGCATGTTCACTTTACATTTTTTCATACATATCTTAGCTTCTTTTCAGCGCTTATTTTAATCTCTGTTTAAAATTAAAGATTTAATTGCAAAAACAATAATTTCTAGATGCACAAAAATTGCTTAAAAACTTATACCTCCGAAATATTTTAGTTAGGGCATATTTTTTATTGGCTAGAAGATGCTTATTTACGGATAGATCGTAATAATATATCAACAATATACAGGGAGGCCCAGTATCGCCGATTTGTCGAATCGACGAAAAAACTTACGCAATTTCACGATTTTTAGCTAAAAATTTCCAGTGCAATATGCCGACAATGGGCAAATATGGCAAAATTTGCAAATATCGCCGAATTTTTAGAGTTTATATTCGATTACTTTTTGAGCGTCAATAATGACGTCATTTTCAGGATTGACTTCGATATAGTCTTTCAACTTTTATTTG
>SCLH01000534.1:127884-149279 GCA_004367855.1 Oikopleura vanhoeffeni | reverse complement strand
TTTTCCATCTAGTGAACTAAGAGAGCAAAAATAATATAGATCGCACACAGGTTCAAGTACAATCGATATCAGCTTGAGAAAAACGCATGCCGTTGAAATGCGTGGACATTTTTATGACGTCATCTACTGAATACTAGCAAATAATCAATTTTTTAAACAATATTTTGGTTATACCTTTAGTTTGATTATGAGTTCTCTTGATTGGATATTTTCGATTCATTTTTTCTGTCATTGAGTCAAATTTATTCTATAGCCGGAAAATCTGCAACACTGACTTGGAGCTCCATAAAATGATTTTTGAAATGCCATGAAACTGAATGAAAGAAAAATATTATTGGTTTTCTTATTTTATCTTCAAAATTTCGTTTAAAATTTTGCCTAACAAATGTAAAATTTCTAGTAGCGAGCCGTGTTCTACATGAGTGGTGAAATCACTCAAATAAGATGCTCTTTTTCGATTCAGAGTTTCGACATCATACAGTTAGCTCCAAAGATTTATTTTGGTCAGCCCTCAACTTTAACTTCTGTCTGACTAAACAGGATCTTAAACCACTTATGAGACCCCTTATAATTGTAAACCTTCATTTTGACAAACACTCGGTAGTACGGGGTGATTAGTTAGAATGTAAATATTATTATTTTGTACTTCAATCTTTCAATAAAGTCAACAATTATCGAAAAATTAAACAGGTAAATTTTTACTCGAAAGCTTACTTTGCTAGCTTCAACGACAACGATCCAGCAATTTCAGCCATTTCTTGATATTCCGTGTACTCATCATTGTTTCTTAGAAAATAGAGATCTTGATGGAGTATCTGAAAAGTTTTGAAATCATGTATGTTGCGTATTCGTCCATTTGAGCCTGTAGGCGTTTCTCACTAGACTCATCATATTTGTAAAATCCATTTTATTTTCGGCTAACAAAAAAATATTCGATAAAAAGCACTTTTTATAGTTCGTTGATTAGGTGCAAATGCTTGTTTCGGCAACAAAAATTGGCCATTAAAAACTTTTCACCTCAGAAATATTTGTTAGGGCATATTATTTATGGCTAGAAGACGAGCTTATTAACGGATAGAATCGTATAAAAATTCACAATATACAGGGAGGCCCAGTATCGCCGAATTTGCCGAATCGACGAAAAAACTACCAATTCAAACGATTTTTAGCTAAAAACTCCAGTGCCCATATCGCCGAAATGCAAATATATGGCAAATTTGCAAATATCGCGAATTTTTAGAGTTATATCTCGATTACTTTTGAGCGTCAATAATATGGTCATTTTCAGGATTAACCTCCGATATATGTCTCTTCACTTTTATTTGATTGCATTTCGTAAAGTATTTTATGTCTGAATTTGGTGAGTTACTTCATTGAATTCTATTGTGAAACTCCTTATAAAAATTCAAAATTGTTTCGACTATGACTTCATTCGAAGCTATGCGTTTTTGAATTTTTGATACATAAAATTTATTTTGGTTCCCATAATTGCGAATCTGCAATTCTGCGCCGAAATTTTTGGCAAAAACTTTCGGCGATATGCCCCTCCTGTATTAATTTTATACTCATATACAGTACATAGTTATCTATAAATGGCTATACATAATTGTTCAAATTCGATTAAAAATGAGACGAGAAAAAGTCATTTAATTTTTAACGAGTTATTTAAATATGTACAACCATATGAATAAATTTTTAAAATGGCTATCTCAGTATTTTTGTAGATCTCATAAAATAATTTAGAAAAAATCTAAAAAAAAAAGGAGCAAATATTTTCGAATCTACTTCAAATGTGATCAAAAAATATAGAGTAGCAAAACATCTTCATCAAGAGGCACAATGCCACCCATATCTAATCTGAAAGAAGCCGTCTGTACATTTGAAAAGCGTCATATCTCAAATCCGCGAAGAGAGACCATTCATGAGAAAAAGGGAACCGCCGGGCTTTCAAAAGGCGGTGTAGATTTTTTTCGATAATGATAAAACTTTATTCAAAAATTATTGAAGGCAAAAACATAAATATGATTAATAGAAGTTAAATAACCTCGTTTAAAAGCCAAGGTACTCTCGAAGCAACTCCCCAAGAAACATCTCGTAATTCAGAATAAAATTATTTTCGAGCTTCGACAAATTTTTTTATTTTCAATCGCTTTGATGACTATTTTTTAAATTAAAAATGTTGAATAGAAAATGTTTGATGCTTCAAATTGCGCGCACAATTGTGTTCCAAACAAAAATATAATTACGGGATGATAGAAAAGAACAGGTTCATTCAAACTTTTCTGTTTTTTCGAAAAAAATTAGTATAATATCTTAAAAATGGAACTTTTTACGAATCTGAAAGAAATGTAGAGGCCAATGACATGACAAACCTAAACAAATAAAGACTGAATCCTGGTTTCCAAACATAGCGAAATCGTAAGTATTTTCAGAATATTTATACTCAATTAATCAGAGGCAGGTTTACTAAAAATACAAGCTTGTTTTACGGCTAGTATCCTGAGCGAAATATAAATTGTATCGATTTTTATCATCCGAATGTAATGTAAGGGGGGGGGGTGTCTTTTGGGAATATGTTATTAAAATTTGAATATACAGTCCCGGACTCTTGCAAATTTGTCTTTTTAAAGCGCGCTTGAACCTGTGAACCATTTAAACGGCTTTATTTTGGAGATTTTTGTGCGGTTTAAGGGTCAAAAAATGTGATAATAAATCGGCCATTAAATATCCTTTACCAAACGGAACTCCATCTCAAAACGTTACTATCTCATAGCGCGAGTTCGATCCCCACTAGTTGTCAAGTGATTATTCTTTGTGATTGTTAAGTGATTACACACGATCAATTAACGTGCCCAATGCAGCATCCCTTGGCTATAATCCCATACCAGACATCACTAGAACGACATATGTGGTATTCGAACACGCGCTAACGAGATAATTAAAACGCGTATAGTTAACGTTTTGAGATGATGGAGCTTCCGTTGGTAAAGGATATTGGTGGTCTTGCGGGCGCCAACGCGGTTATAATTATAACTGAGGGTGGTATTTAATTGTAGTCAAAAAATCTTAATTAATCCAAAAAAGTTTTTTGATCAAAAAAGATTTATTGATCAAAAAATATAATTGATTTTTCTTTAATTTCTTTTAGGAGGTTTCCCAGCGATTTGAAGCTATACGATGAGTAAATGCGAATACTGAAAAAATTCACATTGGCTTTAAGATTTTCAGAAGGACTACTAGTATTGTCAGAATTTTGAATACTTTGATCAATTAATTTTTGCATCAATAATTTTTTTAGCATGAATAAAACGTTTTGATGAAAAAATTTTCCTGATCAAATTAACTCTTTTTTTAAGAATAAAATTGTTTTGATAATTTATCAATTTAAATCGATCATCATACCACCGCTGAAATTTGAGAAAAAGCTCCTACAGTTGTAGATGAGGCCGTGCCGACTTTCTCTAGTTTTAATAGAATGTGCGTTGGGTATTTTTTACATTTTCACACGACTACTTTTTTTTTGGGGGAACAGGCAAAAATTAGAAGTAAGCAATGTTGTATCTTTTTTGAATATGAGGTCGGGATGTTTAAACCTCGTGTTTCGTGATGGAAGCACTATTTTGATTGAAGAGAGTTGAAGAAGAATTACGGCGCGAATGGTGAGAATCATCCTTCGAAAAAATTGCGAACTTTTGACAAATAAAAAAAATATTAATCTTTCTCTCACAATATACATGTAAGAGTTGAAACTAAACTTTTTATTCATTTAAATTTTAGGTTTTTTCCGAGAAAAAGCTAATTATACACACGCATAATTCAGAATTGGTTTGAGTGTTTCCCACGCATGTTTTCACAAGTTTAATTGCCAATATAAGATACAGACAAGAAATTGACAATACATATTTTTTTTACTTGCGAGGGGTACCCAACACAATTTTTTCGACTCACACCCATTCGGACACGATTCCGATTCATTTAGTTTGATATATCAAATTCGGATCCTCTGGCATTTTGCCACTTTTGAAGCAAAAATGTTTATATAATCGGATTTAAACGACTTGATTCGATGAGTTCTTAGATAGCAACTTAGAAAGCACAAATGTAGAGAAAATAAATGGAAAGAATGGTCCGAATCCACACTCCATTTGTTTCCAATTTGTTTAACAAGCAAACTTGATTTATTTACAAGTTCATTATCTCAAAAAATATTTAAAATGGTCCAATCGTTTATGATCTATGTATCCTAAATTATTTGTGCCAAGCTTTGAGCTATCTAGAAACTAATCGGCAATGAGTCGTTTTCGATAAAGCCGAATATATTAAAACTTGGCTGAAAAAGGCAAAAAATGCGCAGTAGTACCCCGTAATAGATGGTACTTCTCTCCCCACGGGCGGATCGATCTCGACTTAAGGCTGCTCAAAGTCAAGTTTCAATTAGCGCAGTATTTTATATTGTTGAATTAATTTATACTCAGTTCGTATGTCTCAATTATTAAAAAAAATCTATGTGCAGAAGATTCTGATTTTTGAAAATCCCGGCGCACCCTAGTCTCGACTGATTTTCTTTCGACAGTCGATTTCAATCCGCCAATCATGGACCTGAGCATCATCTGTCAAATCAATCTGAGGAGTTTGAGGACATGGAGGTTTACCCTCAGAGCAGAAATCGCTTCGAAGTATCTGGATAGAAATATTATTGACTACTGGCTCATTATCAGAAAGTATCGAAAAGGGTTGTGATATAGTATTTATCTGAACTAGCAAAAAAGCTGACTTTTGCTCACTTTCGTTTGACAAGGTGACCATTATAGGTTGCTATTTTTATTGCTCAAGTGAAGGTACTTTTGCACGCTGTTCAGAATTTGATTTTTCAATAAAAAAATTTCCGAAATAGTTCTGGGGGCTAACCCACTCTGGTTAGGTTTTGAGATATAACACATTGAAACTGCAGGGAGAAAAACATTTAAAAAATGTCAGTTTGTAAGCTCTAATGAATTGGACGAGCCATCTGTCACACCAAAACTTTTCGCGATGCGAAGATTTTCTGTCTCATATACTAAAGGTTCAATTTTGTCGACCAATTTGTCCTCTCGGGCATTGGCCACTGAAAAACCCCGATTTGCCAATTAACATCTTTGCGACCCGAATTTTTCACTATGTCGCGTGTCCCTTATTTTGTTTACGTATTCCTCGATCGACCATAGCGGTGTACACATCTCACCTACGCTACTTTTGAAGCTGTTGTCGACGAGTTTCACCGTCGATCGATCATACTTATCGTGTATCAATCACAACCAACATAAAGAGAACTTCACCAGTATCCAACCAACTGCATGCTACATCAAACATCAATTTGCATTCAATAGATGCTTTGCTAGAAATTCAATTCAATGACCTACGTGATTTGACAGAAAATTTTCATCATTGCCCGATAATGACCAAAAAATTAGGGCGGGTTGGAGTTATACTTGCGAACATCCGAAAAATTCATTTTTTGGACGATTTACTAGTGAATAATAAAAAATAAAAATGGTTCCGAATCCAAACCATTATTTCATGTTTTCTCAGACCTGTTGTTCTATTTACAAAAGGTAAAATAACACATGTCAGTAAACTTAGAAAAAAATCATTGGTCCTTTGAAAATTTAATGTTATATATAAAATAATGTGCTCGTGAGCAGTCTAAGTAACTAAATGCGTGATATCTTGATAATGAGCGTTTAGTTTTCCTTCCACCTCCCCCCTTGTAGTTTGGAGCGAGACCAATTGTCACAGTCGAGGACGTGAAGAACACAATAGAACATTTTGAACTGATTGGGAAAAAAAGTAAGGTCTATTACAAGTAAAAGTGGCTGATTTTCTTTCCCAGATTTCAAAAAAAACAAAAAAAATTTTGGACAAAAATGCTGACAAATTTCATAATGTTTGGTTTTTGATTTTTACAAATCACAAATGAAACTCAGATTAATCTTCATTATGAGTAAAAACTGTTTTATCTGGCCTAAAAACTTTATTCTGGTTGGCTAACGAATTAGCACAAAAAATAATGTATTTTCGTAACTTATATGACTTCGGTTCCCGAGTATATGCAACCCTTGAAAAAGTTGTTTAAGGATTCTGAAAATCCACCAGTTTTGACTTTGATCAAATGGAGCAAAATTTCGTTCAAGATTTTTTGCATAGGTGAGCCGAACGTGCCAGAATTTTCGAGAAAATCGACATGATACATGAAAAAGTTAACGTCTTTGGCTTTTTTACACATAAAACTGATCCCCTCAGACCCGCCATAAGAAATTACAATAAGGAACTTGTCGCGCCTATGATATGAAATTCCACAAATTTCTACTGTCACAATTTGCAGACGTATAAACTGATCAGCTGATTCAACAGAGTCGTCAACTTAGTTAATTATTTTTTCATGCTATCCAGAAACAAACTTTTCTGCAAAGACCGAGTTTTGAACTTGCCCGTCGGCTTGGAAATCGGGCTGGATTCTAGGTTAGTAGTTACACTCGGTACAAACTGTCGAACTCTTGTTCTATTCGTTGAACATGTTGTGAATGATTTAGAAATTCGCATTTAGTCTCGGATTTACAAAAATCAGTAGTATCTCATCAAATAAGAGAGAAGGATATTTTTTTTGTCTAGGAAACTCAATATGTGCTAAAGTTTAAAGTCACAGAGGTCTGAGCGTACCGGAATATGTAAGAAGACAGAACAAGAATCGGGATGAAGATAATGTAAACTTAAAAATTAGTTAACTCAAATGCAGTAATTTGATGCATTTTTTCTCAAATTGGCAAAAAAAATAATCTGACTAGAACATTGCCTAAAACCGGTTTCATCGTGAAGGTTCAGGTCATCAGATCAGATACGAAAACATAATTTTTTACGATTTCTGAATTTTTTACGAGCGTAGTTTCTGAACGCGAGGACAAAAGTGAGTTGTTGAGACTTCACGTGACGTGAGGCAAGATCAAAGCCTAAGTATATGTGGCTATATCACATGATTTTCGATCACTCAGTGTTTACTGCTTATTTCCAACTAATTTTATTAGGTTTTTTTATATCCTTTCATATCTAATTGGATTTTGGTTTGGTCTAGACATTAGTAGTTCTTTCAAAGGTAAATTTACTTAGGACAAACTTTGCAAAGTTCAAACTAGATCTTCGAGAAATATCTTGCTCGGGTTCAGAAAGTTACTAAATTTAATGAATTTATAAAATGCCGTCTGGCGCCCGTCATCCATATTCCCTTTCACACATGGGGTACGAGATTGGGTCCGTTCTAGTAGAAGTGTTTGTTTTGAGATAGAGGCGACCCAAATCTCATACATAGTGTGAGAGGGGATATCCATTCCGAGTACATAGATCAAAATGCCTAGGTAAGCCAATACAAACCAATTTACAAGGTCAAAATACAAGGTCAACATACAACAAATACAACGAGAGTGGACGGCCAACAACCAATCAAATCCCTGAATTGAACACACAATTGTTTTGTATTTACTTAGCATTTTGGATCATCAGTACTCTCGAATAGTGAGTAGGTAACTATGGAATTTGATATCATATTTTCACATTATTTCTATTCTTCCAAAATGATTTTACGATGACAAATGGGACCTTTATTACTAGATTGGATTAAAAGAGATGGCGGGAAGAGTTGATCTGAGTTCTTTCAAAATATGTCAAGGGTCAAAATAGTGAGCTGATTTGAAGCTTCTTATGTTATGTACGATGACAGAGCCATGAAGGTGCACACCAATGGTCATCAAAAAAAGAATGGAAAAAATTTTTTTACCTTACCACTCACCCAATTTCCGATAAGGAAGAGTATAAAAAATATTTTATAAAAATACTCTCGATACGCAAATAAAACACGGTTGTGGCCTAACAACTGTGGGCAACACACGAACTGTTTGTTAAAGTTTGCTCATTTGGGACGCAGGGGGTGGCCTTCGCTAAAAGCTCAAAATTATAAGCGGCCATGTTTTTAAAGTTATAAAAGATTAGACTTAATAACGGCAGAACGGTGAGCATCTCATCCAGGCAGAGTTTGGTTAAATCGCGGATTGCCTTCAAAATCATCAATCGATGTTTTACCTTATTTTAGTGTCTTAATCAACATGATCTTTTTGCCTGTATTAAAAGTGAAATTTAACAACCTACAGATGTGCAGCTAAAGTCTGTGCAGATCCCGAGAAAGTTTTTTCCAATTGTGTTGTCTCGTTTTATCCATAAGAAATGTTAAGGGAGGCGCTTGTCGCTGATTAAGCTGTTCTTTAAGTTTTATAGAATGGTTTCTGATGACTGCTAGGGGAGGTGTTATAAAAACTTTCTGAACGTGAAGAACAGGTCGAAAATATTCCAACTATTGTAATATGATACAATTGAACCTACGCACACGCAACTGAACCCTATAAGAGCTCCCCAAAAAGATCACTAAAAATTCTTATCCCCTACCATTATACATGATTTTTCTAGTTTTGAGTATGTTCGGAGAAGCAATATCAAACAATAGACTAAGACTTTTTTTTTGAAATGCTTGGCTTTGGACAGTACCAATTTATTTCGACCAATGCATTTGTTGAGATTTTGTTTTTTCGGTCTTTTCGCATTCTTGACGTAAGAGTAAAATTTTGAAAAAAAGCGACTCTGGATTATTGTTGTATGGTTTCCAAAACTTGACTCAAAAGTAACAACAAATGATGTAAATTGGACAGTTAACTTGAGTTTTCAAATTGAAACATTATAGTAACCCTCCATATGCCTCCGAACAAGTTCGATCAAAATCCGACCAAAAAGCTCTATTATTGCGACGTGTTTTGAGCTTTCATATAAGTAATAAACCGGAATTTATGCTGAAACATTGGCGGCAGTGGTCGTTTAGAAAAAACACTTTAAGTCTCGATTGTTCGTCTTTTGACAATTTGATGTTTTCTGTTCCAGAGCCCAAACACGCCTAAATTTCGAAACAAAACGCGTTTCAGTTATTCTTTGTTTTTGAATGGAGGTGGAAAGCTGAGACAAAAAATTAAATGACAATGATGAAAATTGACGGAGAAGAAAGCGGTTTTAATTCTTTTGGTAAGGTTTACTACGTTCGCAGTGAGTGGTAGGTGATGTGATCAGTACGAATTCTGAAACGCATTTGCGAAGTTAGTTCTTTACGTAAAAATATTTGGAATCCAACTTGCTGTTAGCATAAACCGCATCTAAAACCAGGAAAATAACGACACCACTCCTTAAGGGAGGTGGTGTGGTGAATTTGATATTTTGGAGGCTTGGTACAGCAAACTGATAGGACAACATTTCATCAATACATTGAGAAGATCTACATTTGACTCGCGGATCTCATAGACAATCGCAGTACACTCCCACCAACATCTGGGTAACCCAGATAACACGGTCGCCTTAGCCTTTTTAAAGAAACAAGGAGCCTAGAGCTTATATCGACAATTGTTGAGTTTAGTGAGAATCCGGAAAATTGTCTGAATTTTGTGTAAATGGAGTATTTTTTCGCTATTTTGGCCCTCAGGGTCAGCATAGTGGTTGAATATGCCGAAATAGTGTTTTCGACGTGTTTGATACAATGCTTTCTGAGGAAATGCGAAGAACGTCTTTCGAATAACAAGCCCAAGAGTGGATGAACATCGATGGGAGTACTTTTAATTCGCCGATTGCTGAGTCGCGAAAAAAGTGCGCGAAATTGACAATTTTAACATAAAAGTGAAAATAGAAAATCTAAATGCCAGATAAGAATCCTTGTATCGATTTGCTGAAACAATACCACAGCTATGGTCTCATTCCAACACAACAGTGCCAGAGAGCAAAACGAGATATATAGACAAACCTATTTTGTTTCTAGAATCCGTTGTGTTGAATGAATGACCTCAGTTGCTAAATCGTTTCCAGCAAATCGTATCAGGAATCTTTTTTGGTGGCCACTCGATTTCTTTCACTTTTATGTGCAAACTTTTCGATTTCGCGCACTTTTTTGTCGACTTTACAGCCAAGCAGGGCGAAATTTCAAAAAAAGAGTCCTCCCATTAATGTTCTCCAACCCTTGGCTTGTCTATATCCGAAAATGACGTTGCTGGCATTCCACAGAAAAAGCCTTGGTATCAACGTCGAAAAAACACGCATTTTCGGAATTCAACCAATGCTGAACCCTAGCAATAATGTGAAAAAGCTCCGATTCACTAAAATGCAGACATATTTCCGGATCTCACCAAATATCCAAAACTTTCCGTATATAGTCTTAGGCACCTTGTTTCATTGAAAAGCCGAGGAGCGCTGTTAACCGCCGGTTGACAGGTGGTGATGTTGGTACTAAGTGGCAAATGAATCCCGAGATTAACAATAGTTTCATTTTGTCTCCTCAGATATGTCCTCACCTTTACATTGGCCGACCAAGCCTCCCGAAATTTTCAAAATTACACACACCACCCCCTTCATTTCCAAAATCAATGAAATTCAATCTACTTCTTATACGAAATATTCTTGAGCTATCAAAAGTCTTGCTGTAATGTCCATATTCTTCCAGTAAAGAAACTACTAAAAAACCGTAGATACAATTAGCGACGATTCATCCTTATAGGAAGGATTCCCACAAAGATTTACTCTTAAGCTCAATTTTTCTGTGCAGTTTAAAAGTTTTTTTTGTTTTCAAACCCCTTTATCGTTGCAACTTTTAGGTTGGTCGCTGACTTTTGCTGTTTACGTCTACATGAATTGTTGTTTTAAAATTGAGCTTTTTTTCTCGATATATTGGAGCTTTTCATCGAATTTGTATAACCTTTGTTACTGATAAATAAAATATTTACGAAACAGTTCAACAACTCGACTTTCCGCCAAAAATTTAAATTGGAGCTACCGGTTAGCGAGCGTGGTTATTTCAAGCATGAGCTAGCATACCGGATATAATTGTAACCGCAATAAAGATGCATGAATTGTAAACAAAAACCGCTGATAGGGTTCAAGGTTTTTTCAGGTTTTCTTGTAAGATATAATTTATTATTTTCAAGGCTTCTTCTGTAGTGATTGGAACCACGAGCATAGATGTAGATATGGCACGCAACTGCAAACATCATGTGATGGATATTCATTTTTTAAAGCTAACTTTATCTAGTTATAACTGACGTGTCGATAGGACCTTTGACACGTCAGAGTGGTTATGGGACACGTAAGGATAACTGAGATATGAATAAAATAATATTTTGAAGAATAAATAGATATTAAACTGGAATATTGAGATCAATTAATGAAATATATAATTGGAAATCTTCAATATAGCATTCAATATTGAATGGAAATCTTCGAGATTCTCAGGATGCTTTGATGAATTTACGTTGAGTAGAACGCAAGTTAACTTTTCTTTGTCTGTAGGATTAGGACTCACATGTGTTTCTGAAGAGATTTTAGATTTTGTTTGCTCTACGTAAGTACAGTATTTTTTTCCCCCAAGAAAACGCACAAACATACTTTTGGCAAAAATTTATCGTATATGTCGACGATGATCCCATTATGCTACAAACGGTCCCGAAAACATGTTAAAGTCAATCCGTATCGGCGACGGGTGTTAAAAAGAATAACGAACCGTCGTTATTAACTTTATCATAGCTCCAATTTCGTGCGGTGGAACTCACTTGAAAAAGAAACCCGAGAGGGTTAAAGCATTAAAGTAACCTCCAAAAGTCAAAGTCAGAACTTTGCAATAATCGAATGAATAAAACATGGTTATGCTTAAAAATACTACTTCCCACGAAGAAACGACAAGGATACTCCAAATAGCCCAAAATGGCATTAGAATTTGCGGCTAGTGAGCAACGACCACTCGAAGATGTGGTCAACTGGAGTTCGCCCGTTCACAGCGGTCAGGCCTCTGATAGAAAGTGTGCTAAATCATTGTTTTTTTTAAGTTTGAGCAGTTCAAACCAAAATTTTCCAATTACAAACTCAATAACGACAGCTAATCACATTCCTTTGCCTCAGCAAGCTGCACTCAAGAACAGAACCGACAGCAACATTTTGGCTACTTTTCATGTTTTCTCTCCACGAAGAAGATAATTATATATTTATGTACATATTTCCCAATCGCTACTTAAAAAGGGCATACAAGTATGCAGTAGTATATCGAAGATATCTGTGCTTCTTTCCAACTTGTTTCGAGTTCCTCTCATTTTACCCCATCAAATAAGCGGAATCTCGAAATACAAGTGAGAAGAAAAGCACACAGAGTGATTACCCGTGATTAAAAAATAATAAATACGAATTTATTATGAAGTCACGTATTACAATTGCTAGAGTACATCATTGGTCTTAACTGTAAATGTAATTTTTTTTGTTGCCATCTTTTTCTTGTATTTGTATTCCGTTTTCATGTTTATGGGCGCACCTAACGGCAGCTGTTATCACTGACGCGTCATGTTCTGGAGACCAGTGAGCAACAGTTATGCCACCGTTTAATACTGGCTGTGGGTTGAACACGAACAGGAAAAGAGAAAATTCATCCAAAACAACATCGTTTCTTTAAAAATAAATTTTTTGAATAGGAATAATTTTCAAAATTTATCCCAGTTTGAAGTCGAAGCCAGATCGTGACATATGTAAATGTAGATTTTGATAAACCGCATTTGATCACAATTTGCCTCAGGAGTTGACTGGATACATACTGGGTACCTTTATTGAGCTTGATTCGTTATGCACTATGCCTGGTGGTGGAACTATGGAATGTGCGTGATGACAAACTTTAGGGGGGAAGTTCAAGGTTTACTTTTTATATTTTAGCTAGTTTTCCTTACTTATTTTCTATTGTGAAAAGAAAATTAATTTGAAATTCTGCGAACAAATTTGCGTCAATATTCATTTGTGAACCTTATTCTCGGAGATGGCTTAAAGTGACCAAAACTGTGCCGGCTGACGCCGCCAATTCACACCTGTCTTTTTTCTAAGCCTCATTTTGATGGGGAAATTTATGTTTGGTACTAAAGCGCACGCTAAATGACCAATATTTTTTAACTCTCAAGCGCCAATAAAATGGTCACTCAAAGCGCGGCGCTAAAGGCCAAATTGTTTGGTCACTCGGTATATTATAATTAATAATATATAACTTGATTTTGAACTTTTTTGCGAACTCTAGTGTTTAGCGCATCATGCTTATAGTTATAGGCAGGTCAATATTGAGAAAAGGTTTTGGGCAGCGTTTTAACGATTGTGATTGGAGAACGCTTAAAGGACATCAACTTAAACTCTGAAGAGAATATGATTCAACAAATTTGGTATTTGGTTAATGACCACAATTTGAACTTTTAATGATTAGCGTCGATAACAGATCGCAAAAAGTTCAAACAAAAACAATATTAAAATTACCGAGTGACCAAAAAATTGGGCACTTAAAGCGCGGCGCTTAGTGACCAATGTTTTGGTCACTTAAAGGCCACTCATTTTCTCTGTTTAGCGCGTTTTTATCTTCCTCAATTTAAAACGAAATGAATGATGTTGAAGGTTGGGCTTTCAGCGATGAAATAAAGTAGCGATGCGATTAGCAGCGAACCCCGTCATTTTCGCCCGCCAGAAAGAATAATATTCGTAACTACGCGTGAACCACAGAAGACCCTTATGCATTTAACCTCCCGTGGCGACATCTCAGACCGTAGTGTCTTCGAGCATCCGTGCTGCTTTTTAAATCAAGCATATAACCGAAGTATCATTATAAATATATTTTTCCCAATGTAGATCTATATTTCAAAAGTCGCTACGGTCCTATAAAAACATATTGTGGTAAGTTATCAAAGTCATCAAAGTGAATAAGAAATAACATATCTCTCATTTTCGCTGATCTCACAAACAAGTGCTAAATACACAATAGATTCATTGTACATTCAAATTTAAAATAAAACCGTCGCACTGGATATTGCATCGCAAAAAATTAAATGTTTTGATCATCATTCTCATTATGAGTCTTTAAATGTTTTTGATAATTTTTTTTCTCGGTAATCCCTCTTCATTTCGTTTCGCTCTCGCATCTCTGTTATAAGATTTTGACTTCCAAACTGCTCGATTTAAACGAGGCCTAACGTATAGCAAAAAAGACCTAGATATTTTACGATTCTTAGGGCTTTCACGTTTGACGTACTTTTGAAAAAACATAGGTAAAGTATTTAATTCTACGAATTTTGGTGATTTACTTCATCTGAATCTATTGTGAAACTCCTTATAAAATTGAAAAATTGTTCGACATATGACGTTATTTCCAACGGCTATGCGTTTTTGAATTTTTGAACATAAAATTCTATTTTTGTTCCCATATTGCCGAATCTGCCAATATCACCGAAATTTTATGGCAAAAAACTTTCGGCGATATTGGCAGATTCGGCAATATGGGAACAATAATAAAATTTTATGTTCAAAAATTCAAAAACGCATTAGTCATATATCAATACATGTATATAAAATGTATACTAATGTATATATTAAAATATTTCTTAAATATTTCGATAAAAATGACAAAAAAAGTCATTTAATTTTTAAAGAGTATTTAAAAATATGAACACATATGAATCATATGTAACATACTGTATATATCGTTATAGTTTTAAAATTGCTTTATAATGGTTATTAAAAGAGAGAGATTAAAATCAGACTCTAGCCTTGTTTATTTAGAAAGATACGACTTGCCTATAGAATTATATCCATTATAATCCCGGGTACACTAAAACCTATGGCAAAAGGAAAACCTACGGTGACATAAATCATATCCTTAACACACTATTTTGTTAATATCCGGCCTGATTAGGTAAGTAGTGTGTTTTTTAAGTAGTAGGGCCGGGCATATTAACAAAGTGTGAATAAGGGATATTTGCTCATTTATTTGTTTACCAGAAATGCAGTAATTTTGTAGATTGTATTATTCCTAATTGTCAGCAGTTGAGTTATGATTATTGAAGGGAATGTATTGAATCATTTGCTATGATTGATTATTCGATTTTCAGCGCGTAAATGCTTTCAGCTCAGTTTCTTTATGCTAAATAACAATTAAATGCTAACCGTTAAGTAAAAAAATCGACATTTATCATTTAAAGTAATTAGCTCAAACCCTAATGCGTCGATGTGGGTTTTGAAAAGACAGAGACCAAAAATATTAATGGGGAATGACCTTGAAAATCCAACATTCCTAGTAACAAAAGCGGTCTAAAATTAAGGTTTTTGCCCTCTGCGACGTTTCTGATAAATAATTGACCCATAGTTGCTAATATTTTACATTAAGAAAGTCGACCCAAGAAATATTTTGAGGGTACTTTTGACTCAATGTGATGACCTATGAAATTGACTTCAACTTTTTCGAGGTTGGTCGACTTTCTTTAATGAAATAAATTAAGAACCATGAGTTCATTTCAAACATAACACGCGGATAAAAGGCAAAACTTTGAAATAGAGCTGAATTGGACTTTTTGCTCTTTAGCAGCTTTTTCTGATCATATTGACCATAGATTGACTAATAATTTTCATCAGAAAGTCGACCAAAGGATAATTTTCCGACCCCAAGGTGATACTTTTCGAGACAAGGGCGATGACCCTGACAATTAAGCCCTAGAACTTTGACCGGTCATTAAGGGTTGAAGTTTAACAAGTGCTCCAAATTCTGAGGATGTCCAAACTCCGAAGCGTCCGTGCCGTCGGTGGTTTCAATATAAAGTAACACTATAGAAAAAAAAATGAAATCGCCAATTATTCTAACTGAAATGAAGAACTGAAAAACTGGTTTTTGAGACACTCGGAGTTAAAATAAAAATCATTTATTTCGATTTTTTTCTTGTTCTAGCTAACGGCCAAACTTTTGTTAAAATTTCAGGACTTTCTGTTTATTTTTTGAAAAAGCTTGGCACCCTTGACTCAAGGGTAAAATGGAAAAAAAGTAAATGGAAAACAGCTGAAATGGCAGCCATAATTTATAAACAAAATTACTGACTGTAATGTACTGTACATAGTGTTTTTGAAAACATGGTACGATCAGATCTAAATTTGATTTCGTGCCTGTGTCAGCTAATTTTAATGCATTTGGAATAATTTGCATCATTACAATGCATATTAATTTTGCATTTCAAATTTTTTACATTTTTACTTTTTTAAAATTTTACCATTTATACCCCATAATACAAAACCCTGCTTCTGAATTAATCCTTGCCGAGTGTGCACTATAACTTTATTTTATTTGTGATACTGCATTTTAAATCCCCTGAGAAACCCAGGCTGGAAAAGGTCACTTTTCGCACCGTTTCTTTCTTCTTTCGAAAAAAACCCGCAAAACCAAAAAAAATTCTACGTTGTACAAATGACCGTAACAAATTTTCTACATAGATAGTTAAAAACATCGATATCATTTTTGAGTTATGAAATTTCTTATTTGAAATGTCTAAACTAAGTTTCTCCTACATTTGAATTAACTTTTCACTGATTTACCTGTTATAAATTTTGTTGAGTAAATAAATCAATTTTGCTGAAATTTTTTTTAAGCTTGAGCGAATCTTAATTGGCAAAGATACTCAGTATGAGTCACTTATTTGCCCGTTTTATATACAATTTCGCGTAAATCTACCGTTTATTTTAACTGAATATTCTTGGAGTTTCTATCGACATGTCAGATTTTTCTTCATCCAGTCTTATCTATTCTTCTGAATATATTTTGATTTCGTGGCTATATTCAGTTGTTTGTTTTGAGTAATGCAAGCCTTTTACTCTTTCGTTCAGCACCATTCTCGATAATATTTTGTTATGCTGGCTTAAATTCAATTGCTGTTTCTGGCTAATTCAGCTTTTTCCTCTTCTAGCGTATCAACTTTTTTGATACATTTTTGATTTTGTGGCAATATTCCCCTAGCTGTTTCTGCCATCAGTTTTTTTGACCTTTATAATAATACCTGATTTCCTCTTCATGTCCAGCTCGAAGTTGAATCAGTTTCAATTTTTATTTTGAGAACATATTTTTCAACTGTTTCATCGTTTTTTAAGTTGATTTACCATTTCTTTATTCGATTTAAAATTTTTTTCAATTTCATTTCATATTAACTTTTTTCTAGTTTGATCGTCAGATATTCCAGTCTTTGTTGTCAGTCATTTTTCCAATAAGCAGATATTTATTCTGCTAGTGAACTACTTCTTTCTTTGTTTTTCATCACCAGGTTTTCGACTTCCGTCTTTTTTCAGCAGTGGAATATTTCATTTTTGATTTGTATTCAGTTTTGGCAGTTGATTTCATCTTCAAGGTTTTTTGGTGATTTATCGAACCTAAAGAAATAATCGCTTGAAAATTTTACATAAAAAGCATGCTCAAAGGATAATTTCTTAGAAGTCAACTGCCTTCCATCTTGACCACACTGAGAAAAACATTCCGTTTTTGCAAAAACACTCAACTTAATCCCCTTAGCGTGTCCCATGAGGTAGTGCGAATTTCAAAGGCAGAAAATCTCAGACTTATAATTATACGTAAATTCCTGCGCATTGATTACGAATTTTGGGATTTTTTTTCGAAAAATCTATTTCACTTTAAGATAATTTTAATTGGTCGAAATTTGAACCACTCAGAATCAAAGGATTTCGATGTCCTCATGACACTCAGTGTATTTTTTGTGATTTGAATACGCTATACATCTAATACTGTATAATCAATATATGTTCACAATTAAGTTTTGGTCTTCTTTTTCCGCGCTTTGAAAATATACTAAACAAGTGCAAAAATCGTTAAATTTTTTGGTATTTTCTTTTCCCTCATCAGCGAAATTAATAGTCCAACACAAAATATTGGACAGATTAAAGCTTTATAAGTACCACAAAAAACACGTCCGAAAGTTTAACGAAAATTTCTGTTAGAAAATAGAAAAATTGAAAATTTCAAATGCTTTTTCATTTGTTTGAATTTTTAGCGCAGGAGTTTCTTATCAAATCAATAATATTAATTTAACATCTTGATTTTAAGGGGGTGGTCGTCGCAAATGAAGGCTCTAGAAAAAAATTTTCCATTTATTATATCGCCTTTTTAATGAAAATATGGAAAATTACAAGTATTTTGGTACTCGTTTTATTTTGATCACATAGGCTAGGAAAAGACTTTATTGATGATCTCAAAATATTGGGTGAGTGAGGAGGTGTTGAAATTTCTTGATTTTTGGAAATTTAAAACACGATTTACCAGAAAAACGAGTCAGAAATTTAGACAAACTCAACTTTGGTGTTTTGCACGGAACTCTTCAGCTTGCAATTTATCTGGGTTTCGAATGTGTGACTTTTAACATCCAGGGAGGGAGATACATTTTGATTGAGACTCCTAAAACAAGGGTCAAAAATAACAGTTTGTTTGGTGAACTGAGAGCAAATTTCAAGAAATCTTTCAAAAAACTCACTTGGTGCTTATTGCTCGACGTTTGTTCGTGTTTAAATTTGAGTCATAAATCATTGTTGTACCTAAAAACTCAGGGAGGAGATTGGGTCATTGAAACCCCTTTTTGCCTTAAAATGCGACGACCACGCCCCTTAAATATTACGATAATTTCACATTGTTCAAATACAAAATTTACTATCGAAAATGATAATAGAAGCCGCATAGAGACAAATAGGTTTTGAGAGCAAGTAGATCTTAGGAAACTGAAATGTTAAAAATTACATTTGGTGTCCGACGTACGTCAAATTTTATGCTGCAAAAATTAAAGACTTTACATCTTCGTGAAATTTTGCGCTGATCACGAATATGTTGATTATTTTAAGACAAAAAAATTTTATAAAAGTTCAATCAGAATTTTGATTGGTTGAGAATCGAGAATTTTTTATTCTTCGTCATCAAATATATCTGTCGTTTGGTGATAATTGTTCGTCAATACGACGAAAAGGCAATCTCACAGTTGATCTGACTTCGGACACGCAAATCCCACTCTCAGCGTTTTCAAATTTTTGCAACTTCTCACCACCAAGTTTACATGATTAAATGTCTCCGGCATATCTATTATAAAAATCGCATTCGTGACAGGCTAAGCGCAGTGGTACTCCTCTTTTACTTAATGATCTCTCTTCCCGGATTTAAGATATGAACGACTGTAAAGAGATAAGAATCTTATTATACATAAGTTTATGGAATATTTAAATTTCGTTGATTCAAATTTAAAGTTATTTCGAGAAAATTATCCTTATTGTTTGATTTTTTTTAATTATTTGAAATAATGTTCTCTAGGTCAAGGAAAAAATAAGAATAGCCACTTTAATCCATTTCCATTACGAGGATACAATACTTCAAATGCTATTTAAACACAGACTTATTTTTGTCATAACAATTTAGAAAGATCGAAAATTTCCAATTTAATGGTCAAATTTCAGAATATTTTCCAAATCTCCTGTTAATAAAAAAGCATGTTCCACTTTACGACTTTTCTCATACATATCGTAGCCTTCTTTTCACGGCTTATTTTTAATCCTCTGTTTTAAAAGATTAAAGATTCTATATCTGCAAAAACAAGTAATTTCTAGAACAACATCGTTTTTCCATACTGAGTAACTAAGGCAAAAATAATATAGATCGCCAGCACAGGTTGCAAGTACAATCGATATCACTTGAAAAAGACGCATGCCGATTGAAACGTGGACATTTGTATGACTTGTTATCTAACTAGTACATATGGAGCAAATAATCAATATTCTTTAACAATAGTTTTGTTATACCTTAGGTTTGATTTATGAGTTCTCTGTGAATTGGATATTTTCGACTTCATTTTATTCTGTCATTGAGATCAAATTTAGATTCTATAGCCGGAAAATCTCAACAACTGACTTGGACGCTCCATACAAATATTTTTGAAATGTCCATGAAACTGAAATGAAAGAAAACATATTAATTGGTTTTCTTATTTTATCTTCAAGAATTTTCGATTTAAAAATTTGTGCTAAGCAATTTAAATTCTAGTAGCGAGCCGTGTTCTACATGAGTGGTCGAAATCACGTGCAAATGAAGATCTGTTTGTTACGATTCAGAGGTTTCAACTCATACAGTTAGCTCCAAACAGATTATTTTGGTCAGCCTCAACGTTTAACTTTCTGTCTGACTAAACAGGAGTCTTAAACCAGCTTATGAGTACCCCTCCTGATAATTGTAGACTTCATTTTGACGAACACACTCGGTATACGGGGTGATTAAAGTGTAGAATGTAAATATTATTATTTTTGTATACTTCAATCTTTCAAATAAAGTCCACAATTATCGAAAAATTAAACAGTAAATTTTTTACTCGAAATGCTTACTTTGCTAGCTTCAACGACAACGCGTCCAGCAATTTCAGCCATTTCTTGAATTCCTGTAGCTCATCATTGTTTCCTTAGAAAAATACGAGATCTTGATGGAGTATCTGAAACAAGTTTGAAAATCAGTCTATGTGCGTATCTGTCATGTTTGAGCCTGTAGCGTTTCTCAACTAGATCAATCATATTTGTAAAATCCATTTTATTTTCGGCTAACAAAAATAATATTCGATGAAAAAGCACTTTTTATAGTTCGTTAGATTAGGTGCAAATTGCTTGTTTTCGCAACAAAAATTGGCCATTAAAAAACTTTTTCACCCTCAAAATATTTTGTTGGGCATATTTTTTATTGGCTAGAAGACTAGCTTATTTAGGATAGAATCGTAATAAAATTATCAAATATACAGGGAGGCCCAGTATCGCCGAATTTGTCGAAATCGCGAAAAAACTTACGCAATTTCCACGATTTTTAGCTAAAATACTTCCAGTGCAATCGGCCAAATGGGCCATATATGGCAAAATTTGCAAATATCGCCGGAATTTTTAGAGTTTATATCTCGATTACTTTTTGAGCGTCAATAATACGTCATTTTCAGGATTGACCTTCCCGATATAGTCTCTTCAACTTTTATTTGATTGCATTCGTAAAGTATTTAATTCTCGAATTTTGGTGATTACTTCATCTGAATCTATTGTGAAACTCTTATAAAAATTCAAAATTGTTCGACCTATGACGTCATTTCGAAGGCTATGCGTTTTTGAATTTTTGAACATAAAATTTTATTTTTTGTTCCCATAATTGCGAATCTGCCAATTCTCGCCGAAATTTTATGGAAAAAACTTTCGGCGATATTGGCCCTCCTGTATTACAGATATATTTATACTCATTTATATGAGTATAAAATATGGTAATACAGAGAGGGGCCAATATGCCGAAGTTTTTCTCAAATAATTTCGGGATATGGGCAGATTCGGCAAATATGGGAAAATAATAACATTTTATGTTCAAAAATTCAAAAAACGCATTAGTCATATATAATACATGTATAATAAATGTATACTAATGTTATTTAAATATTTCTTAATATTTTGATAAAAAATGACAAAAAAAGTCA
>SCLH01000534.1:73327-127863 GCA_004367855.1 Oikopleura vanhoeffeni | reverse complement strand
ATGAATAATTTTACCATAACGAAATCATAATTAGTTCAGGAGTTCATTAAGAATTCAATTTCTATTAGTGGTTGGTTGCTATTTGAATATATTATTAAGTAAAATTTAATTAAAATTACGTAATAAAAATAATTTGGATTCTAGTGAATTGAGCAATCGAATATGCGATTCTTCAAATATTGAACAACATGTTAGTTCTTTACAATATGCTGCATTTTTTATCACGTAAACTATTTCTCGATTCAATTGGTTGGAACCTCTGAAAGATTTGAGTGAGAAAATGTGTTGTCACTTTTTTTTTTTAAGAAAATAAAATCTATGAAATCGAATCAAATTTTAGGACCACTTCATATACTGCGGATTTAGCATCATTCAAATAGTCGAGTATCTGTCTGTAATCTTATATGGAATCTATTATGGGGACGATTATGAACTAAAACCATTTATATTTTCGTAATTATGATAAATTATTTATTTTATTGACAGAAAATTGTTTTGAATAACGAAAAGCTTGTTATCAATGAAGACGTAGGTCACTAATTTAAATTTATTTTTCTCCAATTTTGGGGAAAAGAATTCACGATGAAAAATTAATGCTGGATAAATTTTGTGAACAATTCTTGAAGGGCCGCTAAATTAATGCAAATCGAAATAATTCACTAGAAGAAAATACTTTTTGTTTATATAATGATAGGCGAAAAATTATGTAAGCGAGTTTGAAATGTTTTTGGAGAAACGAATGATTCAACAATCACTAGTCTTAATCGGCAAACAACATTTCCGGGTTGACTGATTATTCTGTTCAAATATAACTTCGCTTTTTCCCAAGACTCACCAAATTTTTATAATGAAGTTTTTTTATTTATTTGTGAATCTTTTTTTCAGTGATTTTTTCATTGAGGTAGTATCAACGAAATTTTATACAGCTCTAATCTAAAGAAACCATTATTTGTGTTGTTTATTTAGGCTTTTGGACTTGGATTTATTTGCTTAATGCAAACTCGCACGCTGCAGAATGGTTTCGCCAGAATTAGTAATGGTTAGAAAAATTAAAAGTGTATAATTAAAATTTAAAATAATGCTGTATTTTCTTGATTCAATGATAATTTTTGAGAAAATGTGAGATTTTTATCTCTCTGAAAAGAATTTCAATGACATATTTTGCACAAAAATGGGGTCGATAGTATCGAACTTCGATAGTAAAATGTATACAGACTACAAAATGTATAAATGTAGATTTTAAATTTAGCGAGCTTCAGAGGCAATGGTCAGATGTGCTTGCTGATTAATTAAAAAACTGCACAAAATATGCTAAAACATATTGATTCGGAAATTTTAATTACATGAAAATTTTGTATTTTAATAAATTTAATTTATCAATGATTACATTATTATATCAATAATAATGATCATATTAAGGATTCAATCTAAATCATTTGATTTCGAAAAAAAGTTTGCGGTATTATAGTCAAGAAATGTTTTTATTTCGTCAATTGTGAAATCAATCTTAATTTATACATTTTAACTATCGACCCAATAAAAATAAGATGTGCAATTTATTTCCAACTTTTTCGCTATGGCTTCTAAGAAACAAACTGGAATAATTTAATATAGACGTTGCTGCAAATTGAACATTAATTTAACAAATAATAATATTTTTCTAGCTCTTTGTTGCTCACTCAAGGTGTGCGCAACTTGCAGCAAATTAACAATTGCCAGTTGCAGTGTGAGTGTGGTTAACGTTTGGATTCAGGATACATAAATATTGTAGGGTAGTAAAATTTAACTCATGTTCTAAAAGGCTTTATTAAAAGACAAAAAAATGACCCTCAAATCTAAAAATACCATAATGCTTTAACAACTGGGTTATTATTGAAGCAATTTTAGTGCATTAGTTAGTAATACGATTTAAATCGATATAATAAATGACATAATAACAACCGAAGAGTATTTTTTGACTTTCAGAGCAGTTGGCATGTCGGATGTGACGATTTTATTGGCATGCTTTTTAATTTTTCTTGACTTTTAAGTCCTAGATTTTTTGAAATTTTTTCTAAATTGTTTTGGTGATTTTTTTTTTCTTAAAGAGTATTTAAAAATATGTACCACATATGATAAATTTTAAAATGGCTATTCTCAGTATTTTTTTCGTAGATTCTCATAAAATAATTTTAGAAAAAATATGAAAAAAAGGAGCAAAATTTTCGAAATTACTTCAAATGTGATCAATAAATAATCAGATAGCAAAACATTCTTCATCAAGAGGCAAGTGCTACCCATATCCTAATCTGTATAAAAGCACTGTTACATTTGAAGAGCGTCATATCTCAAATCCGCGAAGAGAGACCATTCATAGAAAAAGGGAAGCCGCGGGCTTTCAAAAGGCGGTGTAGATTTTTTTCCGATAATGATAAAACTTTATTTAAAAATTATTGAAGGCAAAAACATAAATATTGATTAATATTGAAGTTAAATCACCTCGTTTAAAAAGCCAAGGTGACTACTCTGAAGCAACTTCCCAAAAAAATCGTAATTCAGAATAAAATTATTTTTTTCGACAAATTTTTTTTTATTTTTAATTTCGCTTTGATGACTATTTTTCAAATTTAAAAATGTTGAATAGAAAATGTTTGGTGCTTCAAATTGCGCGCCAAAGTTGTGTTTCCAAACAAAAAATATAATTACGGATGATAAAAAAGACAGGTTCATTTCAAACTTTTCTGTTTTTTTCGAAAAAAATTAGTATAATCTTAAAAATGACTTTTTACGAATCTGAAGAAAATGTAGAGGCCAATGACAATGAACAACCTATAACAATAAAGACTGAATCCTGGTTTCCAAACATACGAAATCGTAAGTATTTTCAGAATATTTATACCCAATTAATCAGAAGGCATGGTTTACTTAAAAATACAAGCTTGTTTTACGGCTAGTATCCTGAGCAAAAATATAAATGTTGTATCGATTTTTATAATTTTTATCATCCGAATGTAATGTAAGGGGGGGTGTCTTTTGGGAAATGTTATTAAAAATTTGATATACAGTCCCCGACTCTTGCAAAATTTGTCTTTTTGAAGCGCGCTTGATACCTTGTGACCATTTAAACGGCTTTATTTTGGAGATTTTTTGTGCGGTTTAAGGAGCCAAAAAAATGTGATAATAAATCGGCCATTAAATATTCTTTTACCAACGGAATCCTTCAAAACGTTTACTATCTCCATAGCGCGAGTTCGAATCCCACTATGTTGTCTAAGTGATTGTTCTTTGTGATTGTTTAAGTGATTACACACCGATCAAATTAAGCCTGTGCCATGCAAGCACCCTTGCCTATATCATTACTCAAGACAAATCCTAGACGACATAGTGGGATTCGAACACGCGCTAAGAGATAATAAACGCCGCTATAGTTAACGTTTTGAGATGAGGAGTTCCGTTGGTAAAAGGTATTGGTGAGTCTTGCGGCGCCCAACGCGGTATAATATTAAACCGAGGTGGTATTAATTGATCAAAAATCTTAATTAATCCAAAAAGTTTTTTGATCAAAAAAAGATTTATTGATCAAAAAAATAATTGATTTTTTTAATTTCTTTTAGGGAGGTTTTTCAGCATTTGAATTATACGATATAAATGCGAATACTGAAAAAATCACATTGGGTTTAAGATTTTTCAGAGACTACTAGGAATTTTTCAGAATTTTGAATAATCTTTTGATCAATTAATTTTTTGATCAATAATTTTTTTAGATGACTAAAACTTATTTTGATGAATAAAATTTTCCTGATCAATTAACTCTTTTTTTGAAGAATAAAATTTTTTTGATCAATTAAAATTTTTGATCAATCAATACCACCGCTGAAATTTTGAGAAAAACTCCTACAGCTGAGATGAGGCCTTGCGAAATTTCTCTATTTAATAGAATTGTGCGTTGGGTATTTTTTTTTACATTTTCAAAGAAGCTCTTTATGAACGCAAAATTAGAGTAAGCAATGTTTATCTTTTTTGAAATGAGGCGCGGAGGTGTAACACCTCAGGTGTTTCGTGATGAAGCACATATTTGATTGAAGAAGTTTGATTGAAGAATTACGCGCGAATATGAGAAAATATACTTCGAAATAAAATTCGAACTTTGACAAATAAAAAAAAATTATTAATCTTCTCTCAAATATACATGTAAATTGAAACTAACTTTTTTATTCATTTAATTTTAGTTTTTTCCGAGAAAAAAACTTAATTATTACACACTGATAATTCAAAATTGGTTTAGTTTTCCCAACGCAGATCATCACTGTTAAAGTTTAATTGCTCAATATATAGATACCTAGACAAGAAATTAAAAACATTGTTATTTTTTACTTGGAGGGGTACAAAACAATTTTTTTTTGACTCACACATTCGGACACATGCCGATTTTATTTATTGTTTGATATATCAAATACGGAGTCCTCTGGTCATTTTTTGCCACTTTTTGAGCAAAAATTTTTATATAATTCGGATTTTGAAAACGACTTATCCGATTGAGTTCTTAGATAGCCCAAACTTAGATAGCACAAATATTTAGAGAAAAATAACTTGAAAAAAAATGGTCCGAATCACACCATTGTTTCCAATTTTTTTTAACAAAAACTGATTATTTATCAAGTTCATTAATCTCAAAAAAATATTTAAAAATGGTCCAATTTTATATTCTATTATCCCCTAAATATTTGTGCTCAGTTTGAGCTATCTAAGAACCTAATCGGATGAGTCGTTTTCAAAAGCCGAATTATATTAAAACTTTGGCTGAAAAAGTGGCAAAAAATGACCAGAGGACCCCGTAATAGATGGTACTTCTCTCCCCACGGCGGATCGATTCTCGACTAAGGCTGCTCAAAAGGTCGAAGTTTCAAATAGCGCAGTAATTTTATATTTTGAATTCATTTTTATACTTAGTTACGTATTGTCTCAAATTTTTAAGAAAAAATCTATGTGTCTGAATGATTCAGTGTAATTTTGAAAAATCCTCGGCCACCCTAGTCTCGACTTAGATTTATTTTTAGCAGTCGAATTTCATCCGCAATACATGGACCTTGAGCATCATCTGCAATCAATCGTGATGATTAGAGACATGGAGGTTTTTACCCTCAAGGCAGAAATTGCTCGAATGAATTCTGATAGAAATATTATTTTACTACTGGCTCATTATCAGAAAGTATTGAAAAGGTTTGATACAGTATTATCTTTAACTAGCAAAAAGCTGAATTTTGCTCACTTTCGTTTGACAATGGTGACCATTTAATAGTTGTCTATTTTTATTGCTCAAAGTGAGGGTACTTTATGATGCTGTTTCAGAATTGGATTTTTTTCAATAAAAAAATTTCCAAATCGTTCTTGAGGGTCTACCCACATCTGGTTAGTTTGAGATATAAATCATTGAAACTGCAGGGAGGAATAAAATTTAAAAAAAAATTGTCAGTTTTGTAAGCTCGTATTTGATTGGACGAGCCATCTGTCACACTCAAATTTTTTTCTGGATGCAAGATTTTTGTTCAAATATACTAAAAGTTGGTCATATTTGGTCGAACAATTTGTCCTGCTCCGGCAATTGGCCACTGAAAACCCCGATTTGCAATAAATTCTTGACGACCGAATTTTTTCACTATTCTAAGTCTCTAGGAGACTGTCTCCTTATACTTTTGCTGTTGTTGTTACGTTATTTCACGTCGAAATCGACATATTTACCGAGTTTATCCGATTCACCCGCTAACATTATGAAATAAAGACAACTAAATTCATCAAGTGAATTAATTTTCGTTTCAAATCCAGAAACTTTGCAATGCATACATCAACATCAAATTTGCCATTCAATGATGAATTTTGCATAAAATTCAATTCAATGACAACTCGTGGATTTTACAGAAAATTTCATCATTGCGATAATACCAAAAAAATTAGGGGCGGGTTGGGAGTTATAACTTGGAACATCGACAAATTATTTTTTGGAAATTTACTAGTGAATAATAAAAATAAAAATTGGTCCGAATCAAACCATTATTTCTATGTTTTTCTCAGACCTTTGTTTCTATTTTTTAACAAAAGGTAATAATTAAACAATGTCAGTAATCTTAGAAAAAAAAATCATTGGTCCTATTAAAAACAATTTTTAATGTTTATATTAATTAGATAATTGTGTTTTTGAGGGACCAAATATGTCACAGAGGGAGTGAATGAACCACTAATAGAAAATTTTGAACTTGATTTGTGGAAAAAAAGTATGAAAAAAGTAAGTCTATAAAAAAAGTAAAAGTGGCTATTTTTTTTACCCACAGATTTCAAAAAAAAATCAAAAAAAATTTTGGACAAAAATGCTGAAAAATTTTCATAATGTTTTGGTTTTTTTGAAATTTTTACAAATTCAAAAATGAAAACTCAGAATTAAATCTTTCATATAATAGATAAAAAACTATTTTAATGAGCTGAAACACATTTATTCTGGTTGAGCTAACGATAATAAGCACAAAAAATAAACTGATTATTTTCGTAACTTATATTGACTTCAGTCTCCCGAGTATATGCCACCCCCTTAAAAGAGTTGTTTTAAAGGGATTCTGAAAAATCCACCAAGTTTTAGAACTATTGAGTCCAAATTGAGCAAAATTTCGTTCAATGATTTTTTTTTGGCATTAAGTGAGGCCGAACTGCCAGAATTTATTGAGAAACTGAATGATACATGAAAAAGTTATTACGTCTTGGGCTTTTTTTACATAAAAACTGATCCCCTCAGACCCCAAAGAAATAAATTATAAGGACTTTGTCGGCCTATGTATTATGAAATTTCACAAAATTTTCTACTGTCACAATTTCAGACGATAATCTTGATTCAGCTGTATCAAAGAGTCGTCAACTTTTAGTATATTTATTTTTCATGCTATCCAGAAACAAACTTTTCTGAATACCGAGTTTGAACTTGCCCAGTCGGCTTGGAAATGCCGATTCTTGGATTCAAGTAAGATTAGGTAACAAAATCGTCCAAACTTGTGAATGTCATATTCTGTTGCAACATGTTGTGATGAATTTAAGAAATGTCGCATTTAAGTCTTCGGATTTTACCAAAAATTCAGTTAGTTATTCAATCAAATAATGAGAGAATGGATATTTTTTTTTCTAGGGAATCAAATATTTGCTAAAGGTTTTAAAGTCACAAGAGGTCTGAGCGTACCGGAATATGTAGAAGAAGCAAGATATCAAGAAAGTCGGGGATGAAAGATAATTTAAACTTAAAAATATAGTTAACTTCAAATGCAGATAATGTTGATGCATTTTTTTCTCAAATATTTGGCAAAAAAATAATCTGACTAGAACATTGCCCTAAAAACCGTTCATCGTGAAGTTCAAGTCATTCAGAATCAGATACGAAAACATAATTTTTAACGATTTTCTGATTTTTTACGTACCGTAGTTTTTGAAGCGTCGAGACAAAAAGTGATTTGTTGAGACTTCACGTGATTTGAGGCAAGATCAAAAGCCTATAGTATGATAGTGATGCTATTATACCATGATTTTCGAATCACTCAATGTTTACTGCTTAATTTCAACACTATTTTATTCGGTTTTTTTATATCTTTCTAGTACTCTAATTGGATTTTTTAGTTTGGTCTAGTACATTAGTAGTTCTTTCAAAGTAAAATTTACTAGACCAAACTAGCAAAGTTCAACTAGAGTCTTCGAGAAATATACTTGTCGGGTTCAGAAAAGTTATCTTAAAATTTAAATGAGATTTATAAAAGCCGGTTCCTGCGCCCGTCATCCATATTCCCCTTTCACACTATGTACGAGATTTGGTCCGTGTCTAGTAAACGAAGTGTGTTTTTTAGATAGAGGGACCAAATCTCATACATAGTGTGAGAGGGGGATATGGTACTATGTAATTTATATCATTTTTCAAAAATTATTTCTTAATTCATTCCAAAATAGATTTACGATACAAAATGACCTTTATTATCATAAATTTGAGTTAAAAAGATTGGCGGAAAAGGGAGTTGATCTGAGTTCTTTCAAATATGTCAAGGGTCAAAGATATGAGCTTGATTTTGAACATTCTTATGATTACGATGACAGAGCCATGAAGGTGCACACGCAATGGTCACAAAAAAGAAATGGAAAAATTATTTTACCTTACACAATTCACCCAAATTTCCCGTATAAGGAAGAGTTAAAAATATATATTTTATAAAAATACTCTCGATTACAAATAATAAACAGCGGTTGTTGCCAACAACTTGTTGGGCAACACACGAACTTTTGTTCAAAAGTGTTGCTCATTTGGGACGCATTGGGGGTGGCCTTCGCTAAAAAGCTAAAAATTATAGCAGGCCAATGTTTTTAAAGTATAACAATGATTTACGACTTTAATTAACCGGACAGAACGTGAGCATCTCATCCAGGAGAGTTTTGGTTGAAATTCTGGGATTTGCCTTCAGAATCATCAATCCAGTATTTTTACCTTATTTTATGTGTCTTAATCAAAATGAATCTTTTGCCTGTATTTAAAAGTGACAAATTTAAAACCTACAGGAATGTGCAGCTGAAAAGTCTGTGCAGATCACCGAGAAAAGTTTTTCCAATTGTTTTTCTCGTTTTTCCATAAAAAGTGTTTAAGGGAGTGGTTGTCGCTGATTAAGCTGTTTTTTAAGTTTTTATAAATGGTTTCTTGATGAACTGGTAGAGGTGGTATTATAAAAACTTTCTGAACGTGAAGAACAAGTGTCGAAAATAATTCCAACACTTATTGTAATATGATACAATTGAACCTACGCCCACGCACTAACCCTTAATAAGCCTCCCAAAAAGATCACTAAAAAGCTTACTCCTCCTACAATTTACATGATTTTTTTCTAGTTTTTTGAGTAATGTTTCGGAGAAGCAATATCAACAATAATCTAAAGACTTTTTTTTTGAAATTTTGCTTTTGACAGACAATTTTATTTCGACCAATATTTGTTGAGATTTTGTTTTTCGGTCTTTTCGCATTCTTTGACGTTAAGAGTAAAATTTTGAAAAAAGGACTCTGGATTATTGTTGATATTGGTTTTCCAAAACTTGACTCAAAAAGTAAACAAAAATTGATGTAAATTGTACAAGTTAAGCTTTTTGAGTTTCAAATATTGAAACATTATAGTAACCTTCATATGCCTCCAGAACAAAGTCTGATCAAAATTTCGACAAAAAAGCTCTAGATTATTGTTAAACTAGTTTTGAGCTTTCATATAAAGTATAAACGGAAAATTTATGCTGAAAATTGGCGGAGGAGTAGGCTTTTGAAAAAACCTTTAAGTCTCGATTTCAGATTTCGTTTTTGAAAAATTTTTGAAGTTTTTGTCCGACCAAAGCTAAATTTCGAAAAAAACGCTTTAGATTATTCTTTGTTTTGATGAGTTGGAGCCTGAGACAAAAAATTAAATGACAATGATGAAAATTGACGGAGAAGAAAGCTTTTTAATTTTTTTTGGTAAGGTTTACTATACGTTCATGTGAGTGCGTAGGTTGGATTGTATCAGATTACTGAAATTCTGAAAACGATTGCGAAGAGTTGTTCTTTACGTTAAAAAAGTTTTTGGAATTCCAACTTTGCTAGTTTAGCCATAAACCGCATCTAAAAACAGGAAAATCAGCGACAACCACTCCCTTAAGGGGGTGGTGTGGGTGAATTTTGATATTTTGGAGGCTTGGTACAGCTAAACTGATGACGGTACAACATTTCTCATCAATACATATGAAAGATCTATCATTGATCTCGCGATTCCAATAGACAATTCAGTAACACTCCCACCAACCATCTGGGTAACCACGGTTAAACACGAGTCCCTTAGCTTTTTTAAAAGAAACAAGGATCCTAGAGCTTATATCGGAAAATTTTGAGATTTAGTGAGAATCCGGAAAATTGTCTGAATTTTAGTGAATGGGAGTTATTTTTTTCGATTTTTTTGCCTCAGGGGTCAGCAATCTGGTTGAATATGCCGAAAAATAGTGTTTTTCGACGTTTTGATACAATGCTTTTTCTGTGGAAATGCCAGAAACGTCATTTTCGGAATATAACAAGCCCAAGGGTGGATGAACATCGAATGGGGAGTACTTTTTTGAATTTCGGCCTGATTGGCTGTAGATCGACAAAAAAGTGCAATGAACAATTTTAACATAAAAGTGAAAATTAGAAAATCTAAATGCCAGCATAAGATTCCTTGTATACGATTTGCTGGAAACAATACCAGCAACTATGGTCTCATTTCAACAAACAGTGCCAGGAGCAAAACGAAATATTTATAGAAAAACCCTATTTTTTTCTAGAATCCGTTGTGTTGAAAATAAGACCATAGTTGCTAATATCGTTTCCAGCAAATCGTATACAAGGAATCTTTTGGTGGCACTTAGATTTTCTAATTTTCACTTTTATGTTCAAAATTTTCGATTTCGCGCACTTTTTTGTCGATTTACAGCCAATCAGGCTGAAATTCAAAAAAGTACTTCCCATTCAATGTTCTCCAACCCTTGGGCTTGTTATATTCCGAAAATGACGTTTCTGGCATTTCCACAGAAAAAGCCTTATCAAAACGTCGAAAAAACACCATTTTTCGGCATATTCAACCAGATTGCTGACCCTGAGGCAAAAATCGAAAAAAAGCTCCCATTCACTAAAATTCAGACAATTTTCCGGATTCTCACCAAATCTCAAAACTTTCCGATATAAGCTCTAGGATCCTTGTTTCATTGAAAAAGCGAGGGACGCGTGTTTAACCGCGGTTACCAGGTGGTTGATTGGTTGGTACTAAAGTGGCAAATGGATCCCGAGATTAACAATAGATATTTCATTTTGTCTCCTCAGATATTCCTCACCCCTTTATCAGTTTGGCCGTACCAAGCCTCCGAAATGTCAAAATTCACACACACCACCCCCTTAAGTTTTCCAAAATCAATAAATTTCAACTTATTTTATACGAAATATTTTTGAATCTATCACAAAGTCCTTGCTTGTAATTGTCCATATTCTCATAAAAAACTAATTAAAAAAACCTGTAGATGAAATTTAGCGACGATCATCTCCTTATAGGAAGGATGTTGCCCATAAAAGATTTTATTGCCGCATCTTAAAGCTAATTTTTTCTTGTGCAGTTTAAAAGTTTTTTGGGTTTTTCAACACCCTCCTTTATCGTTGCAACTTTTAGGTTGGCGCTGAACTTTTTGTGTTTACGCTACATGAAATTGTTTTAAAATTTGAGCTTTTTTTCTCGATAATTTGAGCATTTTTCATCGAATTTGTTAATAACCTATTGTTACGTGATAAAGTAAAATTTTTACGAAACAGTTCTAACAACTCGACTTTCCGCCAAAATTTAAATTGAGCTACCGGTTATGCGAGCTGTGGTTGATTTCAAAGCATGAGCTAGCATTACACGGTATAATTTAACCGCAATAAAGATTTGATGAATTTAAACAAAAACCCTGATAAGGGTTCAAGTTTTTTTTTCTTCATGTTTTTTTCTTTAAGATAAAATTCTTATTTTCAGAGGCTTCTTTCGTTGATGTAAACATCAGCATAGATTGTAATATAGATATATGCAAGTATAAGCAACTGCAAACATTATGTGATGATATTCATTTTTCAAAGCTAACTTTATCTAAGATTATACTGACGTGTCGAGTAGAACTTTGACGTCAGAGTGTTATGGTACACGTAAGGATAAACTGAGATATGAATAAAAAGTATTTTTTGAAGAATAAATAAATATTTAAAACTGTGAATATCTTGAATCAATATATAATGAAAATATATATAATGAAAATTTATCAATATCTATCAATATATAATGAAAATCTTCGAGATTTCTCAGGATTCTTTGATGAATTTAACTTGAGTAGAAGCGCAGTTAACTTATTTTTGTCTGTAGATTAGACTCACATGTGTTCTGAAGAGATTTTAGATTTTTTTGCTAACGTAAGTACAGTAATTCCCCCAAAAAAACGCACAAACACTTTTTGGCAAAAATTTGATCGTTTATATGGTCGACGATGATCCCATTATGTACAACGGCCGAAAAACATGTTTAAAGTCAATCCGTATCGGCGACTGGGAGTTAAAAAAAATAAACTAAACCGTTCGTATAACTTTTATACTATAGTACCAATTTGGTGCGAGTGGAACTCACTTGAAAAAAAACCCGAGAGGGTTAAAGCATTATAATTAACTCCAAAAGTCAAAAGTCAGAACTGCAATAAATCGAATGAATAAAGACATGGGATGCCTTAAAAATTACTACATTCCCTACGAAGAATACGACAAGGATAATCCAAAGTACCAAAATGGCATTATGATTATTTGGGCTAGTGAGCACACGACCACTCGAGGATGTTGGTCAACTACTGGAGTTGCGCCCGGTTTCACAGCGGGTTCAGGCTCGATTTATAGGAAATGATGCAAAATCATTGTTTTTTTTTTAATTTTGAGTTCAAACCAGAAAATTTTCCAAATTACAAGTAATAACGAAGTATAATTTTTGGCGCTAGAGAGCTAGAAATAAGCAAGAACGTAAGCAAATTTTTTGGCTATTTTCATGTTTTTCTACGAAGAAAAAAGAATAAATATATATTTTAATGTACAGTATTTCCCAATCGCTACTTAAAAAGGGCATACAGTATGCAGTATAGTATATATCGAAGATAATACTTGTGCGTTCTTCTCAACTTGTTTTCGAGATTCTCTCATTTTACTCCCATCTAAATAAGCGAGAATCTCGAAAACAAGTTGAGAAGAACACACAAGTATTATCTCCGATATTAAAAATATATTATAAATAAAATACGAATTTATTATTGAAGTCTACGTATTACAATTGCTATGATGTAACATCATTGATGTTCTTAAAACTGCTAATTGTAATTTTTTTTTCGTTGCCATTATTTTCTTTGTATTTTGTATCCGTTTTCAGTGTTTATGGTGCCGCACCTAACTGGCAGCTGTTATCACTTGACGCGTCATGTTCTGGAGACAGTGAAGCAACAGTTATGCACGAGTTTATACATGCTTGGGGGTTCAAACACGAACAGGAAAATGAGATAAAATTCAATCCAAAACAACATCGTTTCTTTTTAAAAAATAATTTTTTGAATAGGAAAATTATTTTCAGAAATTTTATCCCAGTTTGAAGTCAAGGCCAGATCGTGATCAATATGTAAATGTTAATTTTGATAATACCGATATTGATTCACAATTTGCTCTCATGGGAGTTGACTGGATAAATACTGGGTACCCTTATGAGCTTAATTCGGTTATGCACTATTGCTCCTGGTGTGGAACTAATGGAAATGGTGCTGTAATGACAACTTTAGCGGGGGAAAGTTAAGGTTTACTTTTTATATTTAGTATTTTTTCCTTACTTATTTCTTATTGTGAAAAAATTAATTTTGAAAATTCTTGCGAACAAATTTGCGTTCAAATTATTCATTTGTGACCTATTTCATCGGAGATGCTTTAAGTGACCAAAATTTGTTCGCCGTGCTTGACCCCAATTCACACCTGTCATTTTTTTCTAAGCCATTTTGATGGGGGAAATTTTATTTTGGTCACTTAAAGCGCACGCTTAAAGTGACCAATATTTTTTCAACTCTCAAGCCTCAATAAATTGGTCACTCAAAGCGCGCGCTTAAAGTGACCAAAATTGTTTGGTCACTCGGTAATTTATAAGTTATAAATTATAACTTTGATTTGAACTTTTTTGCGAACTCTAGTTATTACGCATCATTGCTTATAGTTTATAGGCAGGTCCAATTATATTGAGAAAGGTTTGTGGCAGGTTTTAACGATTTTGATTGGAAGCTCTAAAGGTACCAATCAAGCTTTAACTCTAGAGAATATTTGATTTACCAAATTATTTGGATTTTGGTTTTAAGTGACCACAATTTTGAACTTTTTAAATATGATGCGTCATAACTAGAGTTCGCAAAAAAGTTCAAATCAAAAACAAAGTTATAAATTACCGAGTGACCAAAAAATTGGGCACTTAAAGCGCGCGCTTTAAGTGACCAATTTTTTGGTCACTTAAAGGCCACTCATTTCATCTTGTTTAGCGCGTTTTATCTTCCCATATTTAAAACGAAAATTTGATGATTTGGAAGTGTAGTGGTTTCAGCGATGAAAATAAAGTGAGCGATGCGATTAGCCATGCGAAACACTCGTCATTTTCGCCCCACACAAGAAAAATAATAATCGTAACTTACGCGTGAACCAATAGAAGACCCATATCATTTAACTCCCGTAGTGGCCGACAATCTCCAGACCCGTAGTGTCTTCGAGCCATCCGTGGCTTTGCGTTTTAAATCAAAGCATATAACCGAAGATTCATTATTAACATATATTTTTCAATGATAATCATTTTTCAAAAAAAATCTCTACAGTCTAATAAAAACAATTGTGGTAAAGTTTATAAAAAGTCATCAAATTGAATAAGAAAATTAAAAATTCTCTCATTTCGCTGATTCTCACAAACAAGTGCATAAAACACAAATAGGATTAATTTGACATTCATAATTTAAAATATAAACACGTCCCCATTATGGATTATGCATCTGCAAAAAAAATGAATGTTTTTTATCATCATTCTCATGTAAATGAGTTTAAATTTTTTTGAATAATTATTTCTCGTGAATCCCTCTCTCATTCTTCGCCCTACGCATTCTCTGTAATAAGTAATTTGACTTCCAGAATGCTCTATTTAAACGGAGCGCATACTGTAATGCAATAAAAACTAAGAAATTTGTTACGAATTCTTTAAGGTCTTTCACGTGATTGAGTACTTTGAAAAAAAACATAGTACAGTAATTTGAAAAAGTACTCAAATTACGTCAAAAAAATTCCAGGGTCAACTTCAAACGTTTTTAAGACTTTTCTCACATTACGCCAAAGTCCGAATAAATCACGTGACGAAATAATCCAAAATAAGATTTGGAATATGTCATAAAATTAATCTTAATAACGAAAAATAGATCACGTGACTTTTTGGAAAATATGTATTATGTTCAAAACTCTGAATTAAGTGTTTATTGACCTTAAAAATTTGTCGACGTAATTTGATCACATATTTGTTTACTTGAACTAAAACCTTATTTCCTAATTTGAAGGTCACGTGATCGTTTTTGGACTTTGGTGTCAGGCAAAAAAAGTCTTAAAAACTTCTATAGAACCACTTCACTTTTTTCAAAAATTGATTAAAGCAATTTTTGAAAAAAAAAAGTACTACTTTTACCAACCTTATTCCTAAAATAAACGGTCAGGTGATCATTTTGGGGATATGGAGTGATGGGAAAAAACTCTTAGAATTTTTTTTTGATCCCGCTCAAAGGCTTTTTTTGATGATTTAAATTTTTTTTTGCAAAAAATAAGTACTGTAATACAGTAAAAATTTTCGAAAAAAAACGCACAAACGTCAATCATCCAAATAGTCGATCGATCACTTTGTAAATTTTCAATAATACATGATTAAAGGTCCTAAATTGCGATTAAAGGCCTTCGAGCCACGGATGGCTCGGAAGACACTACGGGAGTTAACATCAAATTTTTGAAAACACAAAACGTGGTGACTAGACCGGTCACAAGTTTTTTATTTTATTTCGGAGCTTCCATAATTTGGTTTAAAATAGTAAATCTCAATAGTTTTCCATCTGGCTCATTTATGACTACTACGGATGCTTTACAGTTGACAGCTCATTATTGTGCCGCAGAAGAATTTGAACAAGAACCCTTTATTTATTGTCAACAAGCTGACAAACTTGGGGTTTTTCGACCAATATTTTTGAACAGGGTATGTGATGGGCGAATTGACTAGGGATTTAAATTTTACACTCAACAATTTTGAAGATGAAAATAAGAAATTTTTGATCGCAATTTTTGACATTTTTCAAATATTTAAGTGTTAATTATCAGATTTTAAGTTTTTCCGAATCCTAATTTGTTTGATGCCAAGAACCAGCAATTAGCAAAATAGCAGGTCTAACACTGGTATCGAGTTTAATTTATCATTTTCCTCTCAAAGTGCCCATATAATAAATTTTTGGTGGATTCGAGTTAAATCAAAATTTTCAGCTGGTACAATTGTTAGCGAAGCTTTTGTGTAGAGCAACTGCAAATAAATAATAAACTTGTCTAACTTTTTCTTGAACAAATTACGTCTCAGGAGAAAATAGGGTGCCCACAACGTTTACATCACGGCTTTAAGAAACGACTTATTCGATCAGATTTTTTTATTAATATGACGTGGCCACTTCTAGTTACTTAAAAATTGAATCAGATATGTCATTTTTGAAAGCCAAAATATTGACGGTGTGAACACCCTATTTACTACCGAGAGTCACTTTGATTGGGGAAAAGGAAATAATTCATATCATATATCTGACATATCATATCAAAAAAGAGGATCATTAGGCCTTAACTTTCGCGGTCGTTGTTGAATTATTTTCGAAGTTTTAATTCGCCAAAGAAGTAACATACGGTGCTCACATTGGTCAAAAGCGGGTCAAAAGCTAACGCGAAAGAAGAGGCCTAATAATACCAATCTTTGATATCCTTTTCCCAACGGAACTCCATCTCAAAAACGTTTACTATCATTATAGCGCGTGTTCGAATCCCACTAATGTTGTCTTAGTGGTTGCCTTGAGTATGATTATCGGCAAGGTTGCTTGATATTGGGTCCGCTAAATTTGATCGGTGTGTAATCACAAAAGCAATCACTAAAACAATTACTTAGACAACATGAGTGGGATTCGAACACGCTCTTTAAAGATAGTAAACGTTTTTGAGATGGAGTTCCGTTGGGAAAAGGATATGATGCAAAAGTTATAAGCATCACAAATTGCTTAATTTTTTAACAATTAGTCTCCAAAGTGATTGAAATTCCTTCATAGATTGTGAACACTGGGAAGACGAAATTTTCGGTGCCCTTGCCGAATGTGAACCTGTTTCACCAAATTCAGAAAATGGCTGTTGCAGCGTTATCATACTAACAAATAATGTTTACCATATTCATGTTGAATGTACCAGAGTTGAAACCGGTTTATTCAATGATCATGACTATTACCAGTGTAGCAACCAAGATTACCTGTATTATTCCAAAGGAAATTATCACTACGCAGCAGGAGGAGATCCCACAGTCAATGGAGTAAATCTAGGAATTGGTTCATTTATTTTGCGCTATAAAAAAATAAGCAGAAAAACAAAAAAAATCAGTGTATTTTTTATATTTTCTGAGATTTTCAATGCGCAAAAAAGCTACACTTTTTGATAAAAGTGAAATGAATTATCTTTAAATTGGATACTAGTGAACATATTTCATTCGATACCAATATCGAACTCCATGCCGAAACCTTTATAGAACACTATGCTGAAATAAATGATGTTGAATATTTTTCCGAAGAACTACATGATTCAAATAGTTTGAAACGCCCAACGCGAGAGACCTCGTCTGGGCCAGTGAGCAGGCTTCAAAGCTATGAATTTCAGCCATTTGACCGATCAGAGCCACGACTGAGCTCTAGGCGTTTCAAACTATTTTATTTATGTACATCATTTAGTATTTGTTGGCATTTCCTACCAAAAATAACCTCAAAATTCTTTGAAATAAAATTACAAAAAAATACTTATTTTTTTATTTTTTAACTCAAATTTTTCTTTAAAAAATTTATTTAGCTCATTTCACCTTAAACTTTACTTTTTCGTCACCTTTTGGTGAATTTTTTTTTGCAATAAGACTGTTTCGCTTTAATACAATTTTCGAACTTCCAAGAAAAATTTCCAATAATTCTCAGAAAAAACTTCACTGCCTAATAGATCAATAATAATAAAACTTCAAACTGATAAGCTCATTTTAGCTTTATAATTATGCTACAAAAATTCTTTGACCTATTATGAAGTTCTTGTTGTTGCTATGGGCGACGTCATGAATAAATGTCCAGTGATATACACAACTTGGGCAGGACTGGGAGCCTCGAGAGATTTAAACGTTTTGTGTTCTTCAACGGGGCCTATGGGAATCGACGAGACTAATAATTGCTTGACGACTCCGTGCCATGAAAATGCAAATTGTATAGGTACCATTTTTAGGTTCTCCGCACTTGAGGCTGATTAAATCAGAAATACTCCTGTTTAAGGGGATTGTGGGTGCAGTAGTTATTTTTCGAGACACGGTCGCAAATTCGGTATTTTTTCAATTGCACCTGACTCTCCAGCACCTCGGATCGTTTGCAATTAAAAAAAACACCAATTATTTCTGGATATTTTTTTTTCTAGAACATTGAAATCGCTTGCTCACTGAAATGCCCGAATATGACAAGATGATCAAAACAAAATAACCCATTAGTCATCAATTTTTCACGGAGATTCAGACCAAAATAAAATTGGAAACTTTTGACCAATATTCTAGAAATTTCCAAAAAATATCGTTTTCGGACTTGCATAAAAACGGAAATAATTCTAGATATGGTATCATCTCAGAATAAAAAAAAATCAACTCGCAAGAAAAAGTAATTTAATGAAAGTATTTCAATATGATTTTGTTAGATTTTGCGCCTTTTCAATATTTCAATTTTTAGCCTAATCATATAATAATGGCGGCGCTTAAATCAGCATGAAATAGTGATTGGGAGAGGGGATTTTGTGGGTGCTTCCAGCAATGTGCTGGAGAAAAATGAGCCCTTTTTAAAACTCAAATATCTTTTTTGAGAATTGAGTGAACGTTTATTTTTCCAATTGTATAGCCGTTACCTAAGCCGTAACCTTGAGAAGTCAAAAATTGATTTATTTTTAGAGAATATTATCACATCAACCTTTTAATGCATAAAACCTGATTGCTGCTTTTACTCTCCATTGAGCTATCTCGTGATATTTACGTATCCAAAAATCACATAATGCAGATATTATTGATCAGAAAAAGATTCTCTACAATCTCATTTGAAAATATTATATAAATTTTATCTTAATTCGCAGAAAATTATTTTGGAAAATTGCTTGCTGTAGTTAAATAAAAGCAAAATGTAAAATTATTTAGAAAACCGACTATTTTTCACAAACGGTACATGCGATTTCTTTTCTCTTTTTCATAAATCATTCTCGATTATCTTAGTAAAATTATTAACTGACAAAATTTTAATAATTTCTGTCAGAATTCTCGCAATCACATTTTTATGCAGATTTACTGCGCGCCATTATTACATTGATTAGGCTAAAAATTTAAATATTGTAAAATCAGCAAAAATCTTAACAATAATAATATTGAAATACTTTTATTAAGTGTAACTTTTTGCTGTGATTATTATTATTTGTAATTTGAGACTATCCTATGACTATAATTTTAAATAAATAAATAATTTTTGCAAGCAAATCCGATATTCTAGAACTAGTTATTCGATAGTAAAATTTTTTTTGCTTGCAATCAATTTCTTATGTGCTGGATGGTCGGATACAAGAAAAATAATACCGAATTTGAGACCGTGGTCGAAAATTACTAATACACGCACAATCCTCTTAACTTTTGACCCCAGACTTAAATGTTTCAATTTGAGCTTCAAATTCGAATTTAGGTCTTGAAGTTGGTCTTAAAACTTTTAGGGGTTACTTTTATGAAGCCTTTGAGACATTTAAAATGGCCAAAATTAAGTTAGGGTGATAACAAAGTGTACTACCGACGAAATTATCAAATAATTTTTTCGAAATTTTAGCGTTCTTTAGTGTTTTTTAAAGTATTTCAAACATAACGTTTGCTTTAATTTAGCCACTAAAACGTCAAAATTTCACTTTCACGTAAGCCAACTTTCTGATAAGTTTTTTTATGGCTTTTTTTGAGCTTACTTTCGAAAAAATTAGTTTCAAATTGACGGAAATTTTTCTAAAGAAGTTTATATTTGTCTTATGCTAGCTTTTGGAAAAACTTGGGTAGATTTCGAAATAAAACCCAGGTCCTGGGTCCCAGGAGAAGATAGATTTTCCGACAACAAATATAAAAAAAACGGTGGTTTATTGCATATCCTAGAGAAAATAGCGCACATACAATTGTAATAAAAATAAAATTTCCAACAGAAGTTTGGTCTACTAATTATAAAAACTTAATTATTCTGAAAAATCTTGAAATTAGTGAATTCGAAACTAGTAGATACCAATAAAAATGTTAAATAATTATAAAAGTTATTTTAAATTTTAGATTTATTTTAAAATAAAACCTAGGAGATAGATGTACCGTTTTGGTTTAAGGTCTCGCTTATGTTTATGGGAGTGTTTGCATACAAAACTGTTTTGACACATTTATCACGCAAGGTAAAGGCGAGTTCTACAAAATAGCTTATCTTACTACTTTTCTAAGCCCTATGTGGCTAAGTTTTTATAGAGAAAAATCAATTTCAGCGACCAGTACCTCCTTAAGAGGGTTCTGGGTGCTAACACAGCAGTTGCTTGGGAGTTTTTGAACTACTACTTTTTGAAGCCTGAGACGTTTTGTTTGAAATGTTGGAACGTAAAAATAAAAACATATTGTTTCGTGAACACTGTTTATGATTTTGAAATATGCCAATTTATATAAAAATCGTAATAAGCTCGTAAAACACTTTACGAAAACGTTTTTCTCAATCCTTAATTTTTCCCCAGCAGGCATTAACTCGCGAAGTTTATTTTCAAGTTGATTCAAACTCTAAAAATTAATCAGAAACATTGTTGACCACAAAACGTTTGGATTTTCTAAACAGATTACGTTTGGGTCATTCGTAAAAATAAAAAAGTGACTTTCGTAAAGTGCAAAATAACTGTCTTATATTATTTAAATTTTTTTTGTTAAGTCATAAAATATTAAGCACAAAAAATTATATTAAATTTTTGGGTTTTATTTTTCTCATTTTGCGGTAATCTCTTTTAATCAGACATAAATCGCGCACCGCTATTCACATAAAATCAGCATGTGAATATCATAACAAACAATAAGAGGCCTGATTTCTGTTAATAACAGTGTCAGAGTTTTTTAAACATACTTTTCTAGGTCAGTTTTTGACGAAGAATTCAATTTCGCTATTCAAATTTCATTTTTGTTGATATTTATGCGATATGCTGATTTTGGTTAAAACTCTAAAACCAGACTTTAAAGTCAAATTACTTAATTTTAATTAATCGCAATTGATTTCGCAGTGCCGATTTAATCGGAAATTGTATTTATTTGTTTAATCTAAAAAACAGAGAAAGATTATTTTTGCATGCAATCCAGTACCCAAAACCCTCTCAAGGGAGAACCCCACGGACTTTATATTTCAGCTCTCAGACATGATAAAAAGCTAATTTTTACTTCATTCTCAATTTTGTAATCAGTTTCATTCCAAACAAAAAATTGAAAAAAATTTCGATGTAAAAAAATTTCCTATTTTTTCTAAGTTAAATTGTTTTTGTACTGGCTGTAACTTTGAAAGTTTCACCCCGTTGACGCTTATTTTGGTTGCCTTAGTTCACTCTTAATCTAATCTAAAATTAAAGAAATTTAATTTTCGAAAATAAAAAATTTCAAATGGTTTCTTAGATCCTGAAAATTGACGTACCTCACGAGGATTATATCTCGGAAACCATATGTGGTAGAATATTAATTTTTGTTTCCTTCAAAATTTTAATGCTGATACATCGTAAAAATAAAAATATTTTCTTTAAAAATAATTTTGCAAACCTGAAAAAGACATATTTTTGCCGAATTTTGAAGTAACCTTAACTTCAAGCACCTCGTAATCATAAACTAAACAAGGTATCGAAAAGTCCTTGGATATTCTCCGAATATGTTAGATTCTAAAAACGCTTTTCAGGAAAAATTGTTTTGACTTCAGATGTTTGAGCTAAAATGTTTTAGCCGTGATGTACTAAAAACAGCCATTTTGAGCACCTTTTCAACGATTACGGACAACTAAGATGATATTTCAAAATTTCTTCAGATATTCTCCTTTATTTTTTTAAATTCATTCATATCCTCCACGAATAAAAAAAGCTGTTATTGCCACGGCCAATTAAAATGTATTCAAAAATGCGAAAATCGACTTTTTGTACCGGTTTTGGGTACTTTTTTGAAAAATTTAGACAAATATCTCGTGGGTCCCAGAACATGAAACTCAAGCAACTTCAGCTCAGAACAAACGTTTGAAAATCACTAAATGTCGTGGAGACCTCCCTTAAGGGGGTAGCAGCGATGGGCAAGATGTAATTTTTGGAGCAATTTCCGAAAAGAAAAAAAAAGTGAAAAATTTTATACTTATTTTTTATCTAAAAGGAAAGTGTCCATACTTGAACGGTTTTAATATATTAATTTTAAACTTTTTAAATACATTACAACGTAATCTGTAAAACATCAAACCCATTTCATTATGACTTCCATTTCCACTTGACCCGATGTGAGATTTTCTTTGAAAGCAATATTATGAATTTCAGGACATTGTCGGGTGTTAAGCATAATTAGTGAAGAATATATCGACAGAAGAAACTTTCCTCATGATGGAAGTGTTTTTTTCCATGAGAAATGATAAAAAACAGCTTTTTAGAAAAAAATTGACCTTCATGGCGATTAAATATGAAAATGTCCTGACTTTCAAAATAAAAGTAGCCTCATAACACCCGAAATTTAATTGAGAGTTTGTTTGGAGGAATAAAATTTTTTATTAATTGCGTGCACAATGCCAACGGTTCTTCACAAGTGTTGTAATTTCATCAAAGTTTGAAACATATTCCTGACCCTTGCATCGGTTTGAAATCGGGAAAGCCAATATGATACCAAACAGAATTTCAAACAAGTGATTCGGCTGATTTTTTACAGACGTTTTCAAAAACTACTATCTAAAGATTTTTGGACTTGATGTGCGAAAATCATATATTTTAAAGAGGTCCGACAACAAAATGACAAAAAACTTTCATGGATTGTTTCAAACAGCAGTCAAGAAAATATGTGGACATGCATGAAAAAAGGTTAAAGTGCTATTTTTTTGTTTTATTCACTAGATGTCATAAATATATCAGAAAACAATTTGGGACGAAAATGCTTAAAATTGTCATAATGCTTTGAATTTTTCGAAAATTTTACGATTATAAATAGAGTTGGAACTCAACATCGTCTTAAATTCATAAAAAATGAATCTTTAATGACTGATACACATTATGTGGGTTGCTAACGTAATAAGCACTAAAAAATAAAACCAACTAATTATTTTTGTAAGTAAGGATTGACGGCCAGTCTGCCCACATACGCTGCACCTCCTTAGGGGTTTGTGGTGCAATTCGTTGCAGTTTTCATTCTCTTGTTTCTCTGTATTAATTTTCTAGATCCAATAAATGTTTTTTTTTATTTGAGAATTAAAATGAATTAGATAAGAATGTTTTTGATGGTTAGAAGCTTTTGCGTGGCGTTTGATTTCATCTCATACTCCAAGCCAATATTTATTACATGAATTGTTTTCACGATAAACAAACAGGAATAATTTTTTCAACGAAATAAAGGAACAAAATATAACAATATGTCGTAGGTTTCATAAATTTTATGTTTTATTCATTTGAAACAAAATTGACCGACTTATTCCGTTTTTGTATGAATTTGAGAACATATTTACCAGTTTTTCACTGCGGTACGCGGTGAGCCTCCTTCACCAAATCATAAAAAGTTACTGCAGGTGATAGAGAAGGTTTAGTCTCCCGTATTTTTTTTCCATTTATTCTTATCTGCCGTTAGCAACCCTTCCAGCCACTGGAGAGAGAGGGTATTCCCTAGCAATTCAACATTCACACCACAACCCCCTTAAACTAGTGATATGATTTTTAAAGGACTCATAGGAAAATTTTTGAAAAAAACTGCTTCAATTTAAAAAAAAAAAGCTCAAAGAAAGCTTCGAAAACACTGAGCAGAAAGTTGGCTTACGTCAATGTGATATTTTGAAGTTTTAGTGGTCAAACTAAAGCAAACGTTATTTTTGAACTTTATTTTGAAAAAAGTTAAAAAAATCGTAAAAACGCGAAAATTATTTCACATTCCTCAAGAATAAAAAAAATCTGTTATCGCCTCGGCCAATTAAAATTTATTCAATAATGCGAAAATCGACTTTTTGTACCGGTACGAGCATACAAAACACTTTTGGTACTTTTTTTGAATAATTTAGACAAATATCTCCTGGGTCTTAAAATATGATTCATTGAAATCATCTCAATTCAAAATTACGCGAAATCCATCTATTAATAAAAACAGCAGTGGTGTGGTTTCACTGTAACAATAACTGGAAGAAATTCTTGTCGGATTTTTATTTGACTCCTATAGTAGTGATTTTTTTCGATAATTTGCTCGGTAGTAAACTTTTTTATCACCCGAAATTAATTTGGAGCATTTTTAATGCCACAAAGGCCTCATAAAGCCAGCGTCCAGTCCCCCCTTAAGTCAATCTGACCGCCAAAAGTATGATCTTAAAATTATTCTGGTTTTATCACCTGTATTCTAAGTACACGTATTAAAATATACATATCATATGTAACATATGTAAAAACAATAAGATAAAGTTAGTATGAACAGTAATAAATAAATTGTTCAGATAAAAATCAGGGTCATGTATGTGAGTGTCACGAGGGATTTATAGGAAATGGAACCGTATGCATAGCATTGGAAGACGCTAATGAATGCACTTTAGGGACACATGACTGTCCTTGGAACTCTCAGTGTGTTGACCTTGTCAGTGGATTTAGGTCAGGGTGTAAAATACGACTTTTTCCAGGCCGTTGATGCTAACTAAAATAATTTTTTTAATAGTCAAATATATGAACAATGTCCTTAATTTAACGTCAATCGGAAATGTTCTTTTGAAAAATGTCATTCTTGGTCGTGTTTTTTTCGATAAGGCATCAGACCCGACAAATTATTTTTATAAATAAGAAAAAACCAAGTTTCGTGATTTTTGAGGTCAATGTTCGACCTATAGTAACACGATTTGAAATAAGGAATTTCAAAGGTCATAAATGGGTATCGATTTTATAGACTTATCTAAGATGAGTCATCTTGTAAAGATTTTTCTGTTCATTTTAAGTCCAGGGATTTTTTGGTATCGATTTTTCGGAAACATTTTCCAGATTTTACAGGAGCTCCTTTTTAAGTTAACTTCAAAAAAGTTGGTAATTTTTTGAGCTCGCGAAGTGATATTAAGTACTTCTGAAAGCAAAAAAGCATAACAAGTTGAAATTCGTATTTCTCACCCTAATTTAGGTGTCATTGCGACTGTGGATATTATCAAACAAATTCTTTGCTCCCGGAAGGATATGCCTGTATAGTTAAACCAGATCACTGTGAAAAGGTAAAATATGATAAAATCAATGTCACCTTTTCCGAAAAGTAGCTTTCTAAGTGATCAATGGAAATTATTTAACTTTCAACGGGCCAGTTTTCATAAAATATTTTTTTCAACATATCTGAAATTCTGGCCAATTCATAATGGTTCGCTTCAAGTTTTTTATATTAAATTTTATTTTTTCTGTAATCGCATTGTTTTAAGCTCTTGGTTTATTATTCTGACTGGCATACATACCCGAATTACGTAACAGTATGTGAAGAAGAACGCCTTCAAAGTAACGGTCATTACGATTATTCTTGTTATGATAATAATGCTATCAATGGTGAGGTGACAAGGAAAAGATTCACTAAAATATTTATAAAATTTTTGACCTGAGTTTGACCTCCAAAATTGGTAATAGTTGTTTGAACTTCAAACTTGAATTGGCTTCATGTCCTTAACCCTCACGGACGGACAAAAGTAAATACCTTACAGACTCTAAATCGCAGAAACCGACAGAAATCATATTTTTTTCTGCAAATTATTGACTAATTCGAGAACATAATATTTTTCTTTATAAGAATTCGAATCTAAAATTGAACTGAGAGTGAAAAACTTATTAAAAATTTTACTTTTATTCAAGAATTGTCTTAATCAGTCCCTAAGAAATAAAGTTCACGCTTCTCGTCATTACATCCAAATATTTCATTCCAATAATATTTTCCCAACGGAACTCCATCTCAAAAACGTTAACTATCTCTATAGCGCGAGTTCGAATCCCACTAATATATAAGTGATTGTCTTAGTGATTGCTTGAGTGATTACACACCGATACAATTTAGTGGTCCCATTATCAAGAGTCTTGATTCAAGATCCTTGACTATATTCATACTCAAGACAATCACTCATACAACATTAGTGAGATTCGAACACGAGCTATAGAGAACAATAGTAAACGTTTTTGCGGGGCCACCTATTTGCTACCCGTTTTTGAAATGGAGTTCGGTAACCGAACTTCGGTTGAGAAAAGGATATGCATCTACAGAATTTATCTAAATTTTCAAGAAATTAAAAAAAAAGAGGACTTTTTGGGTTTTCTACCGAATTATTACGCTGGTCCAACCAAGACTCTATGTTATATTTTTGGTCTCTGTGATGCAGTACACAGGCGCGCCCGTGAGGATTACATTTTTCCTTTTTCTTTCGTTTTTTGGTCTTTTATTAAGTACTGACCTTCAATATCCATTATCAATTCAATACTCTGCTCTCTCTGAAAAATATTACTTCATCCAGTCAGAACTACTTCCGGAAGATAACGTCAACTGGACCTATATCGATAGCACAAGTTATCCACGTGACCTTCAGCCAAAATCTCCACCAAATGGACACCCAAATGACGGAGTTTTTAGTGTCTTTTCGTTTCTCTGTTTTGAATATGAGCCAAATTCGGTTAACGAATGTGCTCATGGTCATCATTCTTGTCATGCAGATGCTAGATGTGATTACAGCGAATGTGGCTACACTTGCACTTGTGAGGAGAGGAACACGACATTTTAATTACATTTTGTAGGGCTTAAATGTAGGATTTTGGTAGCCGTTTCACAAAAAAAATAACGGCATATCCATTTCCCAACCAAAGGGACTTTCTAATAAAGAGTCACTAATAGGTCCGAAATGATTTACTACGATTTTGGAAACCGCTGGTCCGATTGAATTGTTAGATAGCTCAAAATGACCAGACATATTTGAATAAAACATTAAAAAAAGGGGACGAATCGAACGATTTTTCTAATTTTTAAGTGTTTATCTCAAGTTTTTGAAAAAAGGCCTATTCGCAGAAATTGTTTTGTTTGATTTTTTCTCAAACGACCAGGATTCGGATTTTTGAAAATTTCACTAGCTCGGGTCGATTTTTTCCGAATCCTTAAACACCCTAAACTTTAAATTTTTGTTTACCAAAAGTCTTAGAATTTCATAAGCTTTCTGACAAAATATGTTAGGTAGTTTTTAATTTCGATTGGATAACACTTCTGCAAACAAACGGTGATGGCAACCTGTAAGCCAAATGCTAAAGCCAAATGCGTGTTGCAATTTTTTTGTGGTTCCCACCCTACCGTGAAGAGCCACTTTGATTGGGAAAAGGATATGAAATCGACCGATCGGTAACGTTTTTTTTGTCCACGCCAAATTTTTTATCCAAAATGGCCTTGAAATCCAAAATGGCCCTGAATTACGATTTTGAAAATCTAAATCATAAAATTTATCTGTATTCCAAACAGGCACCATTTGAAGGAGACGGATACGCTAGTTGTTATCTACCGATAAATGAATGTGAGCTTGAAATTCACGAATGTTCCGATCTTGCATTTTGTTACAATACTCTAGAATCGTATGGGTGTATCTGCAACGATGGTTATGAAGGTGACGGATTCACATGTAAACAAATTGATATGTGTTTGCCAATAAGTTTCGGTGAAAATTAAATCGATCTATTTATTTCCGAAGTTTTTGGCTTTGACTCCCGTTTAAAATGCAGGTAAAATCGGTATAAGTGCATGGAATCGGTTCAAAAACATCTCGAATTTCATTGGTCAAAATAAATTTAGTTTTTTATAAAATTTTTATCAATTACGGGACCTCTTGGAGATTTTTGCCATTTTTGCTTTAGAAAGGCCAGAATGGAAAATAATCTCCCCCAGGCCCCGTAATAGATATACGTTTCCCATAATCGTCATGGAAGTAGGGACCCGCATTAAAAAATAAAATTTCTAAGCGATAGCGGCCAATAAATTGACATGTATCATATTTGACGTTTTCAGGACTCATTTCAAACGCAGAAGATTTGAAATAAGAAATTTGAAAAGTTGAAAATTTGTATCGATTTATTAGAGATGATAATTTTTCTGGTCATTTTGAGGCCAAATTTTAAGTTAAAGCTTATCTGGTTTGGGGTCTTGTGATTTAAAGCACAACGACGACTTGTTTAACTACAATGGAAATTTATTTTGATCTCTAGCACTCTAAGTATACTTTATTAATCCCCGGTTCATAAAACGTTAGTTCAAAAGTCGACCTCGAAGATTTTTCATGAAAATTGAAATGACGAAAAAATTGTCACCGAATGAATAAGCCCGTGTAAGCATGATCAAGATTGTATAAATACAGATGATGGACACAGGAAAATGTTCAAATTGTTAACTTTCAATTTTTAGGGTGACAAAACACGAAATACTGCAGAGTTATACTAGGATTTTTTTTTAAACTTATAAAATTGATATTATATCCCTTTCACGAATTCATTGTGATTTAGGGTAATTTTTTGACCTGCACATCATTTTTGAGTCATATTAATTGTATTTGATAAAATATTAAAAATCCAAAAAAATCGGATTTCGGATCTCTCCGGTGGTTTCTACATAAAATTAGGATTTTTCGTAATACATTTGCCAAGATTCTTTATAAAAGGTTTTGGCTTTGAAGCGCGCTACAAAGAAAAATCCCGGCAAATTCATTACGAAAAATCCTAATTTTTTGCTAAAACTACCGGATAGACAATCCACAAATTTCATTTTTTTGGGATTTTTATATTTTATCAAATACAATAAATATGACTCAAAAATGATATGCAGGTCAAAAAACGACCCTAAATCACTATAAATTTGTTAAGAGATATTCACAGTCCGTCTAGAAAATCTAAATTTTTAGAAAATAGGTTTTAACGATTAAAGGTCTATAATCTTTATTGAATTTTTATTATGTCATTAATTGTATTTATTTTCCTAAAGAAATCTCCATACAATTTTTTTCACACAATAATCTTTATATACACTATGTACACTAAAAAAAACACTAAACTCTGAGTGATAACTAGCCTGTCAAATGCGATTTTTTATAGAAATCGGAATATCACCAAACTTGGTGAGAAGTTGTCAAAAATAGTCATCAAGAAAAAATTTGAAGAACATTTCTTTATTTTTAACTCGGTCGTGTCCAATTCCAGTTTTTAAAGATTCGACTGAATTGACTAAATGATTTTAAGTTGTCTGTCAATATGTCATATAATATGTCATATATAAAAATTGTCTGTCAATATATCATATAATATGTCATATATATGTCATATATAAAAAAAATCATTCGAGCCCGGCCGAGAACGAAAAATTTTACCATCTCATTGGACAGGCTATTGTTATTATTAAAAGTCAATCATTTTTGTACTTTTATAAGGTGTATAGATAAACCGTATTTTTGCCCTCCTGTGGAACCAGTTTGGCTTGGGCGGAAACATAATTATTTCAAATATCGAGATGAAGATTCTTTTGTTGTGCGAACTAATGTTTATAATAATAACCCATCAACTGATGTACTTGAGGAAAAATACATCGGATTTTTGATGTTTTCAAAGAGACAATGTTCAAGAAAGGAATACTATTTAAGAGATTTATTTACAAAATCAAATTTTTTTATTTTTCTGACCCGTGTACTCAGACAGGGCCGAGTTGTCGTTTATCACACCCATTTTTATACAGTGAATCTCACATGAATTTAATGAAATTTATAATGTAAGTTTTTAACCATTCGATCCCTTGCTCTTAAAATTATTTTTCTCAATTTTATGGTTCCTAAATTACAGCGATTTAGTTAAGTCGAAACTGTAAAACTCTAAAAATGAAATGCGTGTGAAACTTAAAAATTTTTTTTCGAAATTTTAACAAAAAAATTTGATTGTGGTAAGCCTTAGCGACATTTGAAAAAAATCACATATTCCGAGCAAAGTTAAATATCCAACATATATAGTGATTTAGGGTTGTTTTTTGACCTGCACATCATTTTTGATGCATATATTTATCGGATATTGGATAAAATTTTTAAAATCCCAAAAATTGAATTTGCGGATTATCTGTCCGGTTGTTTCTACGAAAAATTAGGATTTTTCGTAATAAATTTGCCAAGATTTTTTTATAGCGCCGAAGCGAAAACCTTTCTAAAGAAAAATCTTGGCAGATTTATTAGGAAAAATCCTAATTTTGTAAAATACAATAAATATGACTCAAAAATGATGTGCAGGTCAAATAACAACCCAAAATCACTATAAATCCGTGAAAGAGATATAAAAATACGAACTGAAAGTTGAATGAGGCTTTAATAGTAATTAATTCTTACACAAAATTATTTTTGCTGTAAAATAAGTCGACCTATAACTTTTTGGCATGTGGAGGGAATTTGATGTGATTTTTCAAAGTGATTGAGTGCCGATTGGCACTTGTCTGAGTACAGGGTTTGTTAGAAATCCTGAAAACACATTTTAATAATTCAATAAAACAAAAATAAATTCCAATCAAGTCGATTTTTGAATGCTGTTTCCGAAGGCTCGGTCAAAATCAGTATGTTGGATCAGACTTCGTTTTATCGCCCAGAATTTACGTACTCGGAGAAATCGGAATCTTTAGTTATACAGTTCAGAAAAATAGGATCAGGAATATTTGAGCTGAAAAACAAAAAAGACCAGTTTATTCTTTCGATAACAGGCATAAGTAAGTCAAGTTTTATCTCAAAAATCTAACGATAGAAACAAATGTTTAATGCATATTAAAAAAATCAGTATTTTCAGCTTTTCCGTAAAGTAATTATTTTTGCCCATATATAAAACTAAGCGTTAATTTGCTCACAAAACCTTGTAATTAACTCATATTTTAATGAAAAATCACGGACCATAATTGTTGAGTGAAATTAATATTATATAATTACTCGGAACTACAAATAATAGAATAACAACACATTATATTTTAAATGGCCAAATATACTTTCATTACGTTTTTTTATAATATAAATTTAACTTAAAACATAAAATTGAGTAACGCCACTTAAATCTAAATCGAGAAAAAAGAGATCATTACATTGGCTCTGCAGGGCCCTGATTGGCTGAATCGTTAAATCGATCAGAGCGACATAGAGAGCCATGAGTCACGTTTTAAGTAGATTGACAAAAAAATTTTAGGGGGCGTTATAATTAGTATAACTACAGTTTAATTCGGGCTTCGGAAGACAAAAATATTTGATTTTAATAAAAATGTTTAAATCTGATACAAGGGGATGCTCCATATCGCCGGAATTGCCCCATATCGCCAATATTTCGGCAATATTGAGCCTTCACCTTTAAATATTTATCTTGGTAATTGAATTTGAGTCAGCCAAATTTCGAAATATTTTTTTAGAAATTGAAAAGTCCTAGAAAATCGCGCAAATTTAAAAGACGAATTTTAAACTTTATTTTTCGATATTTTTCCAGAAAAAAAATACTTCAATTTAATGACTCATGCGCGCTCCTTGGCATCTATATCCCCTATTCACACTTTTGTTAATATCCCGGCCCTGATTAGGAAACGTAGTGTGTTTTTAAGTAGTAGGGCCGGGATATTTACAAAAGTGTGAATAGGGGATATCTATTTCGGTACTAGCTGAGCCTTTTATGCAATTTTTCAAATATGGGTACTTGGAGTAATTTTTGTTGATTTCAGGCAACAAAAATGAGACCAAGTCTCAAAATCTTAATAGTGGCAAAATTCGCAAGAAAATTTCACACAAACCTCTACATGTGAAAAATAAAGCCTGATTGGTCGATTTTGACCGAAAATTGATTGGTGGACACCTTACATATAAGGCCCAGCAAATACCGTAATAGATATATTCGTCTCTTCCTTTCCTTATCAAAAAAGTGCACCCAAGTATTCTTCCTACTTTTACTCACGAGCAGACTCTAAAAGCGATATAAGCAACAATTATTCAATTTGGTTATAGTATTACGCTCGAGTTTCAAGTGGCGTCGAGACCAAAAGAGACTCGTTAAAATGACACTAAGCAAATACAATTGTTGGAGGCACAAATAATATACAGGGGGCCAATATCGGCAAAAAATTTCGGGAATATTGGTAAATTCGGCGATATTGGCCGATATGGCAATATTGGCACATATGGCGATATGGGAACAGATTCTGTTCAACAGAAATAAAAAAATTTGTTCAAAAAATGAAAAACGCGTAGGCGTTCGAAATGACGTCAAATGTCGAAATTTTCTAGAATTTTATAATGGATTTCACAATAGATTTGCATGAAGTAAATCACCTACAGTATGTGTTTTTTTTACTCGCGAAATGAAAATTGTCATTTAGGTAATTACGGCCAATAAAAAATGGGAACTAAGTGGATTATATTTTCAAACCCTTGACATCGGCTATAGCTTGGCTTTCAAAATAAAATCCACCTAGTTACCATTTTTAATTGGCCGTAATTACCTAAATGACAAGTTTCATTTCGCAAGTAAAAAAAACACATACTGTAAAGGCGTATAATTAAATACTCCACCGAAAGCAATCAAATTGAAGTTGAAAAGACTAGATTTGGGAAAGTCAATCCTGAAAATGACATCATTCATGACGCTCAAAAAGTAATTTGAGTTATAAATCCGAAAAAAAATCGGCGATGTTGACAAATTCGGAAATATCCCTTTATCACCTTTTGCATGATCTAAGAGATGTGGGTTGAGGGAGCCAATCCTAACACTCCTAAGACCCCTTCTAGCCACTCATGAGGCCGCTTTCTCTTCTTTTCAGCCCACATCTCTCAGATCATGCAAAAGGTGATAAAGGGATATTAGCACATTCGGCGATATTGACACAAGAAAGATTTTAGTTAAAAAAACGTGAAATTTTGTAGGTTTTTCCGGCAATATCGGGCCTCCCCCTGTAATAAAATATTTTCGAAATTTTCTATCATTTTCAATTTGGAAGATAAGGCGGAAAAGAGCTCCGAAAGCGCGTTACAGCGATTCACTTTTAATATCGAAGCCACTTGTAATTCAAGCGGTAAAAGTTCCCTGGAGAATTATGGGGGAGAAAAAAATCAATTTTGTTTGAACACCAATAAATCCTGAATAATTTTCTTTATCTTATTTTATTTTTAGAATCTGTGAATTTTGATTCTGAAGAGCAGCTTCAAAATTGTTTCATAAAGTTCGTCTGGGTAGCCACTATGCCTGATGATGGATTAGAAGAAAGTCCTGTAGATTACTCGAGATGTGTAGCAGAAAATTTCGAGCTCTGGGTCAGATAGTTAATTATAATTAGCTGGGCGAAACTTTGTTTTTTTACTAGCGTGTCTGCTCTTTTTCCACACTGTGGTTTTTTATCGAGTTTTCGTTAACTTTCCTGAAAAACTGTATCACAATCTTTTTATACAATTATTTTTGTCAATAAAAGTTTCAGTAAAAAAATAAACTTGATAATTTGTTAACGCATCCTTTTAATTTGAGATAAAACAACCGAGTAAAAAGACAGAACGATGTCTAGTACCCAGTGAGGGAAAGTATAGGCAATTCAATTAAGCGTAGGCGGCGGCTTATTGCCTATCTTTAAAATGTTTTTGCCTTTTACTCGATTGTTGTATCAAGGACTACACTCTAGGCCCTAGAGATCTCCTTCTACCATATTATATGGTCCATAATCAATTACGGGAGATATCAATTACGGCGCTCTCTTGTCGTTTTTTGCCACTTTTTCAGCCAAAATTTGTATATAATTGGGAACGACTCATCCGATTGAGTTCATAAATAGCTTAAACGACGCACAAATATTTTACAAGATATACTTTCAAAATTTGAGCGTAGCAAAAAATTTTGAAAGTATATTGTGTTAGATATTTGATTTGCGACATTTAAATCAAATTCTATTTTAATTTTCGACAGAATGTATGTAGAACTATATTCTTGAAAAATAATTCGTGAAAAATCAAGAAAAAGGACGCAAACTTAATATATAAGGATAAATAAATTGAAAAAAATGGTCCGAATCAAGCCGTTGTTTCCAAATTTTTTTAAGAAAAACTGATAAAGAAAAATTTCAGTTATGTTAGTAAAAAACCCAAATTATTATTATTTTAAGGGGGTAGGTGTCGCTTTTTGGTACCTTTCAATCACGCCTCAGAACAGTTTCTAGGGCAAAATCTGAGGATACTCGTTTGTAGATCTAGCTTTCGTCTAACGTAACAGCTCAAATCAACCTGGTTCAATACACACCAGGTGTGAGTTATCTAAGAGCACTAAACGGGTTTTTTAAAATCTATCTCTTTTTAGACCACACTACAAAGCGTCTCAAATTTACACAAAGTAGCGAATAATGAGAAAAAAAAGTGATGAGAAGGAATTTTTCGATTTTTTATTTTTTTTTCAGAATCTCACTATACGCGCAGATTTTGCCAGTTTTTCGACTTCAAACTCTATCTTTTAAACGAATGTTAGAATGAAGCTTGACTAAGGTAGATAATAAATGCGGTAAAAGATGATAGAAGGAATTTTTGAATAAATCTAAAATTATAGAAAATGAATTAAAGTGGAAGGAAATGAAAAATTGAAAAAAAAGTTGTCTATCAAAAAAAAGTACACAAATGAAGCTGAAATTTCATGATCAAATAGGCTTTACAGCTAATCAAAATTTTACCAATCAGCGTCAATTCGATAATGTAGGTATAACATTTGGCTTTAAATAAGAAATATTTTCTAGAATTCGAATAAGACATTTCCGATAATTTAATGTCATGCATCGTTTTCGGTGGGTCATTTCACCAATAAAAAATGTCTATCATGGTGAATACCGGTTTGTATGCGGGTTAAAGCAAAAAAATATTCGAATTTTGAAATTCTAGATTTGTTTTAGATTGTTGAAAAAAAAAATTGCCACCATGAAATTCTTGGTCAACTTTAGTCATAACGATATTAATGTATCATAAATAATTCTATAAAGGGCTAAAAAAAACGACAACTTACCCACCTTAAATATTCACCAAGATATTTGTGCTCAGTTTGAGCTATTGAAAAACTTAATCGAATGAGTTGTTTTCAAAATCCGAATTATATAAAAAATTTGTCTGAAAAAGTGCCAAAAACAACTAGAGGGCCCGTAATCGATATATAAATTGATATCAACTCAAATTTTCCAAATTAAAATTTTTAATCATTCTAATTTTTGAAAAAACCTCGTTTGGGAGAGATTCAAGTTAAAATTCGAAAAACTTTCCGTGTACCGGTATGTTTCTGTTGTCTTTAGATCACCTCAAATCACTTTGAAGAAGATTTGAGAACTTTCTTTTTTCGACTTGATTCGCGTCCAGTCTATAAATAATGCATCACAACGTGCGTATACCTCAGGTAATGCTGTATTAAAACCACTATCTGGCCGATAAGTTCATCGGTGTAATGTAAAAATATTGCATATTTTAATTTTTTTTTCTCATTTGTTGCGATGTTATTTTTGCCTCAGAATGTACGTCAATTTACTTTATATTATTTTGTAAATAAAGAAAATTTAAATCAAAGAAAATACAGTGTTAGATTTGAGTAACAACGAAGAATGCACACTGTGAAATTATCATCTCCTATAGTCAAAATTCTGGAAAATGAATCAAAAAAAGTAACGGTAAATTTATGAGGTAGATTTATTATGAAATTTTGGCTAAAAATTTATTTGGTCGTGGTGAGTCACTGGTGACCTTGAAAAATAGAAAAAATTGAATTTAAAAATGGACGGAAAATATTTCTTTAATCTCGATTGGACCAATTTTTTTCGTACTATTTAAACCTTTAGCACTCAATATTACCAGTGTTGAAATTGTAATGAAAAATCGTAGTTTTAAAATTCTAGTTTTTTGAATGAGAGCATTTTCGAAAAGTTAGCTATATCGAAAATCCTCCCTACTGCGCCTTTAACACCAGTAAGCGTAAGTGACCAATGAAATAGCGGGATTCTTGAATTAAGTCGACAATCGAGTATTCTGATCGGACACTGGCTCCATAGTTACGCCTACTGGTGTAAAAGGCGTAGTAGGAAGGATTTTTGATATATCAAAAATAGACACTATAAATGTCAAGCTCAGTCAATGTTTTATAATTAGGATACGCAACGGGCAAACTACTTTGTTTTGAACTTTGAATAGCAACGAAAAACAAAAAAAACATCATGGGTAGACTACAAAGAAGAAAAACTTATTTAGAATGTTTTGCCTATTTTATTTCCAAATGGCCCAAATTTTTTCGAAAATTTGCAAACATAACATTTTTCAAAAGTTTTTGATTCATAATATAGCAATTTTTGTTGTGAACACGGTCGTTATCATAAAAAATTAGTTTATTATGATAAAAATTGAAATTAGTGCTCAAAATGAGAGTTTTTGAGACTCACTTTCTAACAACTTGATGGCCGAAAACATTTTAAATCAACGGTTTTAGTTTAGTATGAATGGTTCCCGCTGTGCACCCGGATTGCAACCCTAAAAGCTACAAATTACAAGCATTATCATAGATAATAATCGAAGGTATTAAACTGGAACTCTGAGCGATTACGTTCACCCTCGAAAAACAAATTTACAGACTTGTAAAAGGAATGGCTTTTGCGAGGGTTTTTTATCCCCTTTTTGCGTAGGTTTAAGCAAACGATAGGGAAAAATGGAGATGGGGATAGAAAATCCGGTCGGGGATCATCCCTTTTACAACCCTGCAAATCTAATGAATTTTATAAAATCGAAACTCCAGGTGGCAATAAAAAGCATTTTATGATTTCGCGTTTTCAAAATACAATTAAAACATAATGTCATACTGTAGTAAAACGCGTTGAGACAAAACGTAAAGTCGATAAAATGCTCAATTGTTCGAACAAATTTGACAGAACAATTGGTCTTTCCCCTTTACCTAATACTGTATTGGGTACAGGGCAATGTATTATTGATACACCTTTTCGGCGACTTAAATTTCGAAAACTTTCTGACCTGCTAAATTTCGCTAAGATTTTTGTTATTTAAACAAATTTTTCAACTAATAATACGTATTTATTTTGAATTATTTGCAGGTCATTTTTCTTTCAAAATGGATTTTATCGGTTTTCCAATAAAATCACATTGTTTTTCACCAGAAGAATGATCATAATGTTTTTTATTTTCTTCTGCTCGATTCGGTTTATATTCCAACTCATTTTTTTGCTTAAATTTTTGCATCTGGAAAAGGGTCAATTACAAATAATTAGCCAAATCAGAGATCGGCTTTAGTAAGGAAAAGGCGATAAATGATTGGAAGAAAATTAATTTATATCTTTGGCCCCAAATCTTGAATAGCTGAAATTGAATTTTTTTATATTTTAATTGAAGAGCCACCATTTCATTTCTTGTATCCAGAAGTTTTTTTCTCAGAGAAATTTCAAGAATTTCCACTTTTTCGTCAAATCTTTTTTTCGCACATTCTGATTTCGAATATCTAGGTAACGGTGCAAAAGTTACCATCTTTTCTTCTAAACCAGAGAATTAAAATTTACTGTTAAAACAAAGAACAATTCCGGGGTAATTTAGCCAAAAATAAAGTATCTTCAAATGATTTTGGTCATCCAGATAAAGATTTCCAAAATTATCAATGTCGTAAAACTATATTTATAAAACTTGTACTTAAGGGGGTACTGGTCGCTGGTTTTATGAGATCTTTGGGGCTTTGAAAATGCTCAAAATTTATTTTAAATTATAACAAAGTGTACCACCGACCAAATTATTACAACAAAAAAATTTGGAATTTTCGCGTTTTTTCATTTTTTTCAAAATGAACTTTAGAATAACGTAAGCCAACTATCTGATCAGTAGTTTCGTGGCTTTTTTTTGAGCCTTCTTTTGAAAAAATTGAAGCACTTTTTGTTCATAAATTTTCTCATGAGGCTCTGAAAAATTCATACTTTTAGTTTTAGATTTCAAATTGCCAAAAATTTTCCTACAGAAATTATTTTTTGTTTTGTGCTAGTTTTTGCAAAAATTAGGGTAGATTCCAAAATATAACCTAAGAGGAAATAGATTTTCTGACGACAAATGTGAAAAAACGGTGGTTTATTGTATATTCTAGAGAAATTAGAGCACTACATAAAAAAAATATCAATAGAAGTTTGACCTACTTATTTTACAAGTTATGTTAAATTTTACATTTATTTCAAAATGAAACCTAAGAGGAGATAGATTTACTGTTTTGATTTAGGTCTCTCTGTCTTGCATATGTGTTTGAGAGTGTATGCATACAACAAAATTTTGGTACATTTATGTGGCTTAGTTTTTATCAAGAAAAGTCAATTCCAGTGACCAGTACCCCCTTAAAACTGTTAAAAATTGATTTTTACCGTTTTTTACTGATTTGAATGCCTCTTTTTTGTATATCTTAAATTCGGGAAAAGGGGCCTTTTTCAGTAAATCATGCTAAAATTTTGGTTAGTTTTACTGAAAAAGGCCCCTCTTCCTGGATTTAAGATATCAAAAAACATTTGGTGAAAAAATATCTCATCTTAACAAAGTTTAATTAATTTTTTTAATAGAACCTAATAGAAATTGACTCTTTATTGAGGATAAATATCTGAAAAGGGGATCCCATTTTTAAATATATCCAACGCAAAAGAAGGGGCCTATTTTGCGTTCGTTATCTCTTTTTTATCTATCCAACTATCAACAATTTCAAAACTGGATGAACCTAAAACCAGCAATTTACAATTTTTTGTCGGAAATTTAAGCTTATGCTCTTCAGGACTCCGCAAATATCAGGACCATCAGATAATTAGTTTCAGTCTTTTTTATCAAACTCGCCAACGGAATAATTCTTTTACCATTCCTACCTTTTTGGGTTACATTATCGTGCGTTTTGTTAGATTTTGCTTTGACATTTTTGACATTTATTTTTTCCTCCAATTTCGCTTCTTTTGTCGAATCGGTACTGGCTATACAAATAAAAATGAAGTTGAAATATTAAATTTATGAGTAGCTTTTCTGATTAAGTTTTTTAAGCATTTCTGAAAACCTTGTCTAATTTTTCTTTGTTTTCGTTTTCTTATGAACTCTTTCGATCTTGTAATTTTGGATTTGGCAAATTCAAAACTATTTTTCTTCAAACCGTTCAAAAGTTTGAATTTTGCAGAAAGTCTTGATGAGCTCATCACTGGAGATCGATAGCTCGGCAAAATTAATCCCCAGTCGTCTGTTGGAACCTCCATAAGTTTCTTCTTTAAAAGTTCCTAGCAAGAGTAAAAATATTTTTATTTTTGAATCCTCAACCGTACAGTACGGTCCGTACTACGCGTAGCTACGGTAACTGTAGACAAAACTATTAATTGGGTTTAAAATTGTCCTTGCAAAAAAATGATTTCAAAAATTCCTAAGCGAAAGTTTGCATTTTTTTTTAAATCTAAAATTATTTTCAAAAAATCCAAAATGCATGACCAAAAATTTCCAAAATGTCTAAAAATTCATATTTAATTTTACTCCTTGACAGTAAAATTACAACTTACGCACATTTCTATTTGACGATTTGAAATAAGGAATTTCAAAAGTCAAAAATGGGTATCGAATCGATACTATCGATATTCTTGAGCCATCTTGTTTTTTGTTTTTGAAATTAAAAAAAAAATGGATTTTTCGGCCAAATTTTTGAGATTTTATAGAGGGTGCTGAACCCAGTTCTAGCGACTCTGTATGAAAAGCTAGAGCTCTAAACTTTTGACAAGTAACAATTAAGCGTTTTTAAGTTGACGGTTTTTTGAATGAGGGTCGGCGACCATGTGGTCAATCTCAAATAACCGGTCAAAGTTCAAGGTCATCGTATAAACTTAGAAGTACCAAAGAGTTTTTATACAAAAAAAAATATTATGACATTTTCCTTTCGTTCTTTTCTGCATTTTATAGACTTGAATTTTGCTTCTAGGCCCTCTGATAATCCACTTCTAAAACATTATTTATATGCCGCAAATGATAACTAAAACTCCCTACTTTTCTGATTTATTTTCCATTTTATTCTCTTATTTTAGTATGTTTTGTATTTTTCTACAATTATCTATAACGTAAATTTCACAACACCAATTTCGTAGACATCATAAACCTACTAGTAATTCACAATAATTCAACCCCATTTTTCTGAACATAAAACGTAATTGTCAGAATTTTCATCTCAATAAAATAAAAATCGACGCTTAAATTCAAACTAAAATTGTTAATTCTGAAGTCTTAACAAAAAACTCAATCCGGTTGAAATTTTCAATTTTCAAGATTTCTGAAAATATAATGAAAATTCTACACAAGAAGAATATTTCAAAATTTTCCCTTTTTCCGATATATTATTTTCAAAACGCCAAGATTAAATAATTTGAAAATCTACCTCGAATATTTCATATCCTTTTCCCAACGGAACTCCATCTCAAAAACGTTTACTATCTCTATAGCGCGTGTTCGAATCTCAACCGATGTTGTCTGAGTGATTGCTTGAGTGTTACACACCGATAAAATTTAGCGGCCCATTATCACAAACTCTTGCCTATCATACTCAAGACAATCACTGAACAACATTAGTGGGATTCGAACACGCGCTATAGAGATAGTAAACGTTTTGAGATGGAGTTCCGTTGGAAACGGATATATGCAAACTTGAGATGATTCTCAAAAAAAATTTTTATTGATTCAGTTAATTTTGGGAAAAATTTTTACAACAATTTTCGAATTTTGTGCTATTTTGGCCACACATACGCTAACTGGAATATTTTTCAAGAACGGGTGAGTGTTCCCGTTAAGGGCGACTGATTTATTATTATTTCATTTTGTTTTTATCACTTCACTTGTGAATTTTGAACGACCCGTTCATTTGATAACGGCACAAAAACACATTTCTCACTTTTCAACTCATTTTTTGAAACAAATTTCAGAAAGAAAAATCTTACGGCTTTGAATTGCCGGGATAAATTAATCTACATGATAATAAACTCGCTACTTTTTTGACATAAAATTTTTTCTTAATTCAAATCGTGAAAGTGTTTATTTAATTTTTCTGAATCATTTTTTCAAATCATACTGAAACCTACTTTGATTAGAAACTGAGCACAGCTTTTAACCAAATAAGCCTTTGCAGCAATCGGCTTCCAAATGCCAAAATCTGTATTATCAGGGATTCATCATTGATCCCATATTTTTTGAGGGCAAATGAATATTGAGCATTCTATTAAATATTGGGTATATTGTCTGTTTCTATTATAGATTTAAATTTGTATTTCTCATGCAGAAAATCCATGAATAATAAATGACGTTTTTTCAATTTTGAACGGACGTTTTCAAAAAACGAAAATGAACCAATCATCGTTAACTTCAACCCTCCCTTGATAATAAAGATCAAAAGGATAAAATTATATTTTTAATTCATTAATTGAAGAATTATCTATTTAAAATATAAATTTAACAAAAATAATTATTTTGAAATTCCAGGATCATTGAGATTTTACTTCACAATTTACAACTGTACTGAAACTGATGAAAATAATTTTCTTCAAATGAAAAAAGGTGTTTAACTAGTGTAACATTTACGTCTGAAATACTGGGAATATTCACGAGAAAAAGACGAAATTATATTTTTAGCATTTTTTTCAAATTAATGTTCTATTTTCGACTATGTTAATGTGACAAAAACTTTTATTTAAAAAGCAAAATTACAACCTACGCACATTACTCAGGAGTGACACCTGGGGTCTTAAAATATTATTTTATTTTATTTATTAATCAAAAAATTTTCTATTTGAAATATAAATTTGAGCGAAAATATTTTTTTTTTGACTTTCCCGGCTCATTATGATTTAACTACATAAATGCACATAAATTAAAACTGTATTGAAAACCTATACTATTTTTGTAAATAATAAGAGATTTATACCAAAAATCAAAGTGAAAAAACATCGAATTTTCAGTCAAATTATGATTCTAGGCTTTTATTTTTTTCTTATAAAAGTCACTCCATGCTGAAATTCAAGAGTTGAATACAGAAAATGGAAACCAATTCTGAGAATGATATAACATTGTATACTATGGTTGAATTATACCGTTTTGGCGCTAGATAGCAAAATATTATCGAATTTTCAACATCCTATATCCTGTATATCGAAAATCCTGCCTAGTCGTAAAATTGTATTGATACGTCACAAATAGGGAAATCCAGCAATTTCATCGGTCACTTCTCGAGAATCCAGTCATTTTATAGGTCACTTTCTATTCTTGTGACGTATCAATACAATTTTACGACTAGGCAGGATTTTCGATACGGCCAACACGTTGCTCCTGGATCGGCGACACTAGCTGATACTCATCTAAGGCAGGTATAACGCGCCAACCAATCAGAGACGTTCAGAAATCGCGCAATTCCCCGCAAAATATTTAAATCCAATTAAATTGCGTCTAGAAGCACGTGAGTAATAAATGAGTCATAACAGAAAAAATTAATTTCCACGTTTGTTGCCGGGCGCATCTTGTTGAGTGTATATAGCTTGCTTCTATTTTGTTTTCAGAGGTATTTGGATGATTGCTAATTATTATTGCTCTGGAGTTATGTAATAATTCTTCGGGATTGTGGTTTTGCAAAAAAAATCTGTTTTAAACTAATTTTATTGGACGATTTAAAATAAGAAATTTCAAAACTCAAAACGATGTTTTTAAGCTATTTTGTAGAAAATTTTTTTCTGGTCATTTTAAGACCATAGGGGAATTTATATTCCGAGTGAAAACCGTAAATGGTATTTTCCCATGATTCAAATTTCCCACTAGCGGTACTTTGTGGTCATTTTTAGCCCCTAGTTCATAATACCGTATCCAGAAAACCGATAATTGCGCATCTTTTGATACATGTAAATCATTAAAATATCACTTCCGGTACCGGAAGCTATACTTTACCATTTAATTTTGACTAGCTGGTACATCCGATAACGTTGCAATTAAAAACACCCTGGAAAAACCCTTTGCTGTCAAGTCAGCTTATGTCATTTGTGATTCCGCTATTTTAACTCCCGTGAGGACTAAAAGGTCACTTTTCGCACCTTTAACGCACATACTCATTTTGGTAATATATCACCAGCTCGACTCTGGCGCGCTTAGTTTTATATAGTTAACATTATCGGATTAACGTTAAATTTGTAATGCTCAAGTTTTTCCAAATTCTTGATCTTTTGGTGCAAAAATAATTTTTCTATCTTGTTTACTTCTTGAGATAAAGCAACTTTGTCACGTCGAAATTTCGCACCTGACAAGTTTATATAAGTTTTTGAAAGTTGAGAAATCTTCTGAAAAAATTAAAGCCCTTCACCAGCAAGAATTTTTTTTTATGTGTTCAAAAATCAAAGATTCGGAAAAATTTTCTTTATTTTTGATTTTCTCACCTCAAATTATTTTCAACTTTTTCTCTTTAAATCAATTTCATTCCGGAAATAACATAAATTGAGTATTTTTTATGAGTGACAAATCATAAATAAAGCTTTACTTAATCAAAAATGAGTAAATTGATACTATTTGCTAATATGTTTGACTTTATTTACTCTTGAAATTTGAGTGCACAAAACAAATTGTATCTATTTGACAAACAGAAAGCAAACAAAATAATTTTGTCACATTTAAAAGTATTATTAGGACAATAAATGATACAGTTCAGTGTACAAAATAAAGTAAAAACTGAATTGTTTCATTTTTGACATAATTTCTGGCTTTTAAAAATATTTTTGATAACTCTTTAGTGCTAATTTGTATCACCTGGAAGAGCAAAACAATTCTTGGCAGGATATTTTATCAAGTTACGACAATTTTACGTTTTCGAAAGTAAATCGAATAAAAAAACACTTTTCGTAAATATGAAAACGTTTTTGATTATTTTTTATCTGCACAAATTTGTTACCACCATCTAAGTTGGTCGTTGTTCAGAATTTCTGAGCATACCCGTTAAGGGGGTGGTCAACGCAAATCTGGACAAAATGTGTAATGAGGTTATTGTTCCCAGGCTTGTAAAATGGAACGTTCCCCTACTGTTGGCTCTTCCCCCTTCCTTTTTTTGCGAGTCCGTTTCCCCTCGTTCTCTTTCGACCTCTTCCCCATTCCCTTCCCTTCCCCCTATGAAGGGAAGAGAATGGGGATCGTTCCCTTCCCCTAAAATAGAGGGTATATTTGAGGGTTTAATAATGTCAAAAAAAAATTGGCGGTACTGTCGATGACTCATCACTTCCGGTTTGACCGGAAGTGAAGGAAAAATTGTGTTTTATTTATTTATATAATACTAAAGAGTATATTTGAGGGTACAATAATGTAAAAAATAATTTGGCGGTATTTTCGATGACTAATCACTTCCAGTTTGACCAGAAATAAAGTAAAAATTGAAAATAAATTTGTTGACATTTTTTAAGATACTTCCGGTTTAACCAAAAGTGAAGTTAAGATTTGTATTAATATATTTATATCATACAGGAAGGTAAATTTGAGACTTAAATTATGTCAAAAATTTTTGGTTATTTTTTCGAAGACTCATCACTCCCGATTTAACCGGTAGTGAAGTTCAAAGTTCTAATTGATTATTTAAATAATACCAGGAGGTAGCTTTAAGGATGAAATAATTTCGTCAAACTTTGAATAATTTTCTGGAAAGAAAGATGATTTTCATTTTAATTTCAGCAATTTTTCAAAATTTTTACTTATTTTTGTCATAATTGAAAAATTTTTCAAAATTTGATTAATTTTATCTTAAATTTGAATAATTTTTCTCTTTAATTTTACAACCTTTCAAAATTAGTCTATTTACTTAAATAAATAAAATTTATTATATTTTTTTTTTTGAAATTTGGACAGATTTTCAAGTAAAATTTGAGCATTTCTGAGGATTAAAAATTTTTTTAGAGTTAAATCTATTTAGACATTTAAACATGTTCATAAACATTTAAATTATTTCTTAAACATTTCAGAGTTTAGAACTAACTTGAACATTTGAAATTTTCTTCAAATTTAGAAATAAAAAAAATTTGAAAAAATTATAAATTTTTATAAGAAAATTGTATTGTTTATAATTAATTAAAATTCAAACAAACATTTTCATTTTTTTAAAATAATTTTAAAGAAAATTTCCAAATTCATAGAATAATTTTTGAAATCAAAATATTCAACCCAATTATAAACATTTTTTATAAATCTTAAACTTTGAGCAGTGAAATTGGTTTTTTGAAGATTTTGGCGTCAATCTTGAACTTTGATTTTTGATTCGTTTTTTTCAATGTGGAAGTTCCACAGTGGAACAGCGAAAAATAAATCCGCATGATTCATTCTAGCATGTTGAGGAATTATTGAAGAATTGAGCGAATCACATCGCACCATTTGAGCATGAATCATAGGCTATGAATCATAGCAAAGTGAATCGNTTTTTTCCTTCGAATCTTTAACTGATTATTTTCAAGGCCTCACAATATTTGGTCAATAGAAGAAAATTTCGAGGCATATTTTCTGAAAATAAGTTCAGAAATTCTGTGTGAGTGAGCAAGTGTTTTTCGGGTTAGTCGATAAAACTTAGATCAAAATATAAACCAATACAACTTCCTTTTTGTTGTTGATTGGTCTGACATGTTTTAAACTTATGAAATTTCGACGGGTCACGCGATAACGTCAAAAATAATCACAAAGCCTCCTAAGACCAATGCACTCAAATTATGCTTTTCTATCCAATGAGTAGAGAAATAAGCATATGATCTTGAAGTTGAAGATTTACGTTGCCCATGCTTATTCGAAATAATCACATAGCAGACGTTATCTAAAATGAACACACCCACACTCAAATTAAGCCTTTTCATTCAATGGAGTAGGAGAATAAGCATGTGATGTTAAAGTTGGACATTTACGTTGTACACGCTTAACTTTTGCGTCACAAGACCCCGAAGCAACCCACGATCATATTCAGATTAGGCCTTTTCATTGGCGAATAGAGAAATAATCGACCTCCTCATGCGTAGTTTAACCTACGGCTGTTCAAAGTTTAAGATTTAAATGTAATGTTGAAGTTTGCGTCGCTTCGCTCCTCAAACTTCAACATTACAATTAAAAATGATTATAAATTATAAAAAACATTCCCCTCTTCCCTTCCCCCTTTATAATAGAATAGACATAAACTGTAATTCTGTCCAATCAAAAGCAGGATTATGTACGAAAAATAAATTCTTAAAGTTAAAATCTTTTATTTTTTGAGGGAAATATAGGGGATCCGGGATCCCAGATCCCCCTGTTTTTTCCTTCCCCTTGAGTTTCGTTCTCTTTCCTTCCCTTCCCGGGGAAGGGAAGAGGGGAACGTTCCCTTCCCTTTTATTCCCCTTTCCTTTTTACAAGCCTGATTGTTCCTACCTCATAGGTAGAACGTTCATAACTGCATATTTTCTGCATTTGAAATCAATTAGTGGTATTTTTAGAGTCCTGACTACCCTCGAAGGACTATTCTAGAAAAAAGTCTTTATTTAAAAAAAAACGTTTTTTTTGAAAAAAATCTCAAAACCAAAAAAATTCTTTGTCTTAAAATGACCAGAAAAAAATTCCCTACAAGATAGCTTCAAAACATTGATACCCATTTTTGAGTTTTGAAATTTCGTATTTCAAATCGTCTTGCTCTTCAGCGCATGGTGTTCAGGCTAGGTTCAAAAGTATGAGTCAGCAAAAATTATGTCGTTATTGACGTCTGCGCGTACTGAGTGTCCAACTGAGTCGCCATACAAGTTATTCAAATTAATCCAATGGATAAAAAATCATACTGGAATTAGGAGATATCAATAGCGGCCCTTTCTGCGCTAAAAACAAGATTCAGTTTTAACTTTAAGAATGACTTTCTGGTCACGTGTAACCAGATGCTCTTTAATCGCAATTAAGGGCCTTTTATTATTTATCAATCAACTTTTTTAATAATTGACGTTTGTGCGTTTTTTTTTTAATTTTAATCACAAAAAAAACCTTTGACCGCTATTAAAAAAAAATCCGACACTTTTTTTATTGAAGTATAGCCCAAAAATGATCACCTGACCGTATATTCTAATAATAAGGTTGATCAAATTGAATTATTATTTCAAAAATTGCTTAAATCACTTTTTGAAAAAAATGAGGAGGTTTTTTATAAATTTTAAGACTTTTTTTTAATTTAATCAGAGTAAAAAAAAAAATCACGTGACCTTCTAATTAAAAATCACGTGATCTTATTTTTCAAGAAATAAGGATTAATATATGACATATTCAAAACCTTATTTTTTTAATTTTTTCGACATAGGATTTCATTTGGACTTTGCTGTAATGAGAGAATAGTCTTAAAAATGTTTGAAGTTCATTCTCAAATTATTTTGACGTGATTTGAGTACTTTTTCAAATTACCGTATATCGGTACCTATATTAATACCAAAGAAAAAATATTTGTTGATAATGAATCTTCGGTTATACGCTTGATTTAAAACGTCTGGTCACGCGTGACCAGAAGTCACTACGGGTTCAGTAATAGTCTGCCATTCTGAGAGTTAAGCAAGAATGAGTCTTTAATTTCAGGAAGTTATCAAATTTAAAAGTTTTTTGACCTCATGGAAAAATTTGAAGGTCAGTGATCACAATAACTTTCGATGATAAGCAACATTTTTCTCCAAAAACGTCATGCTTATCAGTGTTAAATAAATACAGAAGAAAAACAAATTTCTTCCGTAAGAGATTACTGACGAATAATAATTGTAAACATTTGGCAAATTGTTAATTTTTATTAAAGGAAGAAATGCTTCTTTTTTATAATTTGGCAAAAAAAAATGAAATAAATATTTCATCAAGTTTTTGCTTGAAAGTGTACTTCGGGAACTTTATTTCGACTTTCTTTTGTTAGAATACTATTAATATATTAATATCATAATAGATTAATATGGTTAAGATGAATAGCCTTATAAAGACCTTTTTTATAAATTGATGTTCTTGAAAATAAGCTAATAATTACTGTATAATCATGTCTAAGTCTCCTGGGCAAAAATCAGGTACTCGATACAAAATTCGAATAAATCTAAAAATTTAGGTGCGTTCAATTTTTCCAAATTTCCGCCATTTTTTAGCACCATAAACTACGTTTGCACTTAAATTTTTAGATTCATGCGACCTTTTTATGGGTTGGCAGTTAAAGGCCCTTAAAGGCCAAAATAGTAAAAAGCCAAAAAATTGACATTTTATATCTCGAAGTAAAATATTTTCTTTGGGCTCATATGATATTTTTGTAAATTTGAGCGAAATTTGGAACAAGAAAGTAAATTTGACAATTTTTTTTGATGAAAATTTTTAGAGAAAATTCACAAAACGAAAAAATTTCTTGAAAAAAGGCCAATTTCTAAAAAACTTTTGCTAAACTTTGTTTTTTCACTAGAAAAAATATTTTGAAAAACGCAAAATTTGATTGCGAACAAGAATATCAGCATTTTTCCAGAAAAAACTTCTTCATTTACAAAAAATTGGAATTTCCGATTTTTTGGCCTTTTAATTTTTTGGCATTCTACTATTTTGGCCCCTGTTTATCGGGCACCTGATTTTTTGCTCGGAAGGCCTTATCATGTCTTAACCACCCCTTAATTATTATAATTTTTTTGGCTTGTTCAAAAATTTATTCAGTTATTTTTGTTCAGTTGATTTTGTTCTATTCAGAATTATAAAATGGGATTTTTGTTCTATTTTAACAAAATTTGCCTTTGTACCAAACCTTTTGTTCAATCATTTATTACAAGATAAACCTTTATGGTTACACAAATTTACACAATGTTATTAGAAGCAATAAAGTTCATTTTTATTTTAAAGGAGGTTGTAGCCTATCTAATCGATTACGAGGCCATCTGGGCATTTTTGCCAGTTTTAAGCCAATATTTTCAAATAATTCGGGTTTCCTACTCATCCGATTTCAGTAGTCTCAGAAAAAATCTAAAAATGGTTCTCTAAGAACCAATTTTTTCAATTGTATAATTCATTAGATATTTATTCTTAGTTTCAGCTATCTAAGAACTTAATAGGATGAGTCGTTTTTAAAAGCCGAATTATATAAAATTTTGGATAAAAAAGTGGCAAAAAATGTAATCGATATGGATTGAAGACCCTCGAGAATATTTGCGCATACAAGTTGCATAAACCGCAATCCAATAAATCGCATCCAATTTCTCAATCAAAGTGACGCTTTATAGGAAATAGGGTGTTCCAACTATTTTTATTTTGGCTTTTGGAAACGACTCATCCGATTGGGCTACATAAAATGGACCCTTTTTTTCGAAAACTTACAGTCTAAGTTTTTTTAAACGTGAAATTTTTTTCACCAGGCGGCTAGACAGCCAAAATTGCTTATACTTTGCTATAGAAAATTAAAAACTTTATAATCTCGAAAGATTTTGAAAAAAAAATAGGAAAAGTAGTCGGACAAATTTCTTCTGTTCAATTTTTCTCTTTATATGTCTGTTAATTTTGAGTTATTTAATAGTTCAATCAGATGAGTCGTTTCCAAACGCCTAAATGTTAAGGGGGTGGCATAAGTCTGGCAGATTGGTACATTTTTTCAGAGCAATATTTGAAAATTTATTTTTTTATTTTTATCATCAACAAAAGTGTTCATTTTTGCAAACGTTCATATTTTTATTTTCTTAACATAACTGAGTATATGTGGAAATATATATGAGTTTCGCCTTTTTCCAGACTTTTATTCCTCTGTATATTTTGTCGATATTCATTTTTGTTTAGTGGCCAAAAATCGTTGTGTAGTAGAAATTCTACTGTAGAATTGCTTTTAAATAGAAATCTCATAATCAACAAATGGTGATAACGGGAAAAGCATTTTTTCAAGCCTAGACTCTGATAGGTATTTGTGATAACAAACATATTTTCTACAAAAAATATTGTATGAGAAAAAAATTAGTCACTTAATTTGTTATGCTTGTTATCGTTAGCTTTAGCTGATATTAGTATAATACTATTAGCAAAGCCTTTTGAAATCAGTTTGCTCTATTTTTGAAAACTTTTGAGTCGAATTTCGGAATTTTCAATTAGTTAAAATTTACAAGCATTTTGAAAATGATGAGANTTATGCCATAGAAGTTTATTTTCACACCTCAAGCTTAATTCACTCAATTCTTATTCAAGGAAAGCGTTTTGTACGTACGCTCCTACCAGACCATCCTAACACAGACCACCCTAACACTCGCGAGGCGGACAGGCCCCATTACACTGCCGCTATCACAAATGCTATCAGCTCCTGACCAGGTGTTGTTTCAAAAAAAACTCACCAATTTTCAAAAACTATTATTTATCTATAATAAATCTCTGAAAAACGGTTACTATCGATCAAAAAAGCACAAATTGTTCTATTTAGAATTAGTATAAAATGGGATTTTTCTTCTATTTTAACAAAATTTGCCTTTTGTACCAAACTTTTTGTTCAATCATTTTTTAAAAGATTAACCTTTATGGTTACACAAATTTACATAATGTTATTAGAAGCAATAAAGTCTATTTTTATTTTAAAGGAGGTTGTAGCCTATCATATTGATAACGGGGCCATCTGGGCATTTTTGCCAGTTTTAAGCCAATATTTTCAAATAATTCGGGTTTCCGACTCATCCGATTTCAGTAGTCTCAGAAAAAATCTAAAAATGGTTCTCTAAGGACCAATTTTTTCAATTTTATTATTCATTAGATATTTATTCTTAGTTTCAGCTATCTAAGAACTTAATCGGATAAGTCGTTTTTAAAAGCCGAATTATATAAAAATTTTGGCTAAAAAAGTGGCAAAAAATGTAATCGATATGGATTGAAGACCCTCGAGAAGATTTTCGCATACAAGTTGCATAAACCGCAATCCAATAAATCGCATCCAAATTCTCAATCAAAGTGACGCTTTATAGGAAATAGGGTGTTCCAACTATTTTTATTTTGGCTTTTGGAAACGACTCATCCGATTGGGCTACATAAAATGGACCCTTTTTTTCAAAAACTTACAGCCTAAAATTTTTTTAAACGTGAAATTTTTTTCACCAGGCGGCGAGACAGCCAAAATTGCCTATACTTTGCTATAGAAAATTAAAAACTTTATAATCTCGAAAGATTTTGAAAAAAAAATAGGAAAAGTAGGACGAATTTCTTCTGTTCAATTTTTCTCTTTATATGTCTGTTAATTTTGAGTTATTTAATAATTCAATCAAATGAGTCGTTTCCAAACGCCTAAATGTTAAGGGGTTGGCATAACAAGGGTTGGCATCTAGAAGATTGGTACATTTTTTCAGAGCAATATTTGAAAATTTATTGTTTTATTCTTATCATCAATAAAAGTGTTCATTTTTGCAAACGTTCATATTTTTATTTTCTTAACATAACTGAGTATGTGGAAATATAAAACAACACTTTTCACTGGCACGTTTTCAACTAAACCCGACTTTAGATTTTTTTAAAGACGATATTAATAAATTTCAGCCATTTTCGAGTGTTATTCGCTAAAAAGTGGGTGAATCATTTTGCACATTAAAATTTTTTTGTAATATCAAAGTTTTTTTTTCCATGAAAAATGGTCAAAAATGGCGGAAAATAGAGAAAAAACACCTTTTTAAAATAAAAATTGACCTTCAATTTCGTTTTGATATTAACAAAAGTCCTGACTATTAATGGAAATAAACCAAATGACACTAACTGGTTGTACAACAAAGTGTTGTAAATTTCATCAATAGTTTAGAAATGATAATTGCGCGACAAATTCATCATGATGCATTAGTTGGCATACAGAAACTTAAAAGATGCCAGAAAATTTAATTAATGATTCTGCCTGATTTTTTATAGAAAATTCAAAAAAACTAATAATAAAAAAATTTTGGACTTGATTTGCGGAAAATTTTCATAATATTTTTAAAAAAAGTCGACAAAAGATGAAAAATACAGATTTTATGATTTTTCAAACGGCGGTCAGAAAATATGTAGGCATCTATGAAAAAAGTAAAAGTGGCTTTTTTTTTCTCCAAAATTTAAAAAAAAATCAGAAAAAATTTTGGACTAAAAATGCGGAAATATTTTCATAATGATTTGATTTTCTTTAAATTCTTACGCATTCAAATATGAAAATTCGAACTCAAATCTTTCCTTAAATAGATAAAACATTATTTTAATAAGCTGAAACACATTTATTCTGGTTGAGCTAACAATAATAAGCACAATAAATAACCTTACTAATAACTTTCGTGAGTTATATTGACTCCAATATGCCGGGTACATATATATGCCACCCCCCTGAACGGTTTGGACACTCTGTTTACTAAAGAGAGTCACTTTGGTTTGGAAAATGATCAAATGCATTTATATTATAGTGTCAATTATGTATTAGGGTAATTTTTGGTCAAAACTGGTTCATAGCCAAAGCGAGCTCCATTTTATCCTCTCAGAGTTATTTTTTTTTCAAATATTGCCGAAGGTAAACTTTTGATTCATGTTCAAGTTTTCACATAATTTTCAAACAGTTATTGTATAAAGTAGAAATTAAAGGTTGTTGATAAAACCATAATGGGTCTCAAGGTCAAATAATCAAAATGACCCAAAGCCAATATTTCAATTTCTGAAACCCTTACCATAACTTCAGATGTTTCATAATGAAACAAATTGATATAATCTGGGAGCTCAGAACTGACATTTTCGAAATATCCATTGTCGATAGCACAAAAATGATAAAAAATTTCTAACATACGTTAAATGTTAATCAAAATTACATTTACTGCTTCAAAAATACTGTTTCGTTGATTACTAGAAACCCTACAAACACCTTAACAAATCGGATTCTACTTCTGAGCTTATTCAAAATGATATTTGAATATAAATATTTGAAGGTCAAGTTCAAACTTTTTCTATTAAAATTTATGAAATTGCCCTTTCAAATGTGAGTATAATTTGATGTTAACTTTAGGACGTAATAGTGCGTGATAGTGCGTAATAGTGCGTAATAGTTCGTGACCTTTAGAATTGAACTGAAAAAATAGCATGAATGAGAGAAGCTTCTGTTTTATGCATGTTGGCCGTATAGCGACCTTACAGTATATAATTGACCCATAGTTGCTAATATGTTCATCAAAAATTCGACCCGAAGATTGTTTTGAGAGTACTATTAAGCCCATGCGATGACCTTGCAATTGACCTTGAACTTTGACCAGTTATTTGTGGTCGACCGCGTGGTCGCCGAACCTAATTGATAATAAATCCCCTGATAAAAACGATTTATTTTCACTTGTAAAAAATAAGCACTTTAGCTCGTTAAACGGCTACGCTAGAAAAGGCTTCAGCAGCCTCTCTAAGATTTAACTCGGGTAAGACTGCAGTTAAAGATGGTCAAGCCTCCCGTTCGACTCTGTGGAGCCAGATTATTAAATTCCAGTTATTTATGGGTTTTTATTAGGGAACCAACCCAATTAAGTCTTCGATGTGAAAATAATCTCGCTAATGATAAACAAAAATTGTTCAAAAGTTCAAAATAAACTATATTATTTGAACGATGAAATCATAAGACATATTTAACTAGGGCTCGAAACAGAGCCAATATATCAAAAAATATTTTCGGCAAAAATTCTCTCCGTCAAAAATTGTCGTTGGTCCTAAATTTTCAGATTCGTAGGACTCTTTTGTCGGCTAGTTGATTTTTTGCGCGTTAGCCCTAACTATACCGTAATTGAACAATGGTCTTATTTTTTCTGTAGATTAGCCAGGCTAATTTAGCCTCAAATATGGTTTGGAGAGATTTAATATTTTTTCGGAAAAAATCACTGTAATTAACTACTTTTACCCCCCCCCCAAAAAAAAACGCACGAATAAATTTTGGTAAAAAATTTGAGCGTTTACTTGGTCGACGATGAACCCAATATCCTTTTGACACCTTTTTCTTAACTCGTAGACTTTAGACATGAATCTGTACCCAGAGTCGATTAAGGGAGTACTGGTCGCATTTTAAGGCCAAAAACAGGGTTTTCAGCGTCGCCTCAATGAAGTACTAGGAACAGCAGGAACATATGTATTTCAGTTTAGGGATAATTGAACATTAATCTTGCTTTCACAAAACAAATCAAAGGCCTCTGATTGGCCGACCAATCAGCAACGACCTTTCAAAGGTGGCACTATTTTCACTTCAAAAGCCTACTCCTCCCTGAGTTTTGAAGATAGAGAATACTTTTATAGCTTTTATTGACCACAGAGAACGTGGGCAGAACCCCAAGTTCAGTTTTACTCGAAAAAAATTTCATCCGGCGCTTAAATAAGCAAAAAACTGTTTTTTGGCCTTATTTTGAGTGCCTCGGGGAAAATACTACTCCTCCCTGGATTTTGACGGCAGAAACCTAAAACTGGTATGTATA
>SCLH01000534.1:40955-73119 GCA_004367855.1 Oikopleura vanhoeffeni | reverse complement strand
TTAACACCTTTTGACTTTAACTCGTAAAAAGACTTTAGACATGAATCTGTACCCAGACGATTTATACTTATAAATCGAGCCATATCAGTAAGTTTCATTATCAAATACATTTTCAATAACTTAAAATAATATTCAGACATTTCTATACATTGAAAAAACAAAAAGAAATTTAACGAGTTAAAGGCATTTAATAAGGATAAGAAACGTCATAATGCGTCGTAAACTGCGATTAAATGGTGTATGGCGACGCGTCGCCATAAATCGAGTCTACGAGTTAATCTAAGAGATGTGGGTTAAAGCGGCCTTATGAGTGGCTAGGAGGGGTCTTAGGAGTGTTAGGATGGCTCCCTCAACCCACATCTCTCAGATTAAGCAAAAGGTGTTAAGGGATATGTAATAAGGGTCGAAAAACCCTTTAAAGTCGATCCAGCTCTGCACAGCGGTACGGGGGCTGAGAGTTAAACATCTGGGTCGAATAAAATTATATTTCGAAATGTTAATATTTGAAGGTCAAGTTCAAATTTTTTATTAAGATTCATTAAATTCTTTTCAAACGTAAGTATACTTTAATGTAAACTATAGGACGTAATGGTTGCGTGACCTTTAGAGTTAAACTGAGATAAAAGCGTGAATGAGAGTAGCGTCTATTTTTTGCATGTTGGCCGTATAGTCACGGGGAGGGGTAGAAGAGAACTCTTTCTCTCGTCGTCTCTCTATTCTCTACTTTCTCCACTCTCCAGGTTTGGCCAAAAATACAGCCTAATCAATAAATCGACATTAAAAACAGAAAAAATATTTAACACTCCCTGAAACACCCCCCGAGAGAAATAAATATGGAGATATTGGAAATTATTCGAATATTTTGGCTTTTTAACGGTAATTTTTTTAGGTTTTTTTTAACAGAACTTTAGTCACCCTGGAGATCAAAAAGTTTATTTATTTTGGATACGTTTTATATAAATGGAATTGATTAGAATGCTGGCAATGTTAAACCTTTTTTCCGGGTACTTTCTTACGAATTTAATCTAAATCACTTTAAATTGGTATTCTTTGTAATTGGAAAAAAACCATTTTTCATTGTTTGACTTTTTTAATTTTGAACTTGAATAGAAAAACGAAGAGTTTGTCGTTTTTGAATAATTTATACAAAATTTGGCGTTAATTGGTTAGAGTTCTTACAATATCTGATTTTATTTTGTTCTGATTGGTCAGTTTTTCAAAAAATACTGACTTCATATTTAAACAAAATATTTTAACAAAATCTAGTGAAAGTGAAATAATTCAAGTCTAGAATATGTGGTTTTCAATAATTTCAATACTGCCAACATTGAGGACTCATCATGCAGACCGTTAAGTTTGTACAAAAAACGTGGGGTCATAAGCCAATCAGCGCCATTTTTGAGCAAAATTGATAGTCAGGTGAATCGAAAACTTTTCTCTTAAAAAAGAATTGTCCAGATTAGTAATGTATTATCTTGGCAGTGATTGCTTAGATTTTTCAAAAAATCGTAGTTTATTCGATTAATTTCAGTTAGTGAAATTGCAGCAATAGTAAATCAATAAAAAAATGCTCAGAATTTTGAGAAAAAATAATTGCACTAAAACGTATAACATACATGAAATTCACGCCTTAATTTTATCCATTTTTATCAGAGTTTACATTTTTGGCCGCCTTTTAATCCTATTTCCTTTTCTGAAAAATGCGTAGGCGCGAAAAGTCTACGAATTTGACGAAAAAAAGTCTACAAACTCTTATGACTCAGAAATAATGACTTTCGGTTAATTTTTAAAACATTAACTCCCGTAGTGACTTTCTGGTCATGCGTGACCAGATGCCTTTTAATCGCAATTTAGGACCCTTAATCATTATTGAACGAACATTTACAAAATAATCGATCGATTTATTAAATAATTGACGTTTGTGGTTTTTTTTTGAAAATTTCTACTGTATTACAGACTGTAATTCACAGTACTTATTTTTTGCAAAAAAATTTTGCATTTTCGAAATAAACCTTTCATCGTACTAAGAAAAAAATTCTAAGACTTTTTTTTTATTACATCAAAGCCCAAAAATGATCACGTGACTGTATATTCAAGGAATAAGGTTGGCAAAAATAGTACCGTTTTCTTGCAAAAATTACTTAAATCAATTTTTGAAAAAAGTGAAGAGGTTCTTTAGAAGTTTTAAAGCGTTTTTTTTCAATCACACAAAAGTCCAAAAACCATCACGTGACCTTCAAATTAAGAAATAAGGTTTAAGTACACAAATAGTACTTAAATTACGCCAAAATTTTTTGAGGCCAAATAAACACTTAATCCCAGAATTTTGAACATAACGGCATTTCCCAAAAACGTCACTTGATCTTATTTTTCAAGAAATAAAGATTAATTTATGACATATTCCAATCCTATTTTTGAATTATTTCGTCTAGTGATTTTATTCGGACTTTGATGTAATGTAAAAAAGTCTTAAAAACGTTCAGAGTTCATTTCTAAAGTTTTTTTTATGTAATTTGAGTACTTTTTCAAAAAACCGTATATTGTCTACCGTATATCAACTTACCGTAAATTTCAAAGTTCATCGTATAAACTTGTAAGTACCCTCAAATAATCGGAATGGTCAACTTTTTGACGAAAATATTAGCAACTATGGGTTAATTATGTACTGAAAGGTCGCCAGGGAGCAACAATCCTCCTGTAAAATCTCAAAAAAAATTTTGTTTTGTTTTGTTATATTTGATCATTTTTTGCTCTCTAGTGACCGTTCAGTACATAATTGACTCATAGTTGCTAATATTTTCATTAAAAAGTCAACCTCTCCGATTTTTTTGAGGGTACTCACAAGCCTCTACGATGAACTTGAAATTGGGCTTGAACTTTGTCATCAAAAATAGTTATTTTTTTAAGAAGCTGATTTTGTAAAAGTTTCAATAAAAACATAAAATTATTTTTGCAGATTCAACACCCAAGCTGGTGACGGTTAAATATTCCAAATTTGAAAATGTCAAATTGAGCCTAAATTCTTATTACTTATGCACTTGTTTGTGAGAATCGTGGAAAACGAGAGAGTTTTTAATTTTCTTATTCACATTTGATGCCTTTTATTTATTTTTTTACAAATTGTTATTATAGAACTATAAAAAATTATTTGAATTATATTATGAACGATGAAAAAATATATGTTGGTAATAAATTTTTGGTTATATGTTTGATTAAAAACGTCTGATCACGCATGACCAGCAGTCACTACGAGTCCAGAAAGTGTCGGCAACTACGGGAGTTAAAGTAACTGTTTTGAATGAAAAAATAAATTAATTTAAAAATCTAAAATTTCGTGATAAACCTGTACTGTTAATTTTGCGTACGATTTTTATGCCAAAATATAGGCATTCAAAAATTGGAATCCAGTTTTATCTAGTACAGTGTGACTTTCAAATTGAAGCTGACTTAAAAACTATGCTATCGTACATGCCTTTAAATCTCGCCTCTAATCATTTCAAGTTTCGACAAATCACTTTTTGTCTCGACGCTACTTAAACCCTGCGGGGCCTCGCGGTACTTCAATTTGCAGTATGCTTCTTGGAAATAATGTTAGTTTTGTTCATAAATAGAAAGTCAGCCGGATTTAACCTTTTGAAGATAAGGTGTTACTTCTTATTAGGCTGACCATTAAAATATTCTATTGATATTTAATCAAGTTTTTTATGGTCTGTTCGTGTCAACTTTTCATAAACTTTTCCAACCTTCACCTCGCGTACCCTCATAATTAAAAAGGTTATTTATCTTTGATGAATGAAATAGGCGACAGAAATTGGTTCCCGTGATACTTGTCCTTGTGTCGGAATTTGGTTGACTGATGTGTCTCAAATATTTTTATTTTGAAAATTGAAAAAAGTTGAAAATTTATGATTGACAGTAAAAGGCCAAAAGAGAAGAAAGCCAAAAATAAAAAAAATCCAATTTTTTGAAAATAAAAAAGAATTTTGTTATGTTAAAATGCTGATATTTTTGTTCAAAATCAAATTTTGCGTTTTTACAATATTTTTTCAAATGAAAAATGAATAAAAAATAACTTATTTTTAAATCGGCCCTTTTTCATGAAAACTATTCGTTTTGTAAATTTTTTCGAGAAATATTTAGTGAAAAAATATCGGATTTACTTTTATGTTATAAAATTTGCTCAAATTTACATTAATATCAAATTTTTCTGAAGAAAATATGTTAAAGCCAGAGATATTTGAAAGACCGATTTTTTGGCTTTTCACTATTTTGGCCATTCACTGCCATGGCATGCCTGTCCAAAATTTTCTTCAATTTCATAAAATTCAGCTAAAAAAATATTTATATACAAAGTAATCCTTTCAGTATTTAAGTTGTACGTTTTTCAGCACGTCTGTACAACAAAAAGTAGTTGAAAAAACTCATGAAAAATTTGGAATGATTTTTTTTTTATAAATAACTTAAGAAGGTTTCTGTGCTGTGCTTAACCCTCCGAAGCATATAAAAAAAAGTTTCGCCGAGGCATAAATTATGCCGCATAAGTTCGATTTTGCGCGCGAGAAGCAAGGACCTAAAAATTAAAAAATCTTTTTTTAAAAAATTAAAACTGAATTTGCAAGAGAAAGATTTATTTTACAGAGATACGAAAATTATACAAGAAGATATCAAAAATCAGTGGATTTTTGTATCCTAGAATCATCAATTTACTCCAAAAACTTCAAAATTAATACAAAAGACTGAACATTATTTATAGAAATTATTAGAAGTACAAAATGAACGAAAATTATGATGAAAGCGGGCGTGAAACTGAAGAAGTTGATATACGAAATGTGCTGCCACAGACACAATGCTTATCGGAAGTTATACAAAAATATAACGAAGTTGGCGCGCCAAAAAGAGTAACTATTATCCAGCCAAAAAATAGACGGGCAAACCTGGGCACTACACAATTCCCAAGATTAAATGGTGTCAATTTGGTTACCGGTAGATGTCCTGCAAAAGATGCATTAGCAGAAACATTCCAGAGAACCCCGACAATTTGGAAAATGTGGCCTGATGATAGTGCTATGATTACCATTGAGGCCATGGCAGCACAAGTTCAAGTTGGAGCTTCGAGAGTTTACCCTCTCAGTTTAATTCTTGAAATCCCAATTGGCCGTCCAAGGGACAAATTTTATAATGATATTCGTATTGCGGGGCTACAAAATGAACTCACATATGATAGAGACATTGCTTTTTCAACATTTACGCTATTATGTCAAAATTTGAGAGGATACATATTCTGTATTCGACGTTTCCGAGAACATATGCACCCTATGGACCCAGCCTACGACTTTCGTGAACTCGAAATTTTTATGTTTGCTCTAAGCATAAGAAAGAACTACAACAAACAAATTATGAAAAATGAGTTCATCATCGAAATGAATCAGGCGGTCAACTTTTCGAATACATTCCGTTATATCTATGATTATAATCGGCAAATTAATAAAATCGCGCACACCCGCTATGTTCATGGAATTGTACATTCTGATAGAGGGAAAATTGCGGATTTACCGTTACCAGACTTCGGAAATAACGCACTATTAATTACAAAAAATTTCGATGGAAATGAAGCTGAGTTTACATCCTGGATGCGTCACTGGAAATCAACTGACGACGAATATATTATGGGGCTAAATAAAAAAACTTTTGGATACGACTCATCTGAAATTACCCCGACCATGCGTAATTTTGTAGCACATCGAGAATTCGAAGTTACAAAAACGATTCAGAACGGGCAATCTGAAGCAAATAGCGAATTTGACCAAATTCGCAATAATGTAATTAACCGAGCAGCCGCCCCTTACAAAAGACGCGAAAATGAAAATCCGCCAAATTTTCAACCACCTGTAATAACCGCGCACAATTCGTCACAGCCCATCAATAAATCTATTTCTTTCCCGCCAAATAAATTTAACGATGCAATTGACCAAAATGCTACTAATCCACTCGAAATTAGTAATCAAAATCGTGAGAATTTGAATGACACAATTACTACAGATGCAGATATGGCTGATTACGTTAATAATACCATTAATGGTACAAATAACACAATTTCAGAAGCAGAAAGTTCAGTGGCTGATGAAAGTTCTGTGTCTTTAACATCATCATTCTCTCGTCCGAAAAAAATCCCATTAGAATTTAAAAATCCAAATGATACTCATCCCATCGTCCCAAAAACACCTGTTAATCAAATAATTAACAAAATGACGCCACTGAAGCAGCATTCTATGCCCGTACCAGTATCATTTGGCTCCCCTGCTGAAGTGTCACCTCGTCTATCATCAACCCTTCGCTCTGAAATTAGCGCAACATCATCTTCAAAAAATTCTGGACGTAGTAAAAATTCAAAAAAATCTGCTACAAAAAAATCAGAAAAAAGATTAGTAAGCCGTACGACACGTTCTCATTCTAGAACAGCTGAAAGAATCTCTAATGTAGCAGAAATTTTGTTCGAACACGGAAAAAATAAAGACAATCATAGTATAAGTCTTAAATCTCGTCATAACCTGGAATCTGACGACGATGAACACTTTTCCAGCGCTTTAGAATCTCAACCAAATAATTTAAATGGTGACACACCATTCTCCAACCGCAAAAAACGTCCAGAAAATAAGAAAAAGCGCAATTATTCCGAAACCAGTGTAGTAACATCTCCAAAACCTGGAACTTCTGATGTAAACAACTATGCTGTCCCACCCACTAAAATTAGTGAAAGTCAACATAAAAAAACGAAGTCAATTAATTTCGTTGAAAATAAAAATGTAGTAGGAAGTTGGTTAAGTGAAATTTCAAATGAGAATTTTGCTGTAGAAAGTCCAGGTCAAAAAATTCATCATGACTTCACTGAAAACGAGATAAAACTTAAAAATACGATTATTGGTGTGCCAAACCTCCCTTCAAAGTTAGATGTACCAATTCAAATATTTGAAGTAACTCCAGCAGATCCAGTCGAAACTACTGAAGAAGAACAAATGAAAGAAAAAAACGAAGTTATAATTGTTGGAGATGTCGCCACTAATTCCATTGTCGTACCAGAAAATGATGTCAACCTAGATTGAAAGAACGGCAGCCGGCCAAAATTTATCAAAAATGTAAATATTAGCTCTACAAGAAAAATCAAAAATCGTCAAAAAAATAAAACGGATAATAAAGATATCAAAAAATTCAAAGAAGTGTATAAATATAAATCAAATTCTGGTATCAATCAACGAAGACAATATATCGCGAAAATCAATAAAAAATTTGTAAAAATAAGAAATTCAATTGGTCGAAAAATAACCAAGTTTAATACATCCCAGCTCATTCAAATCTCAAGCTTTTCTAGATTTATTACCTGTAAACCAGTTATGTCTGTAATAAAAACAAGAAACTCAGCTTTACTGGATAAATCAATTGCAATTGAGATCTATGAAAACATATTGGCAGTAATCCTTGAAATTATTACCTCTGGGAATGTTAAAATACCGATTGAAAAAAACCATCCGTTAAAAAATATTTGGAATGAGACACAAATATTTAAACTACCTGACCAGGAGATAGAACAACTGAAAGATATCTTTGACGATATTGAAAAACGAGTTAAATTTTTGATGAATCTACCGGTGAAGCCTAAAACTAATATCAACAGTTCCAACAATAATCTTCAATTCATTTGTTCACCCGATACGGAATTGATAGAAAACGGAAGAAATAATCCGGATCCGAAAATTATAATTACTACAACCCCGATAAAAAATGTAATATTAGAGTTAAACTCCTCTATTTCTAATTCAACTTTAACTACTACACCAACCTACACTTCTCTCCATACACCACCAGATAACTGGAAAATGTTCGACCCTTTTGACAAAAATATTTCGTGGCATGATAATATAATGGTGGAAAAAGTCAAACAATTTGACAAAAATATATTTTCTGCTCCACAGCTAGAATTTGATGATAAAATTGAACCGACACCTCATCAAACCACACTTGAAATAGCAATAGTCAATCTTAGATGTATCGATATGTTGGGTGATAACAAAAATATGCTGATTGACCTGGTGCTCCAAATGCCGAGAGTTGATATATTTTGCATTTCAGAAATGCTTTATAACCAACAAATCAACCCTCAAAAAATACCTAGTGGGTATAAAATTTATTTCAACACCGACGAAGGAAAAGTATCAAGTGCATTTTTAATTGACGAAAAAATTGACAAAAACTGCGTTGTTGAAAAGTATAGTACATTAATTTTAAAAATGAACATACATTTTGGCGTTAAAAAGGTTGATAAAATGACACTTTTTTCTACATACCGATCACCGACTAACCGTCCTGATAACCACATGGTACTTCAACATGGATTCAACAACTACGATGATTACTGTCAGCACTATATAGATTTTGTTAAACAAATGGAAAAACAAGAAAAATCTATATTAGTAGGTGATCTCAACTGGCACATAGATGGTTTATCAAATGGAAAAGTGAAATATCAAGAAAAATTAATAAATGAAGTTTTTTCAAATACCACTTTGATAAACAAATGGCTTAAAAAACCATCATTCCTGTGTCGTTCGGGAAAAGGTAGTTTCCTAGACGTAGTAATCCACACTCAAGATTTCCAAATCCAAAAACTTGAAATATTAAATTGTAAAGACTTTGTAGGTATTTCAGACCATCAAATTGGAATTTTAAAATTACCGTGGTTACACAACCGTAAAACAAAAAAGAACATTATGATACGACCAAAACTTCATAAATATCTACCGTCATTTGAAATAAGGTTTTTAAAAAAATCCTATGAAGAAAATGGATTATTCTTTCCAAAAAAACTTCAACATACAAAAATCTACAACAAATTACAAGAAACACAAGAAGACGATGAATTGCATATCCAAAATTTGTTAAGACAAATCATATGGAGTCCTACAGACGTCACAGAAGCGTATAAAATAATTAAAAACCTCGCTGACATCGTCACCCCCCTTAGATGTACAACTTTGAAAACTGGAAAATCGGCTGTTAAAAAAACAAAAAAGAGAATAAAATTAGAAAAAGAATCATTCGAATTATACAATAAATACAAAGCCATATGATTCACAAATCAAATGATTAAAAATATGCCAGATGTAAAAAATTTGAAAAAAAGAATTAAAAAAGAAATTCAATCGACATTTAGGCAACATTGGACTAAAACTGTAGATAATCTTGCAATTGAACAAAAAATGGATTGGAATATTATCGCAATCTACCACAATTCTGACCGATCCATCCCAAAAACTTTAAAACCAGACGACTTGGCTATGCATTTTTTGAAGTTAAGCTACGACTATTGTCCAAAAAATATCGATATAACGCAAATATCAGGTCACGTGGATTCAGATGACAAATTTTCTTTTAAATTGCCTATTACGCCAGGTGGCAAAAATCCACTGACATCACTTGAAATGATCTACAGGAAAAATAAGAACTCCAAATTTAGCACTGGAGAGGATGGCATATGTCTCAATTTACTTTTGCTAATGAGTCCATTACATTGGACAATGCTAGCAAAAATTGTAACTTCGTTACTTGAAAATGGAAAGTATATGAAGGACTTTAGACAAGTCCGGTGTATCCCTTTACATAAAAAAGGTGACAAAAACGACCCTACAAATTACCGCCCACTGTCAGTCTGCAGCTCCATAGTGAATGTAGTGGAAAAATGTATGGCTACGCAAATTTCTGCTCATGCTGAAGAAAAACAAATATACCACAGAGACATGATTGGCTTCCGTGGTGGCCATAATGTAGGGCAAATGGTTAACTCAGTGAGGCAAGAAATTTTTGACGGCCAAAAAAATTATGGGGTTATAATCCTCACAGATTTATCTAACGCCTACGGTGCTACAGATATGCCAATAATAATGACGAAAATGTCAAAATTTTTCAACAAATCTGCGCTACGAGCAATTCGTAGCTTTCTTATACAACCTTCAGTGAAAGTAGAAATAAATGGCGTAAAATCTACAAACTACGATAATGCTGATAGAGGTTATGGCCAGGGTAGCTGCTTGAGTTGTACTTTATTTTTGCTACTAATGACACAGTCACATGGTCTGAATCAAAATTCTAGAAACTTTTCATACGCTGACGATAATCAAATCGTCGTCGTGGGCGACGATCCGGATCAAGTCCGAAATGAAGCAAACAAAGCTGCCCAATCATTTGCAGATATGTGCAGGGATTTAAACATAAAAGTAAATTATAAAAAATCGTATGTAAATATAATTAAAATGAAAAGAGGAAAAGTCGATTTTGAATGCGTAATATCAATGGATGGAAATATCCTCGAAAACAAAGAAAAAATGAACATGTTAGGCATTAACATGGATAATGACATGAATTTTGCGCCCCATGCTGCTCACGTGACTGGATCTATGCGAAAGTATAATGGATTTATTACGGGGATGTTAAAATATACAGGCCCCAAATCTGTATCACTGATGTCAAAATCCTATATGAATGGAAAATTAAGCCATGGGCTATCTTATATACCATTTTTTAAGAGTAGTCATTATAAACAATGGCAATTTCAAGCAAACAAAATTTTTAATAAAAAATTTACGACAAAAGAAGAAAGAAAAAAATTAGCTGAGTTCAAATTAATGGCCCAATTTATACTACTCTACAGGGCCTTTTGTATCAGTTTTCAAAATTTGCACCGTATGACGCATATGACCCGTATGAATACGATCTTAACTACGGCATATCCTATATGGGAATTTGAAAGCCTTATCAGCTGCTTTTATCAACCCAATTACGGTAAAACGCGAAACGATGAAACAATTCCGTTTTTCAGGCCATCTCGTCATAATTTTAAAGAAAATAAAAGAACAATATCTACAGCCCCAATGTTATGGTCTACAGAATTCAACCGATTACCCCCTAAAATCCGATCAACAATTGGAACGAAATATTTCAATGGAAATATAAAAAAGTATTACAAAAATCGATGTCAGCACCAGGAACATACATTAACACTATGCGCTGGGTGTAATAATACAACAGACCTCTATTCAAATGATGAAAAAATGCGAAAATTTAACAAAAATTGGGAAACGCAAAATATGACAGATGAACCCAAATTTGAAAAAAGACTTGAAAAATGGTATGAAGGTAGAAAATCAAAAGAAAATGTGATGATGTACTTAAATGAGCACGATATCAATAATAAATACCACGATTCCAAATTACATGACTGGTTAAAAGAAAAAGGTTGGCAAGTGTGCAGAGCCCGTAGAGCCAAAAAACTAATGGGAAAAAAATACTTTACTCCGAAAAAGTAAAATAAGGTACAAAACCTTTCCAAAAATAAAATAAGGAACAAAACCTTTCAAAAAAATAATGGTATGTATAATAAAATGCTACTGGCATGTGAAAAACGTTTTTACACGGAATGGATCCTAGATTGTATCCTAAAAAATCGCGAAGTACCGAAAACTGAAGGGAATGAGTTATGACCCCAAAAGCAACTCAAAACAAAAAAACAGAAAAACACCAAAAAAAAAGAACCGAAACTTTCATTCATCTCTACAAACAACGTAAATTAATATATATATAAAGGTGTCGTTTTAAAAAAAGTCTATTTTTCATGGATTTTTCTACATTTGTTAACTTCAAATAATTATGAACATATCAAAATATTTTTTTTTTTGCATAATCATTTTGTAGGGATCTAAAAATGAACCCCTTTTGTGAAAGGAACAATCAAAGTAGCCTTTTCTCAAAAAAATTTTTTTTGTTAAAAAAGTTAAAACTAGTTGGTTTTGCCTATTAAAAGCATGACAGCTAAAACTAATAGATCTTGCTGAAACCATTTTGAGTGAACTTTAAAGAAACCTGCGTATTGTGAATGGCATTGATATAACAAGTTAAGTTGGTTTGAAATTTTTTTGCATAGATTCATGCGCAATGATATATTTTTCAGTACTAAATTTTTTTATCAGGGATAAAACAGTGGGCTAAAATAGAATCGGGAAAGTCACTTTTTTCGAAGTTTTCCTTTAAGTGAAACTCGTTTCTTTCGTCCCGATCCCTTGGGGGTATCTGGCACGGTTGAACTGGGATCGGACGTACCACTTTCGAGACATATGGGCTGATTTTCACTCATGACAGAACTAGTTTCGAGCTCTCGAGTGACAAGTGAGTTGAAAACGGCCTGATTGACTGGACCGCTGACATTTCTAGGCCGTTTGAAAGGATTGCGAATTGACCGATTCTCAAAAATACCACTGTAGATATCGCTCCCAATAAGCCGATCCCTGACATCATCGGTCAATGGTGAGATTGTGAAAACGCTGTTCCCACAAACGTTGATTGGTACCTCATCATTTACCTCATCATCACAAGTGTGCATTTCTGAAAAATTCGTTTAAATTAGACAAAAATTGTGAGATGTGAAGTCAGAAATAACTGACGAAGGGTTGTGAAAATCAGAAATTATTTTGATATCACACAATAATAAAAATATTGCCTTTACAACATTAATTGTGACAAAAATATGATTAAAATGAAGTTGAAAAGTTAGGCCAGCAATTTTGAAATTTTTTTTGAAAAAAACGTTTTGTTTGAAATTTCCTTTTTTTGAAAAAATGCTTATGAAAGGAAAGCCGAAAAAGTGAAAATTTTTACTTTTGGTGGATCGATTGGTTGTTTTTTGTTTTTATTTAATTAGTAAGCTAAAAAACTGATAGGAAAACGTATTAAAATGCTAGTTATAATTACCAGATAACGCAGAATCATTGTTTTCTTCTGACATGCCAGAGTTGTTAGAATTGGTAAGATTGGCGTTATTATGGCCAGTAATCTCTGTAGAATTCATCTCTGGAGCACCGTTACACACGTCAGATTTTGCGTGACATCTGATTGGCCCGCCTCCGGAGTAGCAGCCGGTCTCGTCCAATCGCGTGAGAGATGGCATTTGGGGTGCGCCATTGGATAATTCAGATTCCGTCTGTTCAGGAGTCAAAAAATAACCACTTGAGGTACTGGAGGTAGCGTTTATGGAGGGCTGATCAAATTCGATGTTTTGATAGTCTTCTTTGTCAAAAACGTGTTTCACCATTTGATGGATACAAAACTAAAAAAGTTGAAATTGATTACATAGGGTTTTTTTTTATCAGTTTTTGTGAGTGTGTGTTTTTCTGAGGGAAATGTAGTTTTAAAATATGAATAGCTCGAGCTGAGAATTTGTAAACAAAATACGCAAAAATTATAAATCTATGTAATCGTTACATAGACTGTAAATTATGTAAATATTAAAATCTTTTGAGAATGATAAAATTGTTTTTTATATACAAGAATATATAGAATTTTGTTGTCGTTTCACGTGATTTTCTTGAAATTTAGATGTATACTATCAATGAAAACTTAGAAGCAAGGAATAGATGTTGAATGAATTAAAAAACTCTTTTCAAAAAGATGTATCTTAAGTTTTTTTGTAATTATTTTTTTCTAACAATGAACAAAAATGTGAAGTTATAAAAAAAGTTAATAAATAAATATATTTTAGACAGAACAAATTAGTTTAAAAATAATGAGCTTATTAAGAAAAATTAAGAAATAAAAATATATAAATGTTATATAAAAATAAAAAAACCTCCTCATGCCCGTGTTTTGACATAAAGCTGGCACACATGAGCGCAGCTGCCGATAGTGCGCTATCTGACATTTTATGGACATCATTGTCTTGAGAAAAACCAGAATTGAAAGATTCATGATAATCTAACATGTTTTCTAATTTATCAACCATAGATTGATTCAGCGGGTCACTACCACCAGCCTGATCGCTCAGCTCCCCAGCAAAAGAATCCATAGTCTCATCACCGGGACCATTTCGACCATGTTGTTTGAGATACTCGAATGGAGCATGAAGCCCGGAGATGTTTAGTTTAAGCGATATTTCATCAGCAACTGCACCAAAGTCGAGAAGTTTCTAGAAAAATGGTTTTTATTTTTTCATGAGGTTTCTAAAAATATTTTTTCTGGTATTTTAAGTAGGAGGTTTATTCTGCTGTGATAGAAAGGTTTTCTACACAGGTGTCATCAGCTATAAACTGTGAGAACGACATTTCATCATTAAAAATAAGTAGATAGTAAATTTGGCTGGAAATACAAAATTTTTTTTAGAAAAAGAAACCATAAAAAACAAAAATCTCAAGTATTATTTTGAAAGATGTAAGGATTATTTTTTTCTAAAAAACAGATTAGTCTGTTCATATAAGATGTATTTTGGTTTACTTCTAAAAATATTTTTTTTAAATAAACTTACTGCTTGACAGGATGGTAGTAGACATCCTACAGTGATCTGCTCGAAAATACCGCGAAACTTTGAACCACACTTCTTGCTTTTTGAACCTGATTTGGATTTGACAGAACCCCCTGTCCATTGTTTGAGAAGACAATCAGAAATTAGTTGAGTTTTCTCATCTCTCATCTTGACTAAAACGTCAAAAGATGACAAACATCTGTTGTCATTTAAAATTGACTCAAGTTTTGGTATGTTTGTAGCAGCATCAGACTTGATGGTGACAAGAGCAGCATGCAGCTAATAAAAATATCTTTATAGAAAAAGAAATATTGAAATGTATACATCATGACAAAAATGTAGGGTTTTATTAAAATGACGAATGTTGAAAGTATATTTAAAAATTACTTTCCAATTACATTTCGATTTTCAATGAAAACTATATATTATGTACTTATGATATTGAGAAATTTAAAAGAGTGATATTTTATAATTTAATAAGTCTTATGCATAGGGGTTAGAAGTGATAAAAATATTTTTTTGAGTAATACCTTTGAAATAGCGGATGCACAAAAATCGATCAAGCCCTTCACATCACGTCCACCTTCAAGATAAATGGACTGCATCTTCACAGATAATGAGTCAACGTCAAGGGGGTCCGAAAAATCATTAATCAAAATCAATTTTGAGCCAGTATGGGGGAAACTGGTGGAGTGTGATTTTTTTAGCTCACGGGGCAAAGTAGAATGTAACCGGTAAGATTGCCGAGCAATTTTTCCAAGAACAGAAAGCAAAACCTTTTCTCGCTCCTGGTAACGGTTCGGTATGTCCAATGAACCTAAAATTAGAAGGTTATAATAATGATATATTAAAAATCGTAAAGTGCATAAAGTACATAGTATTTTTTCCCTAATTTTTTTCCAATAATTATTCTGAAAAATATTTCTATACATAGAAAGTTCGAAAGGATTTTTTTTTGATTCGGAACTAGATTTATATTACTGAAATATATATCTTGAAAACGTAAATACTAAAAAATTTTTTATGATTGGGTTTTGTTACACGTACCTACTGAAGCAACTACAAAATCATTTGGGGGGTCGATTGGTTCCATGAGTGGATTTTCATTTTCTGAAGGGCAATGAATGGCCAAATAGTTCCAAAAAGGGGATCTCACCATTGTAGAGCCCATGTTATGATAACGGCTATAGACCTTGTCCAACTGACATAAGATTGAACAGACATCACCAAGGTGATCTGCCAGTGCAATGTCGAAAGTGGTGTTGTTTGAAAGAGCCTGAAAACATATCGTAAGGAATATAAAAGAGGAGGTTATAAGGCTTTCGTATACAAAATAAATCATGAGGTTTGTTTTCTCCGAAAATTGTTGGGAGAGACTAAGTATTTATGTGTACTTTCTCGTTTAAAGTTCTGAGTTTGCAGATAATATTAAGGGGGTGTGAAGCGAAAAATACTAAAATTATCATTTTTTTGTTTTTTAGAAATTTGGGATAAATTATATATGAAGTTTTTTATGTTATTGAGAAAAATTTAACTCACAATGTCATTTGCAGAGGAGGGGAGAACAGATTCTGGTAAAACAGCAATTGGTCGAGCGGGAAAGTCAGCAATGCTAAGTGGTAGAACGTTTTTTCGCACATCAAATAAAAGCTGTCGAGACAAGTTCGGGTTATCATGTGCCTAATAATGTAAAAATTAAAAATATGAAAAATTAAAACTGGAAAGTCGTAGAGTTTGTTGATAGAAATAATACGTATATTGTGAAAAATGGGTATTCTTACTCATAAAACTTATTTTCAACTTAAGAGTAAAAATGTTATAACAAGTTTTTTTGTAAAAATGTTCTTTCAAATCAACATAAAAATAAGAATGAACTGAATAATAACAAATTTTATGTTTACTAAGAATTATCACCCAAACTTACATTCAAAAATTTGTTCATATACGTAAAAGTTTTTTTCTACAAAATAAAAATAAAAAAATGAAAATATGGCTTTTTACCATAGAAATAATAGACGTCTGAGTTAGCCGCAACTTTCGCCGCAACTCAATGGCCTCGTCTAACTTCGCGTTCAGATTATTCCACTTTAAATCCTTGATTCGTTGAGCGTTGATTTGACGACTTTGGGCCCGCATGTTGGACAAAGTGCTGGATGAGCTCAGATTTTGTTCGGACCGTGTAGAATCATTATTTGCTGCAGCACCTACGCGCATACCCATTTTTAAGGAATGCATAAAAGCACGCCGACGCTCGGTATGGGGGTTTGGTATCATTGAAAATGTGAATCTTAAACAAAAGCTAAAGAAAGGAATTTTAATCAGTTGAAATACTGTTATTAACAAATTCTTGTGTTAAAGTGGATGCTTCCCTTGTCCAAAAATGATTGTACAAAAAAATTGAGGATAAAAATCGGCGGTGAGAGTGTGGACAGTGTTTCTGATTTTCTCAATATACTTTTAGGCTAAGTCTTTCTTGGTGACGAGTTCCGAACTGAACATGAACTTTTACTATGTTCTTAAATAATCGTTTGAAAAGGTTTTTTTATAAAAATATATGATTAATTAGCAAGTAAAAATGCCCGAGAAATCACTAAAATAATTTTTTTCTTTATAACTCTTAAAACTAAGTCCAGGAAATGGTTGTATAAACTAAAAATATTTTAAAAACGAGTCCTATAATGGCCTTTATCTGCTGATGAATGCTCGCGAAGTCAGGGTCTGGTGATCGAGGACTGTTGATAACGGTTCTTACATCAGCCAGACTGAGACATCGAGTCTGGGTTGAAACGTCGACCTTGAGATTGGGTTCGACGGATTTTGTGGAGCGAGTGCAGCCGCCTGACATGACCATGTTACTTTCACAGACCGCTACAAAGGTAGTTTTAGGTTTTTTTCCTGATAAAAATATGGCCGATTTTCCTACATTACTACTACTTTTTCATGTTTTTGAGATAAGGATCGCTTAATAAGTTTTTTTAGAAAAACTGGAAGGTTTATTTACCAGGGAGGTTTTTTTGGAAGAACAAAAGAAGTTTTTTTTTGTCCGAAATAAGAAAAAGGAATAACAAAATTTTTTATAGAACTACCCACCAGTAGAGGGTTGATAGGTTAATATTCTGTCGTCACCCCCAATGGTCACCAGCATGGTTTTGTCAGAACGATGGCTTCTATACGTGGAATTATTTTGATTTCCGTTTGACATAATTGAAATATGGGTATTCGATAGACACGTCTTAAAATGAAAACTGAGTGTAGAGATATGATTGTTTTTTTTTTGAGTTTTTTGAAGAAAGGTTGTTCAGAATTGAAAATATAACCATTAATAAAAACTGTGTATCACCGGTGCTTATGATTACCGATAAAAATGACCAAAACATATATTACTTTTCAAAAAATATATGATCGTGAGAAAACAATTTGAATATTATTTCAAAAATACAGAAAGTACACCTAGATCCACCCTAAGAGGAGTTTTTTCTGATCCTGAATTTTTTGTAAAAATAAAAAAATAAAAATTAAATAAATACTCCGATTTAGGGTCGGCTTAAAAATGTGGAAATCTTTAAAAATGTTAGGTCAGGGTGATCTAGAGTGCGCGAACAAATCCGCTGGAAAGCGCCACAGAGCAACGAAATCTGTCTTAAAATTTCTGAAGCAGATGGGTGACACATGTCATCAGCTGGGTTGATCGCTCGAACGTAGAAATTTCGGAGTGAGAGTGCGGCGTTGATGTAGATTCTGAAAAATAAAAAAAGTTTTCGATATAGTTGGTTTTTTTTGGCTTGTATTCAAGGATAAAAGGAAATACCTTCGAAATACAGGGGCACCATATGTCGATAACAAAATGGCAGTTTCGGGAGTTGACAGGTCCATTTGTGCAAGTTGCATTAATCCATACGCAACGGAAACTGTTTTGTGCCAATCCTGAAAGTAATTAAGTAAAGACTATATCTTAGTAAAATATATAATCTGGCACAATTATGTTTTTTAAGAGCGACAATGTGTCCAGAAGGTTTTTTTGGTTTGTGAGTGAGGTCAAATCTACATCTTTAAAATAGTTAGATACAAATGCCAAACTATCACGATGTATAGTCTGATGCTTTTTATGATTGAAACGACGTCATATATGGATTTTTTTCGACAAAAATAATCCATAAACGTTGAACATAAAACCAAGTGAATGTGAAGTAAGTACTTTTTTTGCAGTTAAAAATTAATAAAAAAACGTTAACCTTTGAAAAAAGGGTTCCGAAATTGAGTAGTTTTTTACTATAAAATGCTGATCACTGGTTTTTTAAAAAATGCACAAAAAAAGTACTAAAAAGTTTTTTTATATATTACCCATGAGTGATGAAAAGATTTGTATGTTCCAGTAGAGGAGTCGATGATACTGTACACTACATTCGCCCATAACTCCATAAAGTCAAAACCACACCTTGGTGGTAGTGCACTACCCCATGTAAATTTTCCGTCCCAACCCAGCGACCACAAATTACTTGGATTATCTAATATCGGCAGATGTAGAACGGAGTCAATAATGGAACTTTCCAACATTTCTAGAACTCTAGAATCAGTTACATCCCTTACACACGACAAGGGAAGAGCTTTATAATAAAATCGCTCATCATCATTTATAGTACTTCCGGCACGATTGAAAAGTCGATTACCGTCAACAGTTAAAAACTTTAAGGAGATAATATGTGCTAATGGCCAACCATCCTTTTCTCGGTCGACAATCCCATTCATACATTGAGATATTATGGGATTGAAAATAAACGCTGACATACATCTGCAAGTAATTGTTGAACCTAAAAAATTTTTTTTTGAGTTATTACATGAGCAACATTATCAAATTCACTTTGAAAAAAGTAAATACGAGTTACAAAAATATGGGCCGTTCTTTTGATAATGAGGGAGCTGTGGCTGTTCTTTGATCAACTTGTATGTTTTTTCGAGTAAAAAGAGGCCTCTTTCGTTTTTTTATAAAAAACGGAAGGACCAAGATAATAGAAAAGGTTTTTTTGAAATATTTTTTTGTTGAAGAAAAGCTAAAAATTTAAAAATGAAACAAAATGAGAGGGGGGCAGAAACCATTCTTTTCATGGAAAAAGTTACTATAAAGTTTTTTGAAATACTGCGTGAGAAAAGTGGGATCTTTAACATCCCAGGTTTGCTTATTTATACGTAATGACATGTAAATTGACCTGAAAAATGTCTTTTGTTATCTCCAGTGTAGATCTAATAGAAAAATGGTGTCAAAAATTACACAACGGAGTCAAAATATATATAGATCTATCAGAAGTGTACTCACTGAAAAGATGCTCTCTTCTAGAGCTGGAATCAAAAGGAGGTGACCCGCTACAGTTAACATGACCACTGTACGGGGACACAAATGGAGAGGAAGCTGAAAAGACGCCCTCTGACCCGGTTGAATCATCTGATGTATCTAGTGCATGTATGATTGGTGGCTGGTTGTCAACTCTGGGACGTTTTCCTGAAAAAAGGGATGTTTTTTTGAGACGGAGGTTTTTTTGGAAGTGTTGAATATATGACCAGAAATTAAAAATATCGAAGATATAAGATGTAGAATCCCCATCAGCACTGAAAATTAAGAAAATTTTTTTCTGTAAAAAGACGTAAAAAAATACGTCTAAAAATACTGCGGTGTGGAGATTGTACAGTTGTAACTTCATATATATAATTTATTTGTGGTTATGTTTAAAAATATGAAATTCTAGGAACTTTGAAAATACTAACGAAACTGCATATCGTGATTGAACACATCGATAGGCCGAAAATTATCCATGACAGCCCGGCGTATAACAAGAATACTATAAAAAATATCTAGGATTATTATTAATTTGGTAGTTTTTTCCCAGTAAAAATTAAGTACATAAAAATTAAAAGTAATAAAACAAATCAAAAAAAGAATCCCTTTCGAATATTAAAGGAGAAATATAGTATATGTTTTGTTGCTAAAATACACACATAGTGTTTCTTCCGAGATAAAAAAACCAAAAATCATAAAATTTTTTTTTTGTTATCAAAAGGGTGTTTTTTTGACCCATCCAGTTTATCTCATTTTTGCAGGAAATCTCTGTTATAAAGCGGTGACGTCGTGATGGATTGTTGAACTCCAATAAAGTATACGACGTGGTATACATTTTATAAAAACGTAAAATAATTTTTAGAAAATGACAAGATTTTTTTAAAAAAAGATTTATTTGTTAGGAACTCTCGCCCGTCAGAATTGATATGAAAACTGAATTCTTGAAATGTATAAATGATACTCAAGCTAATTTTGTTCCAGGGTTTTAAATTGGTGTTTTTAAGCCTATTTAAAAAATCACTAAAAAAAGCACTTAAAAACGCTGAAAGGTGTTAACTAGCGAAAATTCTAGCCACCGCAAATACACAAAAAAAGGAACAGATTTGTTTTTATAATCTTTTCGTGTCTATAATTACTGAGTCGGCAAAATAGTTCATCGAAGGTGATCCATGGAAGATTATATTTTTTCGATGATTAAGACTAAAAATTGACCGAATCAATTTGATGTTCTATTTAGTAACCAATAAAATTATAGACTTTTTTTACAAATAATAAAATTATGATTTTCGATTTTTTAGAAAAATATAAGACACCACTGATGACTCTAGAAAGGGGATTGTCCACTTTTCTCGATGAAGATTTATTTTTAGGTATGTATTCTTTCTGTCGATATATAGTGATCGATAGGAATATAAGACTTAGAAACACATCAATCAATAAAAATAGTTCTGACGCCGCGACGAAATTATTTTGTTTTTTCTAACATATTGCGCTGTTACTTTGAAAACCATCATTATTACTGACCAGAATGTCAAGAATAAGGATTGTACTATTTTTAAAAAAATGGAAGATTCTTTCAATGAAAGCTTCCTTTATACCTAGATAAGTTTTTCCGTTACGATTGTTTCCCACTATAATGATATTATTTAAAAACTTAAGACTCAAAAAGTGTTTTTTATATACAAGAAACTGTTCACATCAATCACACCACACTTGTTAGACTCATAAGTTAACATGATCCTGCTTTATTGCGAATATGCAAAAATTGTAGACAATGAAAATAACAACTAATTAATATGTCTAAAGGGGGGCGTTTATTTTTTTGTGTAATACGGAGTACGCTGAACTTTTGAAGCAGTTTTTTTGAAGAAGGCTAAATGAGATAGGCAGTGTGTTACATTTAGGCATAGAGGGTGTAACATCAATTGTAGTATTATTATAAAATACCAAAAGTCAAGAAAATACAAATAAGCAAAAAACAAAAAAAAGGAAAACGGAAAAGAGCGAAATAAAGATGGGCTTATCAGCTGGAAAATATGTTATTTTTTATGGAAAAATCTTCATAGAAATATGAAGTCAAAAATGTAATAGTTTGTAGACAACGATGACAGACCCGTATTGAAAAATTATTTGTGCTGTATTCGGAATTTTTTTCCGCTGGTGCATAGAAATGCTCTTTCTTAAAAATGACACTATAAATGTAGAAAGTGTAGGATACCCCAAAAAAATGCATGGGCCCGTAAGGCAAAAAGATACGAATTTGTAGAAAAACATAGGCTTAATGTTGCCATTAGTATTTGAGTTTTTTTGGCTGAATATACAAGAGGACATTGTAAAAAGGGAACCATGTTTGAACTCTTTTCTTAAATATATAAATGACTGATATTTTCGGTGAAAAACGCATTTTCTCCAGAATTGAGTTCAAATATGGATACCATAAATTACAGGTGGGACTTTTATGTGCAAAAATGCCCTATTCATGAACAGAGCACATACACCCTTTAGCACCACAGTTACCAGTTATGGATAAACCATAATTTTCCTGGCTAACACGCCAATTTTTTAGCCAAAGAAATGCTAACTTGTCAGAATCACTAAGATTTATCTTAGCACTTACAGTTTTTGACAAATGCCATAACTGATGGTTATAAAGGGGTTGTGACTCCCGTTTGTAAACATTTTTGACAAGAAATTCTGAAACTTGACAAAGTAGAACAACGATATCAAAATCAAATGACTGAATGGCTACTTCCACAAGACCGTTGATAGTGTTCGGATGGTCGACAACATTTTTTGGAGGCACTGAGATGAGTATACTAGGAATAAAAGGGTTGAAAATTATTTTTAGATTCCTGATCAAGAGAGTGCAACGTTTTAATGTAATGAGAAGTTTTTGTCTTTTAGAAAAAATAAAAAAGCCTTTTTTTGGATAATGAAATGACTTTTAAAAAAAACAGTTTTTTTCTCGAGTTTTTTCTCTAAAATTAACTCTAGCCAAAAAACAAAGTGGTTTTTTTGATTTTACGAGTGATGAGCAGATCGTACAAAAGGAAGGTCTAGAACTTACTTGTTTTTTTCATTTAGACCCTTCCAAATGACGTCGCCTTCTGGACTCGTACCCTCGAAACCATTCACAATTGCACATACTGTTGATAAATGCGACAACGTCCCATGATTACCTCCATAACTTTTTTCCCCACCGACACCAAAACTAAAAACGAGCCGCCCTCTTCGTTGTAACCAGGTCTTTGAATCATTTGATACTAGATTTCCCCTAACAAAGTCGCCTAAAATAATAAAACGCTTAAAAATATGTAGATATAAAATGCTCTTAAAAATTTTTTTAAAAAAAGTAAGAACTAAGATTTTTTTTGAAAGAAAGGAGAAAATTTTTTTAAAAAAAACAAAAATATAAAAGGTATAACCTTCTGCTGAAATTTTTTTAAAAAATCTCCCGAAAAACACACCCATTTCCCAACCTCTACCCAACCACCCTTAACCACCACCAAACCGCTACCCAACCACTGCCCAACCACTACCCAACCACTCCCCAACCACTTCCCAACCACTACCCAACCACTTCCCAACCGCTACCCAACCTCTACTCAACCACTACCCAACCACTACCCAACCACTAAACAACCGCCAACCTACCACTACCCAACCACCACCCAACCACTACCCAACTACTGCCTAACCACGTTGTGAGCCCCTACCAATAAGTTTAATCAATTACCATATTGTTTGGTAAACATAAAAAACTTAGCCAATACCCATCCACTACCCAATAATGAACCCAATTTTTTTATCAATTTCAGAGAAATCATTTTTAAAAAAAAAGAAAAAGTTAAAAATAAGTTAAATATACCAACACCCAACCCCGACCCCACTACCCGTTTCTACCCGTTTCCGGATTCTGACCCCACTACCCGTTTCTTAAACTAAGTAAGATCCAAATAACCCACCGACCATTACCAACCCATCTACCCTTTTTTTGTGAAAAAAGCCAAAAAAATAGGTAATAATAGGGCAGAAACCCATACCATAACCAACGCAAAAAATGATGTGTTGAGATGTGTTGTCCAGTGAAATTATTTCCATGAAAATTTGCAAGAATAAAACATGAGCTCTGAACTAAAAATAATAAAATGTGAGTTTTTTTCACAGACAAAAATATGGATCGGAGAGAGGTAACTAGTGTAAAAATGATAGAAATTTTAGTCTTTTTTGCAGAAACAATAAAAATCACGCTTTTTTCGGCTATAAAAAGCTACGTTGATTTCTATAAAGCTCAATTCGAATGCTCTGAATAAAACGAACCTACTGAAACCGATACGTAAAGTTATTGCTTTCTGATTATTGTTACTTTTTTCTGTGAAAAAACGAATAAACAGAGACAAAAGTAAAAAATGAGCATTTTTTTCCCATCAGGAGAAGGTTATGAGTTAAAATTTAAAAAATTATCATCTTATATTAATTGAGGACGATTATGGGGAATCTTAAGTTGACTTTCTGTGTAGCGACTATCGATTTTTCTATTTTATACTAATAATTATAAAGACAAAATGTGTTACAAGATTTATGGTCTCCAGAGAAACACTACATTTTTTTCGAAATAATAAGGTACCCGGATGATTTTTACGAGTTAATCTAGAAATTATTTTTTGTGACCAAGTTTCCTAGAAATTTTCTAGTGACTTTTTTTAAAAAAATCACTCACGTGAAAACAGAAAATTTTAGAAAAATTAAAATATATTTGTTTTGGTAAACGTTTCCTACTATGAATGTTACTGTTTGAAAAACACAATAATTTTGTATCAAAAATGGAAAAATAATATTAAAACCTTTTTATGTTTCGTGACCTTTTTTTTGTTTCTTCTTTAATAAAGATAAAAATCCTGTAAAAAGGGTATTTAAGAGGATAAAAATTTTTTTGTCCTAAAGGGAATAAAAGCTATTATACCTGAGGGATTCAGTAGTTTAAATTGTGAAGTAACCAACTTCAGAAAGGTGACAACTGTGGAACCCTGATTGCTATTGGCAAGCCCCTTATCTTTTGCATTCGAGTAGGAATGGTGAACATTATATATTGGCTTAGGGAACAATAAACGTTGATCCATAGCCAATGCAGCCAAATCAGTGGTCAATAAAATGGATGTGTCACCATAATACCCGTATTTTTTAAGAAAATTTAGATCACACACCAAAATTTTTTCTAACAATTTTGGTGCAGAGAAATAGTGAATGCCGGCACTATAATTGAAAATTGCCCCCGCCTCAAGATCTTTTCCCGCTGGATAATAAAACGCATATAAGTTAAATTTCGCAGAGCCAAATCCATTTAGTCTTTCATCATCCGCTAATACTAAAGGCGTGCCCTTACAGTATATATCTTTGAAGGCACGCTTCAGTTTTGGAAAAATACAATTGATATTGTAAACATCGAGTTCTTTGACATCTTTTTCGAAATTTGAGTTTTTTATAATAAATACAATTCTTTGTAAGGACTCACATAGATTGGGATTCCAGTTGATAGGCAGCATAGTCTGAAAATTGTATAAAAGTCAAAACGAACATAATATCAGAATCCCCTAATTAGAACCACTCTGAAAATTTCGACTCAAAAAATCGGTAGGTGAACTCTATAAACGCCTGTTTTTTTGCTTTAAAAGTTATTTCTTTGCTGAGAGTTTTTTAAGGTCCATGTATTCTATGTGTGGGTCGTGTCGCTTGAATTAAGAGACAGAAAAAACCCAGTTTTGCAATTATGTTAAAACACGGCGCGTTTTTTCAGTCAAAATTAACCCAAAATGTTTGAAAAACAACAAGATTTGTTTTTCTAAAGAAATTTTTTGTTTCATAAAAAAACGCTGAAATCTTTTTACGAGACTTTAAAAAAACTGAAAATCATTTGGGTTCATACTACTGAATGTTTTGTCATAATTTACAATACCACTGTGATATACACCACTGTGACGCTTTGGCTTGCGCACCTAATTAGAAACCTTTAAAAAGTTCGAGCCAGAGACAAAATCGTTGAAATATTCTTGTGTGTGTAACTGGCTGAAATGCATTTAGGCTCTTGTTAAAATACCAGAATAATCCTACATAAAACTTTGTAGTCATTTTACCACTGAACCCTTATAAATATACAAAAACTAAAAAGCACAAGGGAGTGAAAAAGAGACCCTTTTTTTCTTTTTTTGAGTTTTCCTACCATACTGTCCTTATGTTGAAGGACGCCTAGAAAATCTAAAAGTCGTAAAGTTTCTATTATTATTTTTTAAAAAAATCTCCCGAAAACCCATCCATTTCCCAACCTCTACCCAACCACCCTTAACCACCACCAAACCACTACCCAACCACTACACAACCACTACCCAACCACTACCCAACCACTACCCAACCACTACCCAACCACTACTCAACCACTACCCAACCACTACCCAACCACTACCCTACCACTACCCAACCACTACGCAACCACTACCCTACCGCTACCCAACCACCACCCAACCACTGCCCAACTACTACCCAAACACGTTATGAGCTATTTTTTTTGTCAGAAAAGGTTCATATTTTCTGGAAGACGGTGGTTTTAGAAGCTTCCTCCTTTCTTGGAAGTGTTTTTTTTGTTCTCTTTTAAAAAACTTATCTGCACGAAAAATCATCACCAGACATATAAAGAAACCACTACCAAACGTCAAAAATAAAAAAACACCCAGCCCCTACCAATAAGTTTAATCAATTACCATATTGTTTGGTAAACATAAAAAACTTAACCAATACCCAACCACTACCCAACCAATAATGAACCCAATTCTTTTATATCATTTTTTTTTTTGAATAAACTTTTTTGAGAGAAGCTGAAAATAAACTAAAAAGATAAAGTGCCTTGACAGACTTTTTTTCACGATCATATACCGGTATTATCACCGGCAAAAAATTCATTCTTTTGTCTTTTTTTGTTTTTTTCATAGTTCTTGCCTATGCATTCTACGTGAGATTTTTCTTAACGTTTTTCGTTAATATTCGACCGTTTAAAACTTAAAAATTGGACCGGTGCGCTTCCTGGCCGTGACCGATATTAATCTGTCATAAATTAATTTTGATATAGGATTGGAGAAAACCTACCATATACCCCTTATGTGTTTTTTTAAGTTTTTCTGTGATAAGAATGGATACGGAGAGTTTTTGTTCTGGTCACGCTTTAATATAATACGGTAATTTAGCCGCATATTTCGTTAAATTTCGCCAGTTTAAAGGTTTTTTAAGAATCTACTCAGTACTATCACTAAAACATAGTACGTAAAATGATTTTTTTGTGAAAGGCAGCCCATTAGCTGAAATATCTCGACTATGAATAGGTTATTAGACTGGTTTGTTAAAACCTATCTGCTGTTTCTGGGTTTAAAACAGAGTGATATAGACCAAAAAGGTTTTTTTATGGAATTTTTTTGAAAAAAACATCCGACTATTCTTTTGAAAAAACGCTACGTTAGTGATAAATCTCTGTACTTACGTTTATATGATGAGATGATCTATGTCCAATAAAATTCTGAGGTCAGGATAAATTGAATAAAATCAGAGTGAGTTGCAGGCCAGATAATATAAGCTATATTGAAATAAATTCCCAGTCCAGAATATCTTCGTAATAAAAATGTGGAAAAAGGGTTTTTTTATATAAACCACAATCAAAAATCGATTATTTTGTGATATGATAAATAAAAATCCTGATGAAACCTGCTAAGGTAATGGGCAAAAACTTTTAACGAATTTTCATGAATTCATCTGAAATTTTGTTTCGACATTAATCAATAGATAGAAATAGTTTTTTTGGAAAAATAAAAATTGACACTCATATTAAGAACTTTAGAATTAAAAATTATTTTAAAAAATGTAGATATACTTTAGGTATTTCTTATGTAGTTCCAATGTTAAATTCCATAAAAAAATGTCCAGAATTGTTATAAGAAAAGTAAAAACGACAAATTTTTTTAAAACTTCAACAGTAAGGGGTTTTTTTCTCCTACTGAAAATACAGCACTTTGACGAAGTTACTAGACTTTTTTTGAGGCAAAAATTTTTTTGGAGAGATATCCTTTATGAAATTCGCCACACATAGGTTTTTTTGATGCAAAAAATAAGTCAGGGGACAAAATTTTATAGGGTGAAAGGTCTGGTTATCCGATTTTATTAGTCAAAAAAAGGCAGTCTTATAAAAATACAAGACAAAGGCGTAAAGTGGGGCAGTGGTGAAGGTTTTAAAGGGTGGTTGACGCAAAAAATTGACACGAGATAGAAGGAGCATCCTTTGCGATGTATTCTTGAGGTCAGCTTTCGTGAAGATAGTGGGGACGATAAATGTGCTCGGAGGTGAAGGACGGCTGAAATCTGGGGCTGTGTATGGGCATGAATTGAGGACAGGTGGTTCAGCCTAAAAATTATTTTAAAATAAGGAGATACAATAAAAATTTTACATCCCCAGGGAGAGCTTGGGGTTTTTAATATAAATTTTTTAAATAAGCTTTAAGGTCGTTTCCTTGAAGCTTGAATAAAAATTTAGAAGGATGTTGAAAATTACCTATACTGCTGGAATCTCTGAATCATCGCTGAATTCGTCTGGCGAGGGTATGAAGATTTTTTCTCGCAAAGTGCCATAGCACGTATCGGACACATCTGAGAGCGCATTTTCATCAGATTCGTAGGATAAGGCCTCGAAGGACACGATAGCGGATTTTTGTGTACGCCGAAGATATGTGCTTTTTACCAAAAGTGGATCAAGCGGCTTATCGGTGTACACAGTGTCCACATACCGTGGTAGATTGATTAGTCGGAGACGATCAGGTGTGTAGGGAGTAGAGTCGAATTCGTAGCAAAAACTTTGTAGAGCAGTGACAATTTGACCATCCATAAATTCGATTTCCTCGCACCAGAAATGATCTAGAGCCTGAAAACGGATGTCAAATGAGGTTGTTAATATAATAATAATATAATATAACTAATTAATATATCCCTCGATTAATAATGTGATAAAATTTTACGGAAAAATGCCAAAATTTTTTTACATGTATACACTCCTTGACACATATGAGAGACAGGAAGACCTCAGTCAGAACAGAAAAATCTATTTTCTCTCAGGCTTTGTTCTGTAAAAAAACCTTAAAATTTTGTATAACCGATATGATTAATATTTAAAAAAAAGCTCCAAAGAAAAGCACTTTTGTCGATAAAGTGCTATAAAATTCTATTCTAGAATATGGGATGACCCACCTTTTTTCGACTCTATTCATCAGAAAAGCTGTCTCCTCCTGATTTTGAAACTCAGAATTAACCCAAGTTTTTTTGCAAAGCGTTGATAAGGGACCTTTTTTGAAAAAACTGACCCACATTAAATCGAAACTATGAAATTTTAATGGTCAGGTGGACGCCTGCGTTGGTTTTGTGCCTAATTTTGAACAAATTACTCATGAGGAGATCGAAAGGACTCAAAAATTTCCGAGTTTTTTTGGGTTCTTATTTGGGTCGTGTTATAAATTTTGGAAAATAAACTATTGAATTTGATAATAAAACCTACCGATTCTAGTAAATAAACTTCATTGGCAAAGAAGTCTTCCAGCCCCATGATAAACGATCCGATGAAGGCATGTTCCTTAAAAATCGTTATTTTTTTTGGGGATATTTTTTTTGGATTATCTTTGAGAAGTTTTTTCCCGAAAAAACTTTGTTCCAAAAGTTGCTAATTTTTTCGAAATAAAAATTCACACCCTATCTATTGTCCAAAAAGAGACTGTCTGGGTGTATTCACAGAGGTTTTTTAAAAAAATTACCATATAGACTTTCGACAGGTGACTTGATAATAATCGAAGTGATAATACAGACTTCGTTGCATTGTGAGTAAAGGGGATGATTTCTAAATGATGGTGCAGGATACCTAAAATGAAATCAACCCGAAAAATACTTTTTGGATAACCTATGGGATAGCCGGTTTTGTGGGGTTTTGGAGATGAAGTCCAACCAGAAACCGACACTACACCGGGGTGAAAGTTGCAGATTCTTTTATATCGGGCAGATGCAGAGGTAACGCAACCACCTAGTAACTCTCTATCAGTGTAGAAATCCCCAGAGTAGGGAAAGAAACATCTGATAGTTTCTCGAGCGGCTCTAACGGCGTATTCTTGTTCATCGGCCCTAAACTCCTCTGGATAATCCTAGAATAGAGTGGTTAATTTATGAGTTAATAGAAAATGAAGACATGTTTTTTTAAGACGTGTCTTTCGGACAGAAAATCATATTGCCCACATGATATATTTTGTTATAAAAAACGGAAAGTTAATATAAAAATATTCCTTCAGTTTTGTTTGATCTTTGATTTTTTTGGGGGGAGATGTTTTTTTTGGTCGACCTCTTATAAGCAATGAGAAATAAAATATTTTTTTGTATTAATTTTTTGGGAAAACACTGAAAAGTAGAAAAATGTATACAAAGCAATTTTTTTGAATTAAAAACGAACAAATAAATTTAAGAACTAACCAATGCGTAGTTCTCAAGGAGAACCCAGCGGATTCTTTCCTTATCCGTAAATTTTTCTCTGTGTCCATCGGTGTACACAATCACCAGGGTCGAGGTGGAGCGATGTAGTACGCGCCGCGGCATCATGTACCGGTCCCCGTCACTCATTTTATAGCTGTTTTGTGTCTCTAAAAAATTGATTCTTTTGTTAAAAGCGCAAATATATATGAGTCAGGGATTTTAAAAAAAGTATGATTTTCCCAAAAAGTGTGAAAATTTATATCAGGGTGTAAAGGGGTCTTTAAAAATTGAATAAACACGATGTGTCAATTTTAGGAGCATATGCAATTTCACTCCCGCGTAACCAATCATAGTCGCTCAAAGTACCCGCATATTTAAAATAGGGAGTTCAACTGGATTAATAAAAATCTTAAAAATAGGGGGTCCAGGTAAAATTCATGATTGTACCACATTAAAATGACAATTCAATAAAAATTGTCAGGGGTTCTAGAATCTTCATAAGCAGAAACTGCATATAGCATCTACAAATTGTAGAATTGTTTTGCTGTTTAAATCGGTAAAATTTGTGTAAAGATACTAAGTTTTAAATAACTAATAGGCCCATACCGATAATTTTTGTGTAATATAAAAATTGAAAATGTTCAGAATTAAGATGTAAATATAATTATAAAGACTTAAAAACACCTTAATATATATAAATTAATAAATAATCATCCTGCAAAATCTGTACCTAAAGTTCAATTATTCTCAAAGCCGTTCTGTACCATGAGAATGCAAATAAACAAAATAATAATAATAATAGCCTTTTAGGAGGCTATACTTTGACCGTTGTTTACAGAAAACTCTTATAAGATCAACCTTTAAAAAAATTTTGCCCCATTATGAAAATAAACCTCGGAGGAGATAGATTTTTAAGCCAAAAATCGTGAAAACGGCCAAAAATCGTCGATTTATTAGACCGCTAAGAAAATTTAGTCATCGTGATGTAAATCGCTTCCCTACGAATCTTAGTCTGCGTTTTCCACGTATTATGTCAACTTTTGAACAAATTTCGATATATGGTCTCGGAGGAGATAGATTTTGAAATTTCGCGAAGTTACCTCCTGTTACGACTATGTGACGATTAGTGTAGTCATCAAAATTTTAGTTTGACCTTTGATTTAACGATATTAAGGCTAGGTCTACAAATTGGCATTTTTGGAATTATTTCTAAAGCTTCTGATTTTCCTAAACTAGCTCTGCAAAATTGCAAATCAGACCCCTTAAACGAGCTTTCGAAGAAAATTTTATAGATGGGATCAATTCTGGAGCCAATTTTGATATAAAAAAAAGCTTCACAGTGATGCTGATAAAAGTTTTATCAGCTACACTTTAAAGCTTTTTTTATATCAAAATTAGCTCCAGAATTGATCTCAAAAATGCCCGTAAAACGTTTTTAATCATTAAAGTTTTTAATCATACGTTTTATCATAAAACGCTTAAAAACGTTTTACGGGCATTTTCGAGTACATTTCTCCCCAATTGAGTATAAATTTCGGACAAGACATTGTGAAAATGGTATTTTTTGTGAATCAAAAAATAAATTATATACCAGAGGGTTACATTTTTAGCTTCAATGCTTACCAGTCACCTAACTACTCCCCTATTTAAAATGGCGATGATGTTTTGTGATTTTTCACTGGCAGAAGCGGCGTCCAAGGGTTAATTATTAAATCAGTTCTTAATCTGGCACTGTCTGGGTCAATGAGATCACAGACATGTCGATTTCATAAATTAGCACTGGAAAAAAGAAAAAATACGCTAAAATGACTGAAATCGGAAAACTAATTTTCACAATCGTTTTCCAAGAGTCATTTAGCAAAGTGTACTATTTTTTGCCTAAGCATCACTTAAAATTGACACACATTTTCGATAAAGTGTGTCTCTCATACGGTTTGCTTAAGGGGGTGGTCGTCGCATTTTAAGGG
>SCLH01000534.1:24675-40945 GCA_004367855.1 Oikopleura vanhoeffeni | reverse complement strand
CCCTTAAAATGCGACGACCACCCCCTTAAACATAAAAGTCAAAATAAGTCACAAACATTTGGTTTAACTCACGGATCTTGTCCCAAGAAGTGTTTATTTTTTAAATTTTACATTTTTCTCCATCGAGAACTGCTCTTACCTAACTGAATGTTCAGAAATCTTTTTTAATAAAGTTTTACAATTATCGAAAAAAAAATTATTTCCAATTCCTGACAAGCTGGAAGTCAAAAAAAAATTATTTAAATCCTTTGACAAACTTTTCAAGCACCATATTTTTTTATGAAACCGGATTATGTGAAACTAAAAAACTTATATCAATATATTTATTTGATTCGAATCTCTGCGGTTATAATATTATAAAAAGACATAAAATTTATTTATCTACGTTTCAGTTTATTTAAGCATCTGCAGGATTAACTTATTTTAAGTTGAAAGAATTTAACAGTAAATTCGCACAATACAGTATTGTCAATACTAGAATTTTAACGAAAGAAAATCGCATTTGTAATATATTTTTGTTTATATATTTTTACGAAAAACAAATTGAACTATTCCGTAAAAATTGTCAAAACTTGCACTGAATATGCAAACTATGGGTAAAAATTTGTTTTTCGTTAAAATTCTAGCATTGTGCAAATTTATTGTTTAATTCTTTCAACTTAAAATAAGTTAATCCTGAATATGCTTAAGTTAAAAAATGCTTTAAGTGAAACGTAGATAAATAAATGTTATGTCTTTTTATAATATTTATTTCCCTTTACTTAATCTTACATAAAATTAGCGCATGGTTGCAAAATATTTTGACATTAAAATCGTTTTCAAAGGTCAATAAGTTTTCTTCTATAGAATTTTTCGTTTAATTTAACCAGATGTTTAAGTGGAAATTGAACATTGGACGTTCTATAGCCAATGAACTGAAATGAGGTGCCGTCAGTTTTATATACAAATTTGCATTTCTGCGAATTTATAATTAGAAAAAAATTAATGCAAATCAAAGACTTTTTTTCATTTCTACTGTTTTGCAATAGTTAAGGGGTGGCATTTACTCGGCAGACTGGAGTCAATATATATATAACTCAATATATATAACTCACAAACATAATAAGTTACTTTACTTTGTTGTGCTTATTATTATTACCTCAACCAGGATAAATATGTTCCAGCTCATTAAAATAATTTTTCATCTATTTTAGGAAAGATTTGAGTTCGTTTTTGAATTCGTAAAAACTTCAAAATAATTGAGAACATTTGAAAAAATTTCCGCATTTTTCGCCCAAAATTTTTTCTGATTTTATTGAAATTTGTTGGTAAAAGCACGAAGAAAATCCACTTTTACTTTTTTCATAAATGCCTACATATTTTCTAACCGCTCTTTGAAGAATTATAAAATGTATTTTTCACTTTTGTCCACTTTTTTAGAAATATTAATAATATATTATTATTATATATATTATATATTTGTATTATTATATAATATATTATATTATGAAAATTTTCTGCAAATCAAGTTCTAAATTTTTTATCAGTAGTTTTTTGAGTTCCTCATAAAAAATCAGACAGAATCACTAGTAAAATGTTCTGGTATTTACTCGGGTTCCGTATGTCAACCGAGAGAAGGGTCAAGCGAATATCATTTCTTAACTATTGATGAAATTTACAAAACTTGTTTGTGACACCGCTTAGTGCCATTTGGCACGCACTTAATAGAAATTTTATTTTTGCAAAACAATCTCAATAAAATTGCGGGTGTTATAGACGTCATATTTTTAAATCCTCATGAAATTTTTTAATATTAAAGCGCAATTAAAGGTCAATTTTTATTCCTAAAAAAAGCTGTTTTTCTCTATTTTCGGCTATTTTTGACAATTGTTCATGGAGAAAAAACTTTTATATTTAAGATTTTCTAATGTGCAGAACAATTTTATAACTTTTTAGCGGATGACACCCGAAAATGTATAAAGTTAATTGATATCGTCTTAAAAACAAATTCTCACATCTGGTTTAGTTGGAAATGGAGTTGCCATGAAAAGTGGTTTTCCATATTTTTACAGATACTCCGTTATGTTAAGAAATTAAAAATATAAATGTTTGCAAGATTGAATACTTCTATTGAAGTTAAAAAATAAAAAAAATAAATTTTTTTCATATTTTTTCTTTTATATACTGTATCGCTATGAATAAATATATCAATCTTCCAGACCGATGCCACCCCCTTAAGGGGGTCGGTGCATTTTGATATGCATTTTGTGCATATCCGCGGATATGGACTCTTTATGAAAAACTTTTTACTGGGTTTATATATTCTTCTCAATATACCATCAAAGTGATGCTTTATAATCCAGGCAACTTTTGTAACTACAGAATTTTAAAATAATTGCTTTTTAAGAAAATTTTGAGCTCGAATTAAACTTTTCGAATTCGACAAATAATGAGAAATTTTTGAAAAAAGTTCCGAAAATTATCAAAAAAAAGTCTTATTTTTGTTCAAATTTTTTTTTCATTATTTGTTTCAAATGAACGAAAAACACTCTTCAAAATCGCCACTTTAACTTCTAACCCTTGGAGGCTCCCGGACATTTTCAAACCCCGGTAGATTAAATTACCAGAAATTGCAGGTGCTCCCTGAAGATTTTACTTTTTGGAATATTTTTTTTTGAACTGCGTGCGTTTTCAATTTAGTCCTGGCGGCTCTAAGTAAAATTTTATTTTCTTTAAAAGTGATTTGCGATAAATTGCGTAGGTTAGGTTCGTTTTGCGGGAAAACACTTGTAGATAAAGGACCGAAAATTGCAGGTGGTTTCTGAGGAGTCACTTTTAGAAAATCAATTCCTAATCTTTTCGCCTAATTTGTTTTTTGTTCTGATACGTCTCCCATTTGCTCACAAAAAATTGCGTAGGTTGAAGGCACAATTTTTAAAATTTCACTTTTCTATAGGGTTGCAATAAAGTCCAATGTGGAATTAGCATACTATGAAGATTTAATCTATCCTTAATCCGAGGACTAAGAACAATAAAGTTCCAGCACTCTTACTTTTCCCGTAGCTGAGCGCTCAAAGTCGGACCGAAAAATCGGCTTTTGGAGCCTCAAGGGTTAAGTGAAACGTTGATAAATAAATGTTTATGTCTTTTTATAATATTATTTCCCTTTACTTTAATCTTACATAAATTAGCGCATGCGTTGCAAAACATTATTGACATTAAAATCGTTTTCAAATGTCAATAGTTTCTGCTATGAATTTTTCGTTTAATTTAACCAGATGTTTTAAGTGGAAATTGAACATTGGAACGTTCAGCAATGAAAACTTGAAATGAGGTGCCGGTCAGTTTTATATACAAATTTGCATTTCTGCGAATTTCATATTGAGAACAAATAATCAATCAAAGACTTTTTTTCATTCTACTGTTTTGCAATAAGTTAAGGGGTGGCATCTACTTCGGCAGACTGAGTCAATATATAACTCAACAGAACATAATAAGTTACTTTACTTTGTTGTGCTTATTATTATACCTCAACCAGAATAAATATGTCCACTCTTTAAAATAATTGTTCATCTATTTTAGAGAAGTTTGAATTCGTTTTTTTAATTTTTTGAATTTCGTTAAAACTTCAATAATTGAGAACAGGTTTTGAAAAAATTTCCCATTTTTCGCCAAAATTTTTTCTGATTTTAAGTTGAAATTTTGTTTGTAAAAGCACGAAGAGAAAAATCCAACTATTTTTCATAAATGCCTACATATTTTCAACCGCTCTTTTGAAAATTATAAAAATGTATTTTTCAGCTTTGTCCACTTTTTTTAGAAATATTAATAATATATTATTATATATATATTAATATATTTGTATTATTATTAGTAAAATCTGTAATTTGAACAGTGAAATTGTTTTTTTAAGAATTTGGCGTCATTTGAAAATTTTAGTTTTTGATTAAATTTAATACTTAATTTGAACGAACCGAAAATCAAAACCTCGTGATCATTATGCCTGTTGAGAAGAATAAGCATGAAGTAATTTAACAAATCACACCGCACCTTTCGCGCGCACTTGATTTCAATTTATAATCTTTCTTTTACTAAGAACAAATTGCGTAAACTTTTGAACACCCTCAGATTCTATACTTCGAGCGTATTATCTCTTGCGTACTATTTATTTAAACCCCGCACAAAATACTGTTTTTGCTCTTACTTAATGGGGTAGCAGCGATGTGGCCAGATTGGTAATTTTTTTCGGAGTGATTTTTTGAAAAAAAAAAAATGTGAAAAATGGTTTATTTTATTTTTTATCTAAAATGAAAGTGTTCATACTTGCAAACGTTTGATATTTTAAAATTTTTACATACTTAAGTATCTGTAAAAAATCCAAAAAACCACTTTTCGTTACAACCCATTTTCCACTTGACCCGATGTGGGATGATATTTTTTAAAAGCGATATTGATAAACTTCAAGACCATTGTCGGTGTAATGCCACTATTAGTGGGAGTGATTACCACATGCAAAAATTGGTTTCTTAAATATTGAAAAGCTTTTTTTTCCATGTGAAGAAATAGAGAAAAACCACTTTTTAGAAAAAAATTTTGACCTTCAATTGGAGATTAAATAAAAAAACTGTCCTGACTTTTAAAGTTAAGTAGCCTATTCACCCGAATTTTATTACAGATTTTTTAAAATAATAAAATTTTCTAAATTGCGTGCGCAAAAGCCACCGGTTCCTTAGCAAGGTGTTGTTAAATTTCATCAGAAGTTCTCAGGAAACGATATCACTTTGACCCTTGCATCGGTTGAAATACGGAATCCAAATAGATACCAGAAATTTCAAAGTGATTCGGCCTGATTTTTTACAGAGATTTCAAAAAAACTTACTAATTAAAATATTTTTGGACTTGATTTGCGGAAAATTTTGCATAATATTTCTAACAGAGTCGACAAGCAAATGACAAAAAACAATTATGGATTTTCTAAACAGCAGTCCAGAAAAGTATGTAGACATGCAGATGAAAAAAGTTAAAGTGGCTATTTTTTCGTTTTTATTCACGATTTCAACAATTTAATTCAGAAAAAATTGGACGAAAATGCTTAAAATTTTCAGGTAATGCTTTGATTTTTTCGAAATTTACGAATTATAGAAATAAAAGTTTGAACTCAAATCGTTCCTTAAATAGCATAAAAATGGAATTGTTAAAATGAGCTGATACACATTATTGTGGGGTTCAGCTACGGATAAATAAGCACAAAAAAAATAAACAACTAATTATTGTTCGAAGTTAAAGTTCGACGCCGTCGTGCCAACATCGCTGGCTACCCCCTTAAACGCCTCCTGTAGTTAGATTATCGAGCCAAAGACAAACAGCAATTTGAAAATATGACCAGAAATAGATATTAATGGTACCGATTTAAAGAGCGATTGTTTTCAAAGAGAGGTTTTTTTATTAAAATACAGTGTCGTGCAAATAACTTAAATAAAAATGCTAAAAACTTACTTTGACAATCTTGCTCAAGTTCGGGCTTGAAGCAGGCAATTTCGACAAAAATTTTTCAAAGTTTTGCCGCGGCTTTCAAATTAATATACTAACATCTCCTGCTTAGCATATCAACATATTATTCGAAAGCCTGTTGGAGAACTATGCTCGATAGGTATCAGACTTTTTCGTAGTTTCGAGCATTTTTTATCTCCCATACATTATTTGGCAATTTTGTATCTCGAAGAAGTTTACTTTTTAGCTTTTTCACATTTAACATATCATTTCTCTCGCCATTTAATTTGTTTTTATACACGATTTAATTTGGTAATGATTGGTTTATTGTGGGTCAGAAATAAAAGTCTTAAATTAATCAGGTGATTGAACCGGTGATGGCATTCAGAAGAAATTTTAGCGCGTGACTCTCAGAACTCCCACATCACCCGAGAACTAAAAATCACAAAGCAATTTAATGATATTACCACTGCAAAGCCGGAACAGTTTTTTTATCCTTTAGGGGTGCCAATAAGTCCTGCAGATTGGTACATTTTTTCAGAGCGATAAATGAAAGAAAAAAAAAATGTGAAAATTGATTTTTTATTTTTATCTTCAATAAAAGTGTCCATTCTTTCATACGTTATATTTTAAATTTCTTAACATAACTTATATCTGGGAAAATATAAAACCACTTTTCACTGTTTCATCCATTTCCAACTAACTCGACTACAGATTTTTTTTAAAGACGATATTAATAACTTCAGACATTGTCGGGTGTAGTGCGCTAAAAAGTCTTGTTTTAACGTTGCTAATTAAAAATTTCCTTGCTATAAAAAGTTTTTTTCCCGATGAAAATGGTCAAAAAATGGCAAAAGTAGAGAAAAACAACTTTTTTGAGATAAAAATTGACCTTCAATTGCGTTTTGATATTAAAAAATGTTCTCACCCTAAAAGAAATGGCGCCTATTACACCCACAATTTTATTTGGAATTTTTGACCAGCATAAAATTTTTAAATTTCAGTGCCAAATGACACTTATCGAGTGTACAGCGAGTGTTAAAAATTTCATCCAATAGTTTAGAAATGAAAATCGCGCGACAATCATTAGTTGACAAACAGATATTTAATAGATACCAAAACATTTAATATGTGTTTCTGCCTGATTTTTCATGGAGAGTCAAAACCACTAGTAAAAAATTTTGGACTTGAGTTTGCGGAAAATTTTTATAATTTTCTTCTAAAAAAGTCGACAAAAAATGACAAATAAACATATTATGATTTTCAAACAGCAGTCAGAAATATGTAGACATGCATGAAAAAAGTTAAAGTGGCTATTTTTTTAGTTTTTATTCATTAATTTAAAAAAAAACGATCAGAAAAAATTTGGACAAAAAATGCGGAAAATTTTCATAATAGTTTGAATTTTTTTGAAATTTTTACGATTTCAAAAATGAAACTCGAACTCAATCTTTCCTAAAATGAATAAAATAATTTTATCAAGCTGAAACATATTTATATCGGTTCGCTAACTATAATAAGCAATAAAAAAATTACTGACTTATTATTTTCGTAAGTTTAACGACTCCAGTCTGCTGGGTTTATGGCACCCCTTAACAGAGTGATTAGAGAAAAATCCTACTCCTCATGCGTATTGTCACGGCGTAGTTCTCACGGCTGTTCAAATTACAGATTTAATGTAATTTAAAAATTTGAGTCGCTTCGCTCCTCAAATTTTCAAATAACAATTAATAATATTATATTATGAAAATTTCTGCAAATCAAGTTCTAAATTTTTTATCAGATATTTTTGAGTTCCTCATAAAAATCAGACAGAATCACTAGTAAATGTTCTGGTATTTTACTCGGTTCCGTATGTCAACCGAGAGAAGGGTCAAGCGAATATTCATTTCTTACTATTGATGAAATTTACAAAACTTGTTTGTGACACCGCTTAGTGCCATTTGGCACGCACTTAATAAAAAATTTAATTTTTGCAAAACAATCTCAATAAAATTGCGGGTGTTATAGACGTCATATTTTTAAATCCTCATGAAATTTTTAAATATTAGAGCGCAATTAAAGGTCAATTCTCATCCTAAAAAAAGCTGTTTTTCTCTATTTTCGGCTATTTTTGACAATTTTTCATGAAGAAAAGAACTTTTATATTTAAGATTTTCTATGTGCAGAACAAATTTTATAACTTTTTAGTGGATAACACCCGAAAATGTATAAAGTTTATTGATATCGTCTTAAAAACAAATTCTCACATCTGGTTAGTGTTGGAAATGGAGTTGCCATGAAAAGTGGTTTTCCATATTTTACAGATACTCCGTTATGTTAAGAAATTAAAAATTAAATGTTTGCAAGATTGAATACTTCTATTGAAGTTAAAAAATAAAAAAAATAAATTTTTTCATATTTTTTCTTTTATATACTGTATCGCTATTAATAAATGTATCAATCCTCCAGACCGATGCCACCCCCTTAAGGGGGTCGGTGCATTTTGATATGCATTTTGTGCATATCCGCGGATATGGACTCTTTATGAAAAACTTTTTACTGGGTTTATATTTTCTTCTCATATTACCATCAAAGTGATGCTTTATAATCCAGGCAACTTTGTAACTACAGAATTTTCAAATAATTGCTTTTTAAGAAAATTTTGAGCTCAATTAACACTTTCGAATTCGACAAATAATGAGAAATTTTTGAAAAAAGTTCCGAAAATTATCAAAAAAAAGTCTTATTTTTGTTCAAATTTTTTTTTTCATTATTTGTTTCAAATGAACGAAAAAACACTCTTCAAAATCGCCACTTTAACTTTTGTGTAGGTGACCACATATTTTTTCTATGCTATTTGAAAAATCATATGAGGCTTTTTGGATTTTTGGTCGAACTATTTGGAAATATTTTTGAAAATTTTCCTCATTTATGGTTCAAAAATTTTTAAACTTATTTTTTCGGGATTATTAGCTGGAAATATAAAGAATAGCTACTTTAACTTAATCACAATATGTCCTCGTTTTGTTTCTTTGCTCTTGTTTATACTCGGAATCATACTTTTTTGAATGAAAATACGGTTTGCGCGAAATGTACTTTAGCCCTCTCTTAATAAAGAAATTTAAAAAAAATTATTTCACCGAGACTTGCCTAATTCGTAAGCCGACTCGTTCACACACGCAAAATTTAATAAATTTAACTCATGAAAATAAATATTTCTTTCGATGTGCTAAAATTTCGTTTTTTACGTCTTTTTAGGAAATTTAATTTTCGATTTTGACGTAGAAATCATATGAAATTAATTATATAAACTTTCGATGGTGATCAAGACCATTTTTTGAAGCTTCTAATTAATAAAAAAGAAAAAAATTTAATGTAATTTAGACACCTAAAGTACCAAACGCGCGTTTTTAGAGTGTTTATTTTAAAGACGATTTATAAAGTAAAAATAATCGATCTGAAAAAAAAAAGATTATACAAAGTGAAGCTCAAAAGTGCAACTTACGTTTGAAATCTTTATTCGANTTGAGCTCGAATTAAACTTTTCGAATTCGACAAATTATGAGAAATTTTTGAAAAAAGTTCCGAACATTATCAAAAAAAAGTCTTATTTTTGTTCAAATTTTTTTTTCATTATTTGTTTCAAATCAACGAAAAATTCTCTTCAAAATCGCCACTTTAACTTTTTGTGTAGGTGACCACATATTTTTTCTATGCTATTTGAAAAATCATATGAGGCTTTGGGATTTTTGGTCGAAACTATTTGGAAATATTTGAAAATTTTCCTCATTTATGGTTCAAAAATTTTTAACTTATTTTTTCGGGATTATTAGCTGGAAATATAAAGAATAGCTACTTTAACTTAATTCAAATATGTCCTCGTTTTGTTTCTTTGCTCTTGTTTATACTCGGAATCATACTTTTTTGAATGAAAATACGGTTTGCGCGAAATGTACTTTAGCCCTCTTTAATAAGAAATTTAAAAAAAATTATTTCACCGAGACTTGCCTAATTCGTAAGCCGACTCGTTCACACACGCAAAATTTAATAAATTTAACTCATGAAAATAATATTTCTTTCGATGTGCTAAAATTTCGTTTTTTACGTCTTTTTAGGAAATTTTAATTTTCGATTTTGACGTAGAAATCATATGAAATTAATTATATAAACTTTCGATGGTGATCAAGACCATTTTTTGAAGCTTCTAATTAATAAAAAAGAAAAAAATTTAATGTAATTTAGACACCTAAAGTACCAAACGCGCGGTTTTTAGAGTGTTTATTTTAAAGACGATTTATAAAGTAAAAATAATCGATCTGAAAAAAAAAAGATTATACAAAGTGAAGCTCAAAAGTGCAACTTGACGTTTGAAATACTTTTTATTCGAAAATTATAGTGGCAAAAAGTTTCCCATGAAGACAAAAAAAATTGAAAAGGCAAATCTGCCAAAATGCACCGACCCCCTTAACCCGCTCGCAATGTTTTCCTGAAAGTTCCGATAACACCATTTCCGTCAAACTTTCAAAAAATCCGATTATACAGTGTAATTTATTCTTTATATACACTTGTTTATACTAGTATTAATTATATATAAGTAGTATACAAGTTGTATATATAATATACTAAAAAGCTGATTTTTATGTCAAAATTAGTAAAGTCTTGATTATTTATAGATTTATTATCTAAAAAAGATTGTTTAACTTTGATATATAAATAATATATCATTTATATTAAGGATGTGGCTGAGCAATCATGACATTTTTGAATCGAGGGCTTCTTAGTGAACGAAGAAATTCTAAAAAACTTTTCACTCCCTTCGTACAGATGCGCAATCATCGATTTTCTGGAGACGGTATTATTAACTATGGGATGATCGTCAGAAGGCGCTAAAGGGAATTTATATCATGCGGAAATATAAAGTACGGTTTTACTCAAAATATAAATTCAACTTTGCGGTCACCAAAGACATCTAGTTCATAATACCGTCTGAAGGAAACCATTGGATTGAGCATTTTTCGGTACATTCAAATCATTGAAATACTTCCATGTACCGGAAACTGTATTTTACCGGTAAATTTTGACCAGCTGATAATCCGATTACGGTGCTAAAAATCTCGTTAAGTGACTCTTTCGATGCCCACTTAGTTTATTTGATTTTTTGTCATCGGCATTTTTACTTCCATGAGAACCCCGCGAACTAAAAGGTTCAATCAGAAACGAGCTTGCAAAACTGACGGAATTTTTTTTTAAAATATATCTACTTCCTGAGTTTTCGAGGTATATCAATGTTGATAACTCAAATTAATCGGACACAACTTGAGCGAGACCCATAAAAGGTTTTTGAAAATTTTTAGGATTTGGCTTAGCATATCAAAAACAATATTTCGATCATATTTGGAGTCAATATCAACCAAAAATTTAGTTCCTCCCTGAATCAAAAAATATACTAATTCGAACCCACAATATGTGTAGCTGATGAGTCCGTGCAGAGCCTCTAGAAAAGTTTTGTCCAAACTGGTTCTCGTTCTTTCATAACATGTGTTGTGTGTTTCTAAAAATTGATAGAAGAAAATTCCTAGGAGGAGATAATTTTCCGACGGATAATGCCAAAAAAACGGTGATTTTCTGCATATTCCAGAAAAATAGAGCAAAATTAAAAATTTACCAAGATTAGTTTGGCCACCACTTTTACAAGTTATGTCAAAATTTCAGATAATTCCGCATAAACGTGCGAGGAGATAGTTTTATCATTTTGGCTCGGGTCCTTTGGTGGCGCTTATATATGTCAGGGAGTGTGTGCATAAAAAAAAATTTGACATATTTTCCACGCTACAGCTAAAGCTAGATCTACAAACTGGCTAATCTCATAATATCCTTAAAGCCCTAGTTGGCCAAGATTTCATCGAGAAAATTCAATTTCAGCGACAAGTACCCCTAAGAGAGTGGGTTTCGATAATCAGGCTGTTTCGACGTGTTTTCTAGGTAAACTGGCAGAAATTGTATCGCAAAAAATTTCACTGCAGAAACCAGTCTCCCAGATCATTCATCATTTATTGCAATATGATACAATGCAACCTACGCTCACACGAGAAACCTCGACTAATCTCTCAGGAAAACACTGAGAAAGCTATCTTTTCCTAAAATTTAGATCAATTTTGTTTATTGGTTTATGTTAACTCCGGGGCAATACTAGAAAAGATCCATTAAGCCTTTTAAAATTTTAGTTTGTAACAAAAAAATCGCAAAAAAAAAAATTTTAACGAAATTGAACGAGAGAAATGTTGGCCGTAAAAACAAAATTTGAGATTTGACTCTCTGGATTGTTCGAACTGTTTGCTCTGAAACATCAACAAATCTCAAAAAGAAATTAATCGTAATTCTAGGAGAAGATAGCTTTTTTTTTTTTTCTGGGAGGCTTAGACAAGGTTCCTGTGTGAGAGTGGTTGCATGTATTAGATTAGACGATTTGAAATAAGGAATTTCAAAAATAAAAAATCGGTTTTAATGTGTTCAAGCTATCTTGTAGAGAATTTTTTTCTGGTCATTTGAAGACGTAGGATTTTTTTATATAAAATTTTCGAAAAAAAATCGATTTAAGGTCAATTTTTCGTGATTTTACACGTAGTATGTGATCCAGTTCTAGCGAGCCGTATAAAGTGCTAGAAGGCTGATTTTTTGGCCAGTGAAAATTAAGCGATTTTCGGTTACCCGTTTTTTGAATTGAGGGTCGCGACCAATATTTGAACTCTAATGACGGTCAAAGTTCAAGGTCAATCTCAAGTTCATCGTATAGACTTGTAAAGTACCTCCAAAAGAATTTTTTTGCTCTCTAGCGACCTTTCAGTACATTATTGACCCATTGTTGCTAATACGTTCATCAGAAATCGACCCTTCCGATTCTTTTGAGGTACTTGCAAGTCTAACGATGAACTGAGGTTGTACGTTGGGTGTTGACCAGTTTTTTGCTCTCTAGCGACCTTTTCAGTACATTATTGACTATAGTTGCTAATACGTTCATCAGAAAGTTGACTCTCCGATTCTTTGGGGGTACAACAAGTCTATACGATGATTTTAGGTTGACCTTGAACTTTGACCGGTCATTAGAGGTCGAAATATTGGTCGCCGACCTTAATGCAAAAAAATAGTTAACCGAAAAACGCTTCATTTTCACTGGCCAAAAAATCAGCCTTCTAGCACTTCATACGGCTTCGCTAGAACTGGATCACATACTACGTGTAAAATCACGAAAATTGACCTTAAGGGGTGGGTGTCGCTTTTTGGTACCTTTCATCACGCCTCAGATACAATCTAGGGCAGTTGTACAAATCTGAGGATAGGTTTGTAGATCTAGCCTTCGTCTAACGATTACACATCTCAAAGTCAATCTTGTTACATCACACCACCAGGTGGTGAGTCTATTCTAGAGCACTAAACGCGTTTTTTCAAAATCTATCTTCTTTAGACCCCCACATACAAAGCGTCTGAAAATTTACACAGAGTACGGGAAGAGTGAGGTTACTAATAGTGTTGGAGCCATTTTTTTGAATTTCGCTCTTGAATTTTCTAGAAACACTTTTGAACGCGCCGTTTTCACAATTTTTCGTCTTCAGAAGTGATACTTCTCCTAGACGGAGTTCAGAATAAGACCGTTTTTTCGACTCAGGTAGAGAATATATAGTGTGTCAATATGTTGGGCTCGGATTTTTTAATTTCACCTAGAATCTAGAAAATATGACTATAAGTAACCGGAAATGAAAGTTCGAAAATAGTTCGGTGTGATCGGACAAAGTACCACCAAATTGAAGCTGAGATTTCACTGATCAAGTTGGCTTACAGCTAATCAAAATTTTTAACCAATCAGCGTCATTGGATATTAGGTTGTAACATTTTGGCTTAAAAATAATTGAAATTTCTAGAATTTGATTTAGACATTTCCGATATTTTAATGTCATGCATCTTTTTGGTGGGTCATATTCACCAATAAAAATGTTCATATCATGGTGGAGATACCGGTTTTACGCGGGTTAAAGCAAAAAAATATCGAATTTTGAAAATTCTAGATTTTGTTCTAGATTGTTTTGAAAAAAATAATTGCCACCATGAGATTTCTTGGGTCAACTTTAATATAACCGATATTAATTATCATAAATAATCCTATAAAGGGCTCAAAAAAAACCGATACCACCCCCTTAAAATCGATTTTTATTTAAATTGTATATAAAAAAAAAACCTAAGTCTTAAAATGACCAGAAAAAAATTCTCTACAAGATAGCTTGAACACATTAAAACCGATTTTATTTTTGAAATTCCTAATTTCAAATCGTCAAATTGTAAACATAAATGCTCAAATGATCTTGAAGACTGGTTCTCAAGTTGAGCAAATTTTTGCGATACAAATTATGCCAGTTTACCAAGACAACCACGTCGAAAACAGCTCAATCAGCGACACTCACACACTTGAAGGTTAAATTAAGTTTATCACACTAGAACATCAACTGTTCAACATTTTGCACAGGGCCAGTCGATCGTAGTCATTTTAGAGGAGGGATTTGCCAGAGTCGGGAGGAATATTCAGATGGCGATATATCTATGTACCTGCAAGGCAACCTTGAGTCAACTCCTGTGTAGTATACAGTTAGGTTTTATTTTAGGGTTTATTTCTCTAAACATTTCAAAATAGGAATGACGAGAAATCTGTTTTTTCTCGTCTGCCATTAACGTTGTAATTGGCACTTTGAAAACACTAGGCCACGTGACGACCTAGAAGTTACAGCCCTCCAGCGGCAAATATAACGTAAATGTGGGCACAGTAAGTTTTTAAGCGTTATAGAGCGAGACGTGTCGAATCTGTAGGGGGATACTCTATAAATTAAAAATGTGCTTTTGGTGAAAGCATAACTTTCGAAAAATCACTAAATTGTTATCAATTTTTGACTATGTTATACTTGGGAGGCGTTTTTGACGTTAATAAAGATCTAATGCCCTCGTCCTCCAGATTTGTATTAAGCGGGTAGGTGTCGGTTTTTTTAGCCTTTTATAGAATTAATTTATGATACATTAATATCGGTTATGACTAAAGTTGACCCAAGGAATCTCATGGTGGCAATTATTTTTTCAAACCAATCTAGAACAAAATCTGAATTTTCAAAATTTCGAATAATTTTTTCTTTAACCCGCATAAACCGGTACCACCATGATATCTCTCTTCTGGTGTACTGAGGTGGCAAAAAGTTTCCCATCAAGACAAAAAAAATTGAAAAAGTGCAAATCTGCCAAAATGCACCGACCCCCTTAACCCGCTCGCAATGTTTTCCTGAAAGTTCCGATAGCACCATTTCCGTCAAACTTTCAAAAAACCCGATTATACAGTGTAATTTATTCTTTATATACACTTGTATATACTAGTATTAATTATATATACAAGTAAGTAGTATACAAGTTGTATATATAATGTACTAAAAAAGCTGATTTTTATGTCAAAATTAGTAAAGTCTTGAATATTTATAAGATTTTATTTTATCTAAAAAAGATTGTTTAACTTTGATATAAATAATATATCATTTATATTTAGGATGTGGCTGAGGCAATCATGACATTTTTGAATCGAGGCTTCTTAGTGAACGAAGAAATTCTAAAAAACTTTTCACTCCCTTCGTACAGATGCGTAATCATCGATTTTCTTGAGACGGTATTATTAACTATGGGATGATCGTCAGAAGGCGCTAAAGGGGAATTTATATCATGCGGAAATATAAAGTACGGTTTTACTCAAAATATAAATTCAACTTTGCGGTCACCAAAGACATCTAGTTCATAATACCGTCTGAAGGAAACCATTGATTGAGCATTTTTCGGTACATTCAAATCATTGAAATACTTTCATGTACCGGAAACTGTATTTTACCAGTAAATTTTGACCAGCTGATAATCCGATTACGGTGCAAAAAATCTCGTTAAGTGACTCTGTCGATGCCCACTTAGTTTATTTGATTTTTGTCATCGGCATTTTTACTTCCATGAGAACCCGCAAACTAAAGGTTCAATCAGAAACGAGCTTACAAAACTGACGGAATTATTTTTTTTAAAATATATCTACTTCCTGAGTTTTCGAGGTATATCAATTGTTGATAACTCAAATTAATCGGACACAACTTGAGCAGATCCCATAAAAAGGTTTTTGAAAAATTTTAGGATTTGGCTTCAGCATTATCAAAAACAATATTTCGATCATATTATTGGAGTCAATATCAACCAAAAATTTAGTTCCTCCCTGAATCAAAAATATACTAATTCGAAACCCACATGATTGTGTAGCTGATGAGTCCGTGCAGAGCCTCTAGAAAAGTTTTGTCCAAACTGGTTCTCGTTTTTTCATAAATCATGTTTTGGTTTTCTAAAAATTGATAGATTATTATAACACAGATATGTAGGCGAAATATTTTCAAAGCGATCAAAAACTGCTTTACTGACCATGTTTGATAAAATAAAATATTACCAATATACTTGTATCTAAAATTTTCATAAAATTATCATCTCGATAAAATCCCTTCTTGACCCCGAATTATTGACAACCACCCCTTAAGGGGATTGTGGGTGCAGTTGTTATTTTGGACCACGGTCGCAAATTCGGTATTTTTTCAATTGCACTTGACCATCCAGCACCTCAGGAATCGTTTGCAATTAAAAAAAACACCAAATTATTTCTGGATATTTTTTTCTAGAACATTGAAATCGCTTGCTAACTGAAATGCCCGAATAATGACAGATGATCCAAAACAAAATAACCCATTAGTGATCAATTTTTACGGAGATTCAGACC
>SCLH01000534.1:0-20493 GCA_004367855.1 Oikopleura vanhoeffeni | reverse complement strand
ATAAAAATTTCTATTGTTTCAAATGCCTTCAAAATAAAATATATCATGGTTACTGTAGGTGACTCTTAAACAAATCAATTTTTCTGTAAAAATTGATAAAATTATCGTTTTTTGTATATGGTACAACGGTGAAACCATTATTTAAACCATTATTAATTTTAACGCAAAATTTTATGTTTTTTGTCTCGGGTTCAGCAGAAAACCCAACGTTATAAATTAAACTGAAGAGTATCACCGAAAAATTAACGGGACCTGTAACTTGTGTTCAGCCCGTAATAAATACAGAAGGTGACTCTTGAATAAATCAAAATATTTGTAAAAATTGTGAAATTATCGTTTTTTGTTTATGGTACCACGGTTAAACCATTTTTTTTCAAAAATGCAAAATACTATTTTTTGTCGCGGGTTCGCCAGAAAACCCAACTTTGTGGATTTTAATTAATGGTACCACCAAAAATAAACGGAATATGTTACTTGTGTCCAGTACGTAATAAATACAGTGGGTACTCTGAAATAAATAAATCAATTTATTTTTTTTTAAATTGAAAAAAATTATCGTTTTTCTTAATGGTACCACGGTAAAATCATTTTTTAAATGCACAGGGGCCAACAAAAAAATCCTCTTTTTTAAACCTAAATTGTGTCCAAAAATAGAACTATGCTGCATACCGTGGTACCATAGTCTATGCAGCATAGTCTATGCTTCATTTAAGACATTTGAAAAAAAATTTTAATTTGAGGGATACCCTGATATTTTTTTGGAAACCTTAGTGTACTAGGGATTTTAATGATGAGTGATGACTGAAGGTTCAGGGTGATAACCCAACCGTGTTTTTGCAGGGTGAACACCCATGTTCATTAACCCGTGTGAGCACAAAGCCTATATTTAGGCTTTTGCATATTTAAAATCATCTAAAAAATGCAAAAAAAACATCGTAGAATTGTCTCGTTCGAATACATTATAAGAATTTTGCAAGGATTTCAAAAAAATGACTTATTTTTTTTTTGAAATTTTGTTCAAATTTACGGAGGGTTGATTTTTGAGATTTTTTCCAATCTTTTACCTCTAAAAAAATTAAATGCGACCTATTGCGTCATTATTAAAATTTGAAAATGCCAGTTTTTAGGAAAGTGTTTTGTCCATGGTTGACACTCAAAACAGAGATTAATTGGTATACAGGAACAGATATTTTTCTTTAGAAGTGATATTTCAAAATTTTAAATTTTAAGTATGTCACGAAAATATTTTAATTATCAAAAAATTAATTCGAGCAATTCAATATTTTCCACAGAGTCACTTGGTTAGTATATCGACCTAGAAATAATATCAAAAGTGTACTAATCTGCTTTTATAGGGAGAAAATAACCATTTTTTATGAAAAATTGTGATTTTTTTTTCAAAATTTTAGACCTATTTAAAAATAATTTGTGATTGATTATATAGTCTATATAATATAGACCAAATCAGAAAAAACGATGATATAGGTCAGATCCTTGTGCATCGATTCCAATAGCAAAATAATTTGTGAACACTCCTGTGAGCTTGTATCCCGTGATATGCTGTACCTTGCTCTTATCAGTAAATTTTCTAGAACTAAAAATCCAAATTCTAGAATATCAAATGTTGAATGCAAAAATATATCGTTTAAACTTCCTTATGCAAAAAAATTGAAACTCCAACAACCTTGGGCTTTCTGAACGCGCTTGAAAAGTGCCTATATATAGGCTTTGGTGCCTTGGCGGAACTTTTTTTTCTGTGCTCACACGGGTTAATGACCCAATTTCTCAGAATTTTATATTGCTCAAAAATGTCAGTATAAGTATGATAATTTTTCATTTTGCTTATTCGCGTCAAATCCGACTTATGATTGTCGCCAAAATCGGAACATCGATTTTTAGTATGTAAAAAAATTTATCAAACCAGTCGTCCATTTCAAGACTAACATATATATATATATATATCATATAATATGATTCATATTGCTTCTTTGATTTATACTTCCTAATATATTTCCTAACCTTACATTTTATGTCCGATGCAAAATTCCCAAAAATTTTATAAGGGTGACATTTAAATAAATCCAAATGTTTCTCATAAGTATAGTGACCCTGACTCACTCCTAATTGGTAGCTTATTTTACTGGTTTTAAAGACATCTTGATTTTCTGAAAATATTTTCTTCGGAATTTTTATATTTGTCTGAGTTGATTTAAAAGTTTTCAAGATCATCATTTTTTTTTCAATCTGGATCTGCACAGTTTTGAAAGTCTGTATTGCCACATTTTTGACAGTCTGGGTCGGCACGTTTTTGACAGTTTGGATCGGCACATTTTTGACATTTTAGATCGGCACATTTTTGACAGTTTGAATCGACACATGTTTGACAGTCTGGATCGGCACATTTTTAACAGTCGTGATCGGCAAATTTATGACTATATTTCACGATTTATGACTATATTTCATTGTGATAAAATCAGTGGCCTGAAACCTGTGATTTTATCAAAATGTTTACAGAATACATTCACTGGTCTTAAAATTTAAATGAAAAAACCTCAGATTCTCGGCGTTCATGATATGAAAATATTTATAATTAAGAATAAATATTCAAACGCTTGGCTAGATCGCTTGACTCTGTTTTTCAAATTTTGATGATTTTTTTTTAATTTTTGATTAAAAAGGGCGACGATGGATTTTTACTAAACCGTGTTTCAAAAATTATGATTCAGAGGATGAACAAGAGCATTGAAACATAACGAGGATATATTTGAAAAAAAAATAAAGTTTTGAACAAGAAATGAGGAAAATTTTCAAAATATTTCCAAATATTTTCGACCAAAAATCACAAAAACATGTCATATGATTATTCAAACAGCATATAAAAAATATGTGGTCACCTTCGCGAAAAACTAAAATGGCAATTTATAAAAGTGTTTTTCGTTCATTCGACACAAGCAATTAAAAAAACATAAAATAAGGAAATTTTTTTTATAATTTTCTGAACTTTTTCTAAAATTTTTTCAAAATTTGCTGGATTCAAAAACTTTAATTCAAACTAAAATTTAAAAAAAAAACAATAACACGAAAATACAATAGTTACAAAGGTTCTCTAAACTATAAAACACTACTTTGATGGTATATTGAGGCGAAATATATATACCCAGTAAAGAGTTTTTCATCAATAGCCCATATCCGGATCTGTCTTTAAGCACCGACGACCTCAATCTTTCATCCTTATCATACTTTTTAGATTGTTGATTTCATATGTATTTGAAGGATGAAATATCCGTTTTGAATTTGGATTTTCAAAAATGAAGTCAAATCATCGAAGACGATATCAGAATCAACGAAGATCTTCACTCGGGGCCATCTATAAGGAGGAAAAGCATGAGAAACGGGAAAAATTTAAGATAGCAATAATCTAAAACGGGCACCTTAATTTGTTTTTTGAATATGTAATAATCGAAAACAAACTCCTCTAATATGAAATTGAACTGCTTACAGGCCTTCACTATTATACAATCCCCTCAGTGTGTTTGGTTTTCACATGTTTACGTAAACGTGTTCGTAGGTTTAATGTTTTCGGCTCTGATTGGTTATGTGAGCGTGAAAGGAGGACAAAATAGTCAACTTTATGATTCGAGAAGCTCAAAACACGTTACGTAATCGCACGTCACAGAAATTGACAGATTCTGATTCGCGGAACCGGATACATTTTTATTCTGCAAAGTACTGTTCGAGCATCGTAGGTTGAGGAAATTTGTCTCAGTCAAAATCCAAACACAAAAAGAGCAATGAGCAATATAATTTAAACTGTGCTACGAATTTTTTTTTCTGAAACTGAGGCAGCAGTACAATCGAGAAACTTGCTAAGATTTTAGCTCATTTGAGTCGTAAATGTCATGCTATTTAGCTTCATATGTTATTGAAAATATCTCAGGAAACAATTGGTGAGTAAATGCGCGTTGAGAGTCACGTGACTTCAAGTTCGTTTAATCTTTTTCGCCTGTGTGATTAAATGAAATACTAACTCTTTTTTCACGGTGATTTTGCATTTAACTCATATCGAAGATTATGCCCATACCTGGAATGTTCAATGCCAAAAATTTCAGGTATGGGCATAATCTTCGATATATATGGATCTCCTCCATTAATTTTGATGATGCGGAATACGAAAAGATGTATGGCCTTCTCAGAAGAATATGCTAATATGTCAGCCAATCATTAGAATTTCGGTCGCATACGGGGTGTAGATTGATATAAAATAGTTTTTTGCAAAACTAATTTTCTTTGAACATTATTTCCAACCAAAGTCGTGATTTCCTGTTTAGTAATTTTTTTTATATGATAAATTTGTATATACTGTATGATAGGTGAGAGTGTATGGTATCACTATCTCAACTACTACACACGAGATCAGGAAAGACTCCGGTTGGATAAAGGGTATGTTCAGGTTTACATTCATCACTGATGAAAGCCAAAAATATACATAACTCACAAAGAAGCAGCGTATAATAATTCGTTAATTAGGTTTATGTCAAATAATTAAAGTCAAATATTTAAATAAGACAAATCCGAAGCCGTTTTTTTCATATAAAATCTCGAGAGTAATTTACTTTCAATCTTGTAAATTGACATTTTAAAGATGACTTTGATTAAAGGGTTTCAAAGTTATCAAAAGTAACCTTAAAATATTCCAAAAAATATTGAACAGATCCTTGTCATCTTACTTAGTATCATTTGCGTTTTCAGTAATTAGTTTTCATCAATAATACAAATTGCTAAATATACATGTACCTTTTTCTAACAATCAATTTCAGTGTTCCCGGTCAAATATCGCGAAAAAACCTACGTACTTTCAAGATTTTTCCTAATTTCTTGCCAGTGCCAATATTGTCGAGTGAGCCAATATCGCAGATTTTTAGTATAATTTTCAATTCAATTTTTCGTTTTAGAATTTATTTTTCCAGTTCTATTTATGAAAATAACTTTGAATTTTGGTTATAATTTCGAATTTTGACCTACAAATCTTGGGAATCGTTCCTTTTCCTAGCCTGCCGCACATACTTCGAAGCCAATTTTCGGCATTTAGTACAACTTTTTGTGCAAAACTTTTAGCCGAAATTTTTTGTAATTTGACACCTCTTAAATTTTTTAGTAAAAAACGAAAAACTGTTATTCGGCCCCCTTTATTTTCAAACATTTATTTAAAAAATTATCTTATTCATTTAACCCGTTATAAGGCCTACTTATCACCTCCAAGAACTTCTGATATTCAAGATGTCCAAGAAATCCGAACATCTCACAATCGTCGTCGAACATCACTTCCGGCAGTTCTACAGCCTCTTGGAATGACAATTTTGATGGATATATCGGTTTTTATGGAACTTAATGTGATAATTGATGATTTACTACAGTTACATGGATTCAGCCAACCTGCATTTTTATCCTTGAAAAGAATCAAGAAGTTATTGGTGAGACTTTTTAAACAAAAGAAATCTAACTTGAAAAATTATCGATAATAATTCGTGGCTGTCTTATAAAACACAGGAATCAGAAATTTATGAGTTATATGCGAAATTATATACGAAATATCCGACTAGAAATGTCGGGCAACGTAGTGTTGCTGGTTAACACGCTAGAATCATGACGATAGAGCCCCGGGTTCGAGCCTCGGCTTGTTTTTTCACCATTTTCAGGATTAATGATACCTTACAAGTTTCATTCCCAGGGATGTCTTATTTTAGATAGCAAATATAGAGCTACCTAAATATGGAGGCAAAGAACTCGGACAGAGCTTAAACTCGGAGCTTAAACTCAGAAAAAACAACAAAAAGATTAAGGGGGTGCCATAAGTCCTGCAGATTGGTACATTTTTTAGAGCGATAAATGAAAGAAAAAAAATGTGAAAATTTATTTTTATTTTTTTATCTTCAATAAAAGTGGCCATTCTTGAAAACGTTTATATTTTTAATTTCTTAACATAACTGACTAACTACTGTGAAATACTAAAAGCCACTTTTCATTGGAACTCCATTTCCAACAAACCCCGACTGGGTTACATAGAATTTGTTTGACGAGATATTAATCAATTCAGACATGCGGGTGTATGCGCTTAAAAGTCTTGTTTTTTATGTTGCTATTGAAAAATTTCTTGATATGAAAGTTTTTTTCCCTGAAATGTAATGCAAAGTGAAATTTCGAGTAAAAATTGACCAAGTTTAATAAATGTTCCTAATTCGTAAAAGAATGGCGCCTATTACCGCCACATTTTTTTGAATTTTTGATCCAGCATAAAATTTTAAATTTTCAGTGCCAAATGGACATTATCGAGTGTACAGCGAGTGTTAAAAATTTTATCGATAGTTTAGAAATGAAAAGTCGCGCGAGACCAACTATTAGTTGACATAGGATATATTAATAAATACATAACAATTCAATAATTGATCTAACTGATTTTTATTATAATTCGAAAACCACAAAATTAAGAATTTTGGACAAATGTGCCGAAAATTTCCAATAATATTTCCATAAAATCGACAGACAATGAAAATAAAGATTTTATGCCATTTTTCAAAGCGGCTGTCAGAAATATGTAGGCCGTTTTTGAAAAAGTTAAAGTAGCCATTTTTTTTTCGTTTTGTACAATGACATATAAAAACAGAAAAAGCGAAACATACGGAAAGATTTCATAATATTTCTTTTTATTTTTTCAAAATTTTTACGATTTAAAATAAAACCAAACTCAAATTTTCCTAAAATGAATAAAAATAGATTTTATCAAGCTGAAAATATTTATATCGGTTCAGCTAATATAATAAGCATAAAAAATTATGACTAATTATTTCGTAAGTTTATAATGATCCATCTGCAGGGTTTTATGGCACCCTTAGGACGTTCTATAATGCTTGTTTATTTCTGGACCACCTCTTATAAGAGTCTTACTGACTTGTTAGAAATGGCAAAAAATATACTGCGAAAGGCTGACTGCAAATACGCTGCTTATTAATTTATTGACAAATTCTTTACGTTTCAAGAAGGGATGCAGTCATATGTTCGATACAGTTTTTCGCGCAAAAAAATCAAACCACGAATATAATTTAATTACTTACTTTGAAATGTGCTCAATAATTGGTCATTTAAGCGTTCGATAGATAGTTTTATATGTATTGAGTTAAAGGGTTAACAGGTAAGAAATTATTTGGTGTTTATCTAAGTCCCAGATTCCACGGTATAGTCTGTTCTACTGGTATTTTGACTATATTAGTTTCTGGTATGCATAATATACGTTATGTAGAGTCAACGTAAAATGTAAAAAATACGCAGAATATTAATTGTTACGGATCGAAAATTGAAGTTTTTTCGAAAACAACTATAAGGCTAAATTTATTAGTGCTTGAAACATGTGCCAGCAATTAAATACAGTTCTAAATGATAGGTGTCGAGAGAATTGGAAAGTATTTTTCAATCTTTAGAGTATTATTATCGACGTAAATATCTAAACTGAATCGAAGTAGATAATAGAATTAAAGTGGAAACAATGGAAATAATAAAAATAACATATGCTCAGCAGTAATCTACTTTCATAGAAACACCAGAAAACTAAATATTTTTATCTCATAACTATTGACCGCATTTCAAGTAGACGACATTGTCTGCGGACTTGAAAACATTTTTTAAACTCCTGAAATAACAGAACTTCATTGTTTAATCTGACAGTTTTAAAAAAATGTATTTTTCATTGTCGCGTACGCCCGAGAATCTTGGTCTCGATAATTTGGTTAAAAACGCCATATCTTTTGGCCTAGGAACGTTGAAAAAACTAATCTTTTTGCCTACAACTATACGTGTCCGCACGGCCAGGAACGAATAAATTTATTTTCAAATGCGTAGGTTTTTGCGGAGGCTTAAATAGGTGTTTGCGGGTTTCACGTATAACGCGGTACCACTATACGCCGCAACCCCCTGTAAACAAAATTTTTTTGAATGAGTAAATCTACAAACAGAATGTCCACATACAGAACATTTTGAAACCCTTAATTTCTCTCCAGCAGCTTAATATACTATCGCCGAAGTAATAATGCAATTAATTAGATCCATATCAGAAATCAAAGAAACTAATTTTCAAACAAATTCTTGACCAGAAATTTTAAATTTCGTTTCCGTTTTTCTAAAACGGAATGAACCGGTTTTAGCTAACGGGTTATAACCTGTGAATACAAATAAAAAAGCATCGAGTAGGAAGGACTTTACGCATAAATGCAACGAAGTTCTGTCGAAAATTTTGAATTTTTTTTTTATTCTCAGTGTCTTAGATGGCTAACCGCTTGTCAATTAAACGTATAGTGTAAATCTCATCAACAAATAATAATAATAAGTCTCATTTTTGTCAATAAAGACAGATAACGTTTCCTGGTCAGTTTTTCAGGAGAACCATTTTTTGGCATTTGATCTTATTTTAATAATTCCTTTACGATACCGAAATTTTGCATTTAACTTCAAAACTAGGACTTCAATAGTTTTTGAATTAAACTCGAAATATCGAATTTGTATAAGTCGGCAGTCCATTAATCAGAAACCGATTTACCAAAACATCATATTGTTTGTTCTCAATTTAAAAAAAACACCTTCAATTTGTGCATCGGAAATGTTGGGGTTATTTATTACTTATTTATTAGTAAAAATTTTCTGACTCTCAATATGATAATGAAAAATTGGCATTAAGTTAAAAACACTCCAAAAGTTATGGTTTTGTTATAATAAATTTTTTCATTAAATTGTGGTTTAAAGTATTGTTCCCCCAAAATACTTAAGGGGTGGTGCATTTTGCAGATACGGAATATCGGAATATGGCCTCTTATGAAAAACTTTTTACTGGGTTTTTACTATATTTCTTCTCAATATACCATCAAAGTAATGATCTCCATAATTCAGGCAACTTTGTAACTACAGAATTTTCGAATTATTGCTTTTTAAGAAAATTTGAGTTCGAATTAAACTTTTCGTATTCGACAAATTAATGAAAATTTTGAAAAAAAATTCGCTTTGCAAACCTTATTTTTGTTCAAATAATTTTTTTTCATTATTTGCTTTCAAATCCACGGAAAAACACTCTTCAAATCGCCAACTTAACTTTTTGGCGTAGGTGACCACATATTTTTCCTATGGTATTTGAAAAATATATGACCTTTTTGGGATTTTTGGTCGAAACTATTGGAAATATTTTTGAAAATTTCCTCATTTATGTTTCAAAAATTTTAAAAGCTTATTTTTCGGGATTATTACTGGAAATATGAAGAATAGTACAGTTTAACTTAATTTAAACTTGTCTCGTTGTGTTTTTCGTGTCTTGTTTATACTCGAACCATACTTTTTGATGAAAATCGTTTGCACAGTTAAGCCCTTTTACAAAATCTAGTCCAAAAAAAGGTATGGTTCAATTGACATTTCACAAATGGTATGAGCCAAGGTTAATATAATCATTGCCGTTAGAACTAGCCTTACTGGTAAACTATCATGCACAACCTCGACATAAGAGAACTAACACGGAATCATCCTCAGTTATGAATATACTTAATTTTAATAAGAATGTATTTAAAACTCAAAGTTGGATAAGTAATTATTTTCTACATGATAGCTTTCGTCTTTGCGGGAATCATCTAGTACAATATCAAGTTCACGTACTCGAAATAGAACTCTGAGAGCTTTTTTTTAAATTCACGCTCAAAATTTTCAATCAGAAATTGAAAAATTGGTATTTTAATAGCCAAAGCTACCACTGAGAGATTTCACGTCGGAAATTTGATTTAGTGGTCAATAAACGTATTGAAATTTGAAAAATATAAAATATGAAATCAAATTAAAATTTCATGGGTTTTAAACATCTTATTGGTGTTAAAAACGCAATGAGAATCGCTTTGCCTTTCAATTAAAAATATTCCGAACCCATGTATCCCGAGTGAATTAACGCCCTCACACTATTAGAAATAACTGAAAATACTTCTCGACTAATCGTTTTCTTTAATTAATTTAAATTTTACAAAAATAAATTATAATTCGATATCACATTTAAGTTAAATAAAACGAAATTTAAATGTAATTAGACACCTTGATAGCAAAGCGGGTTTTTGAAGTGTTTTTTTCAAAAGAATTAAAGAATACACTGAAATATAATAACAAAGTTAGCTCAACAGATGACAACTACCTGTGAAATAACTTTTTATTTCAAAAATTATGAGTGGCAAAAAGTTTCCAAAAGACAAAAACAATGAAAAAAGTGACAATCTGTCCAAAAATGCACCGACCCTGAAGTACTTCTTCTAAGAAATTTTTATGAAATTCTTGATTTTTTTCACTGATATGATGGTAGAAGTCTACATTTTTACCTTTTTCGCCATTGCTTGTGTCCACCAATAATCATGCTCTAAGCGAAACAATAAAACCGTTGAGTACCCCCTTTAATTATATTCTGCAGCTACCTATAGCAAGACGGTTATACAAATGATTGTGCTGCCGACAGTGAAGCAGTGAAGATGAAATTCTTCTGAAAAAGTCTCCGAGATATAACCCTTATCAAGAGAAATTTCCGACGAAATCTGCCACATTGTGTCGTACTGCACACCGTACGCCAAAGACGCTATACTAAACATGCGAGAGTCATTATTATGGGTACGCGGTATCGGTTATGAGACGGCATCATCCGGAATTGCAGACCGTCATCAGATGTGGAGAGCGTATAGAAGGAAAATAGGGACTAAAATATGCCAGAATTAATAACAGAAATACCGATTTCGCGAAGTTCAGTGATCTTATAAAATATCGAACAAAGAAAGATGTTTTTTTCAGCAATCTAAAAATAATTTTGAAAATCCTTCCCACCAAATTTGCGACACGTCCCGTTGGGGAAAAATTTTTTTTAAAGCCGGGGTGTTGAGTTACGGTAACTTCTATATTGCAAGGTGTTTTCGAAGTGTACAGTTAATTATATGGATTAAAGTCTGGCGTACAGATCGTGACTTTTCAATGATGCAAAATGCAGAATATGATCGGTTGCCAATCCATATTTCAGCGTATTTCCATGAAGTCATTGCAAATTTTAACTTTTGATCTGGCTCACAGTATCAGCGTTGTTTGGATCTCCAAAAAATATCGATCTTTAAGCCGGAGGGCTCTTAATTCATATCCTTTTCCGACGGAACACTCCAATCTCAAAACGTTAACTATTCTATAGCGCGTGTTAGAATCCCACTGAGGTTTCTTGAGTGATGTCTTAGTATTGTTTGGTGATTACCCACACGATAACATTTAGCGGTCCTATTATCAAGCTTGCCTATATCTTGCCTATAATCTTGAATTTCTCAAGACAATCACTCAAACTAATCATTAATGTGGGTATTCGAACCGCGCTTTAGAGATAGTTAACGTTTTTGAGAAATGGAGTCTCGTTGGGAAAAGGACTATAACATGAACATGTTATAAATTTTATAAATTTCAATAAAGATATAGCGCTTTAAGGTTTCGGATTTTTTTATGATTCAGAATGAACAATATTGTCCTATGATATTTTCGACTAAAAAAATATTTTTTATTCTGAAGACGATTGATAAAATTCGAAAAACGTTAAAAAATGCAAATATCTTTTTAATAGGAAATCTATCTTTATCTTTTGAAGTCTATCCATCTGTTTAGACATACCGGAAATGGGATCAACACCTCTCACAAAAGTAAAAAAAAATTTAAACAAAATTTTCACCCTGGTCTAATGAACGAATTTTTTGTTTTTTCAAAAACAATTCAAATTTATTAATGTGATATTATCGATCTTCGGATCCGATTGGAAATTTTGCGTACGGGGTCCTTATTGCAAATGTATTTTCAACTTTTTATTTTGACTCTCACGCCACATGTGGTCAATTGACTCATGTTTTATGAAACAATCACCTGTGAGAAAAAACGATTCTGCACCTAGCAAAATTCAAAATGATGAAGATCGGATGGATATTCGAAAAATATGATCGTTTAGAAAACCCATGAAATTTGCTCATAGACAAAGGCCTGTTGACTATTTTTTAAGATTTCATATTTGTCGCTTTTCTGAGTTCTCTAGATCTCATTCAGGTCGCAAAAATATATTTTTTAAGTCTACATAAAATTGAACCTTTTCTCTCGATTTATAGTAAATTGAAGTTTCCTACCTATTCTTTCACTTGTGATTTGCAGTCGCCGACAGATCCTGGTGCACGTGTACTCAGCCTAATACAAAAACAACTTCTTCTTTTTTGGTAGAAACATCAAAAAAGTAAATAAGTCCAACACATTTTACCTAAAAATATTTTGATTTATTGGAGCTTTCGCGTTCGCTTTCAGCATGAAATAAGAGTTTTTTGTACTAGTACTTTTCAAAAAAGTACTATTTCAATTGATTTCAATAATTTCAAGGCATAAATTTGTAAAGATCGTAAGTCGGTAGAATATCGCTCACAATAATGACGTAAAAAGGACGGCGTTCGTAAACTCATTAATTTGATATAAAGTTTATTCTTCACGGTGGATATTGTGAATGACATTCTGACCCATGAGAGAACATACAAGTAATCGCATGAAAAATATATTTGAACAGCTGATTGGGTTTAACTAGAAACAAATTTTCCCAATTTTATTTAATTCCTTTTTTTAATGAAAAATATAGACGATTGCAGGAAAAATGGTCTTGTTATCTCCATAACATGTCAGAAAAGCGTTGAGAGATCAAAACTATTTGTATGAAATAGTTGAAATTTATCGATTTTGGAAAAAATCAAACAGATTTTTAGAAACCTGATAAAGAAATTTGACAAAAATCTCTATTCCTGATCTCATGGACTCTTCAGCTTCAATCAATGTTAGTTTCGAATGTGTACCATTAAACCCGGAGAGATACAGTTTGATTGAGAATTTCCCCTAAATCAAGGAACAAATCTGTTTTCGTGATACTAGAAGCAAATCCAAGAATTTTTCAAAACCTCTAAAATGACCTGCTCCGTATTTGTCCGGTAATTTAAGTCCATAAATAATTGTGTAACTGAAAACTCAGGGAGGAGATAAATTTGAAAAAATAATCACGTCAGTTTTTGTGAGCCCGTTTCTGATTTTTTTTTCTTAGGTGCAAGATTTTTGTGCAAATATTCAAGAAGAGAGATAATATTTGGTCCAAGATTTTTTACTTTTTGTCGACAATTGGCTGAAGAACCGTTTCCGCCTTGAAATGCGATGACACGCTCCTTAAGGGATGGTCGTCGCAAAAAAGGCTCTAGAAACAAATTTCCCATTTTATTTAATTTTTTTATGAAAATATAGACGACTGCGAGTATAGGGCAGTTCTTTTTACTGCGTACATGGTCAGGAAGCATTTTGAGGGTCTCAAAAAATATTTGTAGAATAGTTGAAATTTTTGGGAAATAAATACGATTTATATAAAACTGAGAAAGATATTTGGAAAAACTCTCAATACTGATCTGCTCCGGGACTATTCAGCTGCACATTAACATATAAGTTGAATGTGTGATTCTTGAACCAGGGAGAGATAATTTTGATTAAAACCCGTACAGAATAGGGTAAATACGTTTTTTGGTTCTGACCATCGAAAATTTGGACAACACGACTGCCACTTCGCTCCCTCATTATTTTCGAATGTGTTTAACAGGGGATAATTAAAACCGAGGTTTTAAACGTTGATGACGAGCCATCGTACTTTTATTTTTAGAGCAGAGTCAAATATATCAAAAAAGGTAATATTTTGTCCAACGATTTGGTACTTTGCGTTCAAATTGGCCATTGAAAACTAGTGTTTGCTTAAAATGCGACGACCACCGCGTTAAGGGTGTCGCTGATTTTACCTCTTTACAAAGTATTATGGAATAAACTGGCGAGCTATCATCCGAAAAACAGTGTAACTTACAGAACCAACCTTCGCGTCCCATTCACAACATATCAGAATATGATACAATCGCAACCTACGAACACATCACATTTTCAATAAGCGTCCTCAAAACAAAACAACTATTTTCTGTCAATTTACAATCAATTTTGAGCTTTTTTGGTGTCAGGCTAGAAACAACAATACAAACATCTCATCAAGATTTTTTTTATACATTTTTGCTTTTGACGGCCAAAAAAGCCAAAAAAAACGAAAACAAAAATTATTGATTTATTTGTGATTTCCATTTTGAAAGTGCGCAAATTGGTTTATTTTGACCGCTACCGAGTTAAAAATTGCACCAAAATTCTTAAAAAGTGGATTGAATTAACGGAAAAAATAATTTTGAAGCATTTTCAATTTTTCAATTTTTTTGGTTTTTTTAAATTTGTCGAATCAAAAATAAAAATGAAAAGTTGACCCCTGGCTCCCAAAAGAATGTCAAACAGTTTTGTGCCTTGCCATCTGCAATACTGAATCGATACTGTCATCTCCCTAAACTGACGGAAGGAGATACGCTGTGACTAAGCCTATCAAACTGAGCTTTTCAAAATTTTTAGGTTTTTGTTTTTTCGTGTTTTGTCCGCAGAAGCAAACTTTTTTGGAGAAACGAACGCCAGCGAATTATTTGTGATGCTTTTTGGGAGCTTGTACAAAAAATATAATTAAAAACTGATGGAAATATGAATGGAGAAGATATCGAACTGAGTGTTTTTTAGCAGCTTATTAAAACCGTAGGTGGGGCGTAGGTGGCCATGTATCAGATTATTGTTTTTTTTCCAATTGATCTAAAAGATTGTTTCTTTCAGCTACAAAAGTTTTCAATCATAAACGCTATGTTTGTTGAGAATCGGCATAGCAAAACCACCAAATCAGCGGACTCCACAACACCTTAGGGTTCCCTGGTTCCCTACATTTTCTGCAGTTATTATGTCATACAAATGCACCACCAACCAATCGTTAATCGTTTTAAAAAGCCAACAAACAACCCAAATAAGCACAAAACCAAAATTCGAAATTTTTGAGTTTTTTCGATTTTTTCTGTGAGTATTTTTTCAAAATTACAGTTGAAAAAATAACGTTTGTTACAATTGAGCACTAAAACTTCAAAATTTCGGGCTTTGACGTAAGCCAACTTTCTTCTCAGTGTTTTGTTTGGCTTTCCTTTGAGCTTACTTTAAAAACAATCGAACCACATTTTTTTCGAAAAAAATTTTCATGTGACCTTGAAAAATTCATATTTTTGTTTGGGGTCGAATTTAACAACAAACGCTTAGCGAAGCTGTCTGTGTGTTCAGGAGCTAGTTTTGAAAAAATTTGAGTACATTTTGAAATTTAACCTAGGAGGAGATATGATTTTCTCGATAAAAAAAAGTCCAAAAACAGGTATTTGGACGGGTTTTTGACATATTCAAGATAAAATATAGCCTTATTAACAAAAGGCGCTCCTACGATGTTCGCATACTAATTATACAGCTTATGTTAAAATGTGGGTTATTTCAAAGTAAAACCTGGGAAGGAGATAGATTTTCCGTTTTGGCTTAGTGGCTCTTCGTGTCGGTTATGTGTGAAGAAGCCGTGGTGAATAACAAAAAATGTTGGCATATTTTTTTGCAAAGTTTAAAGGCTAGTTCTACAAAGTGGCTAATATAATAATATTCTTGAAGCCACTGTTTGGCTTGATATCATCGAGAATAATGTCAAATTAGGACGGAATACCTTAGGGATACGCTTTAAGGGGGTGGTGATAGTGATTTTTGGGATTTCAGAGCTTCCGTACGGTCAGTGATGGCAGAGATTTGCTCTGGCTCTACGGCGTCTGCTCTACTTTTATTAGAGGCAGAAGCAGAATCAGGCCAAAATTTAATTTTCCGCGTTTAGACAGAGCAAACCATGTCAAATATGATGGCTCCCAGAGCAGAGCCGAGACCGAAAATAAAATGGTGCTAGAGGGCAGAGCAGAGGCGGGAATCGAGAAAAAAAATGGTGCCAGAGCAGGAAGCAAGACGATTTCAAAAAATCTGCCGACGCCTGCGCTACGGTTACCCATGAATGCGAGACTGGAACATTTTGAAACATACAGTTAATGAAGATCTATCTTTGATCTCGCGATCATTAGACAGTTTAGGTACACTCTCACCACGATCTGTTAACCGCGTTAAACACGAGTCCTCAGCTTTTTTCAAAGGAACAAGGATCCTAGAGCTTATAATCGGAAAATGTTGAAGAATTTTTAGTGAGAATCCCGGAAAATGGTCTGAATTTTTAGTGAATAGGAGTGGTTTTTTTCAAGTTTTAGCTCGGGGTAGCAATCTGGTTGAATGTGCCGAAAAAGGGTGTTTTTTCGAACGTTTTGATAAAAGGCTTTTTCTGTGGAAATGCAAAGAAACGTCATTTCGGAGAATGGAACAAGCCCAAGAGTGGTGAACATGCATAAGAAGTTTCTTTGAATTTTACCTGATTGGCTGTAAATCGAGCATAAAAAGTGGCGCGAAATCGACATTTGAAATATGAAGTGAGAATTAGAAAATTTAAATGCCACCAAAAGATTCCTTGGGTACGGTTTGCGGAAACGAACTTTAAGCAACTATAGTCTGAACAGAAACGGGTGCTAGACGATCAAAAAAGACTTTTAATGAAAAGTTAAATTTATTTCTAGAATTCACGCTGGTGTTAAAGCAGACCATAGTTGCTAATATCCGTTTCGAGCAACGACCCAAGGAATCTTTTGCTGGCATTTAAATTTCTAATTCTCACTTTCCCTAATTCAAATTGGTCCCGATTTTGCGCATTTTTTGGTCGCTTTACAGAATCAGTTCGAAAATTCGGTAAAGTAACTTTCTATCGAGATGTTTCACACCCCTTGGGGCTTGTAAACATTTGTAAGGATCATAATTGCCTGAAATGGTGGAAAGACAAAGCCGGAGCTCGAACCCGGGGTCTCTATCATCAACGACGTCATGATTCTACGCGGTGTTAACCAAACTACACTACGTTGCCCGAACAATTCGAGTCGGATATTTCCCCCATATGGGCGCCGAATAAGTGCTAACTTACACATTCGAAAATGAAGTTTCTTGCATTTCACAGAGAAAGCCTTTTTATCAAAACGTCGAAAAAACACCGTTTTTTTGGCACATTCAAGCCAGATTGGCTGGACCTCGAGGCAAAAATCGACAAAAAACAGCTTTATATTCACTAAAATTCAGACAATTTCCGGATTCTCACCAAAAAGCTCAACAACTTTCCCATAAAGCTCTAGGTCCTAGAGTCTAGGATCTTGTTTCTTTGAAAAAGCTGAGAGACTCGTGTTTAAACCGCGGTTTAACCAGATGGTTGGTGGGAGTGGTACCAATACTGGTCCTAATGGTAATGCGAGATCAGAGAAAGAATCTTTCTCCATGTAAATTTCAAAAATTTCTAGTCTGCATTTGTCTAACCGACGAAGCCCTCTGAAAATCCAAAAATCACTAACACACCCCTTAAACGTTACAATTGGTAAAAATGGTCCGAAAAGGATGCAAATTTACGTTTTTTAGGCTCCATTAATCACTTCTAAGTTTGGCTTTAATCATAAGCTTATGTCGAAATCATACACATTGTCGAAATTTCCAAAAACTTTCGTACCATTACATTTAAACAAGTTGAACCATTATTTACATTCGGCTCTGTGGAGAAAGCAGATGAATCAAATTGGCCACATATCGTTTTTTCCCGACCAAAGTGATCTTGAAAATGATGGGTGGATATTTATAGCGGTGTTCGAAATCCACCGACTGGTGTCCTTAGTGATTGTCTTTGTACTTTTAAATAAGCAAAGGTTGATATTTGCAGTGCCAAAGTTGATTGGTGCGTTATATCAGCCGATCAACCGATTTTCAACTTCTATTTTTTAAAACGTATACTTAACTAATTAATCTCATATTTTGTTTAAAAAATGAAAATTGGTTCATTTCCGATTTAATTTTCATTTCATCAGGAAAATAAAATGCTGAATAGATATTGGTGATATTATGAACCATGGAAGATAATTGTTCAGAAAGGCGCAAGAGATTAATTTTTATGTAACCGTGAGTCGCAATAAAAATAAATATTTTTCCAGAATTGAAGTTAAATAATTAAAGAAAAACGGATTTTGCCCAACTACAATACTAACGGGGAAGCCGTTTTTGAGCGATGAAGCTGTTCTGTCATTTTTTGTACTAAAAGTAACTTCGTTGCGTTGAAAAGTGCAATCTAGAAGAATAGCTCGTAAAACCATGCATGTAAAAGATTCGGCGACAGTCAAATCGTTTCGCGATAACGATCATTATTAACTTTAGTTAATTAGTGTTAATACAAGAGGCCAACAAAGTTAAACGTCGTATTAGTGGACTCTAGAGTGAACTTTTTTGCGCCCTGCATAAAACAATATTTACCCTAAAGTTTTATAATACCGTTATCAAACGATGACTTCGCCGAATCTTTAGATGATGGGTTTCAGAGCGTTGCATGTAAAGCGATTTGACAAACATTTAATTACACTGTATTTTATACGTAAACATTTTTTCTTGGCGGACATAATTAAAAGATTATCGTTTCAGAGTGACTATTTAATACTAAATAAAATTGAGCATAAACTGTAGATTAATTTATCAATGAAAATCACTCAATTTACCCACTTTGACTTCTTCTAGGTGGGAAATGCCTATTGTCCTCATGACCTGCGAGACCACTTCTAATTATTTAACACGAAAATTATCTTATAATATGAACCCAATAAAATCGATACTCCCATTTTCTACTTTGAAAATTGGTTTATTTTTCAAATCGTATTGACGTTTTGACCTCATGGAGTCATCGGGTCACGATGTCCGCCAAAAGTGTCCTATGACAATTGGCTACAGACTTTTATTTCCTGATGGCTGATTGGTTAAAAAATTATACACAAAATATGAAAGTATTTATTTCGGACCTTGCTGGCTTTTTAAACTGCCTCTACATTCCATAAAGCTTTTCCCAACTAGTCATATCATCTCCTATAATGTTAGAGTGTAGATTTAAGGGGTGGTCGGGCATAATGTTCCGAGCACCTCTATTTGGTCAAAAAGAGAAAGAAAGGTAGAAAATAGAGAAAATATATTTGATGTAAAATGAAGTGCTACTTTTTGTTTCCGTCGAAGTTTCTTTTTTCTCTTTTCTGTCTTTTCTCTCTGCGAGGGAGATCGTCTAATTAGGGTCAACCCCTCTGGCTCTTATTAGAAACGACAAAAGAATTTAATTTTTCGAGAAACAGACCTAAGTAGTAAACTGGTGCCCATATCAGAGGCAGACGGAGCCAAAAAGTGGTTCGATCCGTGAAAAAATTTCGCATTTTTCTGATTTCGTATGCTTTTTTTAGTCCTTTGAATCAGTGAAAAAAATCATGGGTTGCTTACAGATGATGGTACTTTGCAAAATGAACCAGCCAGAGACCTCAATGTCAAAATATTAAAAATGAAAAATTTATTTGAATAGAATTTCGCCTTCGTCTCAGATAATACAGAAAGTGATAGAAATACTATTGTCAGAAGAGAAGGACATCAATTTCCTCAGAATCGAATCAGGACAAAGTTTAGTTTTAAATTATTTATCAAAGAATTAATATATTAAAAATGAGAAAAAAAAAATAAATACATAAATTCATTATTTTTTAAGAAAATTATAAACTTGATTTTAAAAAAATTGTATAGAAAATATTGTATACACAGTATTTCCCTTGAGATATCTTATGGCCGCTGCGCTAAAAATATTATAAGTCGTTAGAAGTTCGAGAAACAGAATAATTCACATAGAATTAAAAAAAAAAAATCTCGTAAATTTTTCGAAATCGTCAAGAAAAATTTTAACTTGAGCTTTTTTTGTTTCCAGTTAAATGCAAAAAAACCTTTTTTTTCCATACGGTTCGTCTGTGGTGGCACATTCAAATCTGTCGATCTTAAAAAATTCACGTCCAGGGCCAAAATGATATATGAATAAAAATTTAAAATGGATTTTAATTTGTATAAAAAATGAAAGAAATTTCCTTCTGAAATGCTTCGATCTAAATATTAAACTGATCGATAACAAATTATCATTATTGATATACCCTCCCCAGCTCAATACGCTCTGCCCAGCCAAATTAATTTCAGTCATGTTTTTGTCCCTCAAACATAAATCCATCATCGTCCGACTAGACTGACGATAACTTTTCCTCGCCACTACGTGTTTTTGCGCTTTTTCAATTACAGTACTCATTTTGCAAAAAAAGATCTCACATCATATCGAAAAAACACATGTGCGGTTATCTACAGACAAAATGAAACCTTTTCATCGATTCTACGGTAATTAACCGTAAGGTCAAGTCGAAAATAATCACGTGACCGTATAAATACGAAATAGATATAAATATTATATGCCCTCCCTTAATCAAGCTCATATTGGGTCAGTATGAAACCTTTTAATGGTTTTGAAACGAAATCCCCAACATATAAAAATTTATTTATACATACTAAGCTATTTCATCTTTTCAAGACCACGTTTTT
>SCLH01000533.1:119420-135665 GCA_004367855.1 Oikopleura vanhoeffeni | reverse complement strand
AAATTTTGGACTTGATTTGCGGAAAATTTTCATTATTTTTCTAAAAAAGTCGACAAAAAATGACAAATAAACATATTATGATTTCTTAAACAGCAGTCAGAAAATATGTAGACATGCATGAAAAAAGTTAAAGTGGCTATTTTTTTGTTTTTATTTACAGATTTCAAAAAAACAATCAGAAAAAATTTTGGACCAAAATTGAGGAAAATTTCATGATGCTTTGATTTTTTTTGAAAATTTTACGAATTCAAAAATTAAAGTTCGGACTCAAATCTTTTCTAAAATAGACAAAAATGATTATTTTTAAGTAGATGCACATTTATTCTGGTTCAGCTAACGATAATAAGCACAAAAAAGTAAAACAACAAATTAAGTTCGTTAGTTAAAGTGACTCCAGTCTCCCGAGTCGATGCCACCCCCTTAAAGAGGGTTCTAAAACGACTTCAACTCAAATGTTGCAATCTGCCGGAATTATGGCACTGCGCCATACTATCCTGGAGAGTATAAAATACTGAGGTGCTAAAATATTGTTAATGACATTCCCTAACAAATTACAAAGTAAAACAAATTGCTAAAACATATATTTCTCATTGTCAGCAAAAATTTTAGCTGAAAACAATTTTACTTGACATGCCTAGTTTTCCCTTGCAAAAAATTGGCTCTCGACAGAAATATGACCTGTAAATTTTCAAATTTTAATTTGGAGTGAAATTTTCAGTTGAGAGCAAAAGTTTGATCACAAAAAACAGCACCAACGAGTGTTTGCAACCGAAAAAATGTTAGCGTCAAACATAACATTAGCAAATTTGAAAACTTTGCAATTATAAAAAAATAAACTTGAAATTAGACGAAATGATTCTACTTAAAATTGTACTACTGACGACACATTTATATATGTCATAAAATGATAGTTCATATGTTGACTATAAAAAAATGTGGACCTAATATGGTTTTTTCTAAATGGTATATATTCCATATTGTCACAATATTATTCCGTCTATTTTTTTATTTTGCGAAATTAAACTTTCATCTCGAAATTAATAGGTCTTGAAAATGAATCAATAGTTCAGCAAATCATTAAAAATGGGAGTACCCCAGAAATCATGTGCACAAACCATGTGGGACTGTTGAGTTTTTCACAGACTTATTTATTTTTTATTGCTTTTCTTATATTGAAAATAATGAGACGCAAGACGCACATGTTACTCTTCAAATTTAAAATAAAACTTGCCATAGCTTTTTTATAAATTTTATACCAAATTATTTGTTTTGAGATGAAATTATCTATGTTTACTTGACGCTATTGAGTCGCACGACTGTGAAAGTCTCTCACATACCTACTAGGTATTACCTAGCCATACTGTACATCGGGTAGACCCAAAACGCACGACATTTCTTGCGAGTGACTAAAGCATGGTGGGGTGGTAGAGTGGTGCACTAGAGCAAATAATGATAATTTAAAGTAGCGCATTTTCTAAGAGCACACAACCTCATTTCAAGAACTAAATATTAATTATTTTTGCTAGGAAATAGAAAATAAACTAACTGAGTTATTATATTATTTTCATTTATTTCGAAAATGTCCAAAAAAAAATTTTCTATGTCTAACATTGTCAGTTTTCAGAAATTAAAAAGATAATATGTTTTGAATTATTTTCGGACACATTCAATAGCAGCATGTGCTCTAAGAAAGTGCGCCACTTTAAATTGTCATTCTTTGCCCTAGTGCATCACTCTACGATCCCTACCTTGTTTTTGTCACTCGCGAGACATGTCGTGCCTTTTCATCGCTTTAAACATCCCACTTCTATTACAATGAGTTCAAGTAATTAATTATTTTCTCAATTTTTTTTCAAAACACATAAGCGCAGGTAGATAATGAAAGACAGTAATGAGCAAATGTGAAATAACTTGTTATGATATCTGAGAATTGAATTGTCGATGATATCATACAAAATTTTCAAGGTTTTTTTAGAGCTGTTGGAGATTCTGGATATGTTGGTATTTTAATGTTAATCTTTTGTGCTGCTATGGCTGGTTATACTGGTTCAAAACTTGGAAAATGTTGGGAATTCATTCTCTCAAAACACAATGAACTAAAAGGGTCTGGAGATCCATATCCAGCAATTGCTGAAAAAGCAGTTGGAAATTGGATGAAAATTATTGTTAACATTTCTGTATATTTGACGCTTTGTGGGGCTTGTGTTGTTTTATTGATAATTTGTTCAATGAATATAAGCTTGATTTTGAATGGAATTTTTTCAAATTTGAGCATTACGACTTGTATGATGCTGCCAATTGTAGGACTTATTTTAATTCCTTTTGGATGGTTGAAATCACCAGCAGATATGCCGTAAGTTCTTTTTCGCTAGACGATACTCATAAATGTTTCCCTTTTCTCTTTCATTACAAAATGAGACGCAAGAAGCAAAAGTTATTTATTCAAAATTTTCAATATCCAACTTTTTTCGGAAATTTATTATTTTCAAATGATGTGAAATCTGCCTATGACTTATTCGCATACAGCCTATGATTTAGAACAGTTGTATCGAAATGTGGAAAGTTAAATTCTTCTGGCAATAAAACCTGAATTTTTCCTCTTTTTTATTAAGAAAATGAGAAGCAAGACGCAAAAATTATTTTTTTGCAGACGATGGTCAGTTTTTCGCTTTATGCGAAGCAGGACGCATTAGTTATTTCTCAAATTGCAAAGTTATCATCGTTTTTTCATTGAAATCAAGCATGGAAGCGCAAAATCTGTTGATTAAAAAAAGTACTTTGGAGGTCTTGATTTGAGATTTAAAATATTGCTTTAAAAAATATCAATAATATAATTTTCCAATTTTTGTTTTTTGATCAACTCGTTTTCGAATTATTCTAATTCATTTCAAGATAATAAAGTGATAATAAGTAACAAAGTTCCATTGAATTCAGATTTAGAAAGAGCGGTTTTGACAGTAGAGTGATTACATCTTTAAAATATTTTTAGACTCACATGGCTTATAAAGCATTTTTGGGTGTATAATTTGGGTTGTCTACAGAGCTTTTAATTAGCAATATAATTTTAATTAAGCAATAGTTAATTAGCAATATAATTTTATCAATATTTCAAGCCGTATGTCAGTTATTATGAAGAAATAAAGTGCGATGATAGTGTGACTATCAACTTATTATTTGGTATGATTTTTTAATGTTGGTCAAAAATGTCCAGACGTAACTCTGCGTTACTTTCGTTTTTTGTGATTTTGAGGGTCAATAAAAATAAAATTTATGAGTTTTTAATATCAAAAAAATTTCATTTTAGCTAAATTACCTGTCTAAATATTCATTTTTAGGTGGATCGCATTCTTTGCTACATTGACGACACTATTTGCTTGTATTTTTATAACTAGGGATAAAAATTTGAAAAACAAATGATTACTCGTTGTTTAGCTACTTCCATTTTTATGACGATTTGTAATAATAAATATCGAAAGTCAAAAATGGGTATCGATTTTATTTGCCCGTCTTGTAGAAAATTTTTTTGAGGTCATATTAAGCGCTAGCTAGAGGTTTTTTGATTTTTTCAAAAAAAAATAAATGTGAGAAAAGTCACCTTTTAGTTTTCCGGTTTTCATATGTTAATTATTTGAATGTACCAAAAGATGTTCAAGTATCGGTTTTCCGAATACGATATCATAAACTAGGGTTTTTTATGCCCTCAAGCGCCACCTTGCCATCTCCAGACAACCGAATCTCAAAACCAAAAAAATCCAAGAGCCCAATTTTTGACTTTCAAATTTTTTATTACAAATCGTCTATCAGATTAAAAAATCTCCATTTTATATCCCTTTCAAGCTACGGAACTTATCAACGAAGGTTTCCCGGAAAAAGAAGTTGTTTTGAATGCTACAAAAGAGGTAAAATTGGGAGGATTAATTCCTCATTTTAGCTCTACAACGAATGAAAGTGAAAAATCATGTCCTCCATCACCAGTTTCTGTGTTTATTGTGAATTGTCCGATGGATGTTTTTTCGGCTTTTGGAAAAATTTTATTTTGCTTTGGAGGAATGGCAGTTTTTCCATCAATTCAGTTTGGATTCAACATTTATTCACATAATCCGGAGATTTTACAAGTTTATTTTTACCTCCGAGGAGAACAAAAACCTTTCGCGATGGGGATTTCGTCTTCAACTAGTTTAATACAGCATTTTTTGCAATATTTCTTTAATCTTAACCCTTGTGAGCACAGAGCCACAATAGTGGCTCAAGCATACCTAAAATTATCCTAAAAGGGCAACAAACGGGATCGTAGCATCTTTTCTTTCAAACACATAATAAAGAAGTTTGATTCGGTTCCCAAAAAATAATTGATTTTTTTTTAATGTTTGGTTCTAGTATTACAGGGAATTGATTTATTAGGATTTTTCGCTTATGTTTCACTTCCGGGAAAATTAGACATAATATAATATAAAAAATTAAAAAAAAAGCATGATTTCTCCAAATTTATTATCAGCCAAATAACATAAAATTTTATGACTGATCGAGACATTTCCGTTCATTTGGAAATCTCGTATTTTGAGAAAAAATCTTGTTAAATTTTTTTAATTTTGAAAAAATTACGATTTTTTTTCGAAAAATCATTTAAAATGAAATTATACGATTTTCGTTAACTCTCTGAGCTTCTGTTTTGGTCATTATAAAACAGACATCTCTATTAGCATCGAAAATGGGTACTTTTTCAGATACTTTTTCATGCAGTTTAACTGCAGCAGTTATAAATTTGATTGTCAAAAAAAAAATGAGTTGGATGCTCCAACTTGGAGCTCATGATATGTATTTTTGGCAAAAAAAAATAAATAATTGTTGAAATTGCCCCAAATAATGCAATCACGGTCTCAGGTAAAATCCATTAAATTGAAAATAAAGGAAACTTTTCGAATATTATTATAATATAATATTAATAGAATTATATTATCTATTACCTGAATTCTAATACCAAGTAGAAATTAAAAAGTTTACAATTTGTACTCTTTGTGAAATTTCAAAACCAATAATAATTCTAGGAAATTTATAAAAAAGTACAATCCGCCCAGACTAATCCGCCTAATTTTTTTTTAAAAAGTCAATTTTTGACCAAACCTTCTAAGAATTATGTTGTTTTCTGGCGTGCATGAAGAACATTAATATCAAGTTACATTGTATAGATACTGGAATATCTGAAAATATGTGAAAATGATGTGAAAATGATTTCATTACCGTTTTACTTCAATTCAAGGTTTTAGACAAAAATCTTCTTTTTACGATATTATCTCATAAAAAAAATTATCGTAAAAAAACAAAAAAATATAATTTTATATTTTTCATGGAATAATTGCTACAGTTTTTGAATTAATAGTTTATATTTTCCCAAACGTATACAGTATGTACGTATACGGTATACTGGGATTAAAATATGAATTTTAAAAGTCAGGTGGCCAGATATATGGCCACCGGCTGAGTACTTCACTGTTTTGAATTTCTGAGCTCACTCGTTAACCCACATACTCATTTTGGTAATATATTACCACTTCGACTCTAAAAATCGTATTTTACAGCTGTATTATCCAATTAACGTGTAATTTGCATTACTTGGGTTTTTCACTATGTTCTATCTTTTGGTGCTAAAATCTTCTCTTTGCCTTTCTCACTTTTTGAAATATAACAACTTTGTCGATGCACCCATTTTCAATCTCAAAAATTGACATGAAGTTTTTGACTTGAAAAATTGCTCAAAATTGAATTTTAAAAGCTTTTATCAGTATGAGTCATACTATATGACATTTTCAATAATTTTATATGTAAAAAATTTGATATACACGAGCTAGATGTAGCTATTTTGAAAATTGGTAAAAATGAGTTTTTGAACCGGTTTACCAACCGGTGCGGTCAAAGCAAAAACTTATAACGACATTTTTTAAAAATTTCAAACACATATTTTCTCGAATCCAAAGTTTGAAGTTGCTACGAGCTTCAGGTAGTTCAGGACATACGTTTGAAAATCAGTAAAACCCGTCGGATACCCCCTTAAAGTGCAAAGCCGTCTATATTATAACTTATGATTTTTTATTTCAGAAAATTTTTAGAATTAAAAAAAAATTAAAGTAATATCGATATGAGAAAAAAAATAAGTGGTAACTAAAATGAAAAATTGCTTGAAATAACATTTATTCCATTTATGGTTATTATTCCGATTCTCATGAAAAAGTGTGGTCAAATTTTTGTCTAGTAAAGATAAGTACATTTTAGGTCCATATAAAATTCCAGTTTCTGAATACAAAAAATGTTGTTTACACCACCAGGTGGTGTCTGGTGTCAAAATAAATAAGCCGATTTTTTTTTGAAAAGTTACCCAGGTAAGTACATTTACAGGTCCACATAACATTCCAGTGTCCTAATGAAAAAAAGCTCTTTTCACCACCAGGTGGTGTCAGGTGTCAAAATAAATAGTGCCAGAAAATGTATTTTGAAAAGTTACCCTAATAACCACATTTTGTGAGGTATACTATGTCAGTTCTCGATTAACTTAAATTTACCGGTGTTTTCGCTGATTACCAGTTAACCGGTTAGTCGATCGGTAAAAGACATAGCCCATCATGTGTATCAACTAATTATTTTCACTCTGGGATACAATTGGAATTTTATGAATCGTATGTACAGTTTTCGAGAACATTCGCTCCGATTGCCCATTGCTCTGAAAAAAAAACCCGCCTCTAATNAACCTACGCACCCTATTCTTTATTTAAGAGCAGCCAATCACAGGCGTTGATTCAAAAGCGTTGTGTGTGAAACACATTTTTACCGTAAAATGCAATCTGTGATTATTAAATCAAAGACAATTCAGTGATTTTTATTTTTTCTTAATTTTATAAATGTTTCTACAATGCTGTATTCATATCATCCTGCTTTAACGGTGTTTATACTGTAATTTCATTTTGCCAAAAATTTATAATATATTATTTATAATATAAAACTTAACAAAAATGCCTACCGTATCTCATTATACTGTAATTACAGTATCATTAGAAAACGTCATATGATTATTTTGTAAGAAAAAATTTCAAACGATTTAATGAGAGTATTTAAGTTTAAATTATATGATATGATTCAACTTAATTTAGTACTTTTAACCCTTAGAGGCTCCAAAGCCGCTTTTTCGGTCAGACTTTGAGCGCTCATTACGGAAAAAGTAAAAGTGCTGGCAACTTTATTGTACACTAGTCCTCGAGATTACGGATGGACTTAAACTTTAACAGTATGTAATTCACATTTTGACTTTATTAACCCTTTGGAAAAGTGAAATTTAAAAATTGTGCTTCAACCTACGCAATTTTAATGTGAGCAAATGGGTGACGTCTGAACAAAAACAAATAAAGGAAATGATTAGGAATTTGATTTTCTAAAAAGTGACTTCCTCAGAAATTCACCTGCAATTTTCGGTCTTGAATCTACAAGTGTTTTCCACAAAACGAACCTAACCTACGTAATTTATCGAAATTACTTTTAAAGAAATAAAAATTTACTTAGAGCCGCCAGGACTAAAATTGAAAATGCAACAGTTTCAGAAAATTTATTCCTAAAAAGTGAATCATTCAGAAGCAACCTGTAATTTCTGGTATTTAATCTACAGGGTTTTTTGAAAATAGTCCGGAGCCTCCAAGGGTTAAGAATTTTTCTTAGATAAACATAGTTTAAAAATTAGTATTTCACTTCTATACATTATTTTTGATGATTTATTTACATATTATAAGAAATGTTGTTGTGGGTATATTCACAGATGAGAAGGGTTTTTACAATACAGGTGGCAATATTTGTTTTTAATCATTATTTTTGAGTGAGAAAGTGAAAATAAGAATGAGATAATTGGGTTTGATTATAAAAAAAAAAAAAAAAAACAATTTTCGTAGTATAGTTGGATAAATTACTATAGTAAGTAATTTACGAGTTACATTTGTTGATATGGTAATTTTTATAACGTAGGTGTATTAATTTTAATGGGATAATTTTTTATTATTTTTAATTTTTAACTTTTTTGCTTTTTAGGTCTCTGCATAGTGACTATTTCATCATCGCTATCCGAAAGCTGATATTTCCCTGTTCTCTTTAAACTAATTGGCATACTCTTATTTTTAATTATTTTTGCTTTTGAGAAGTGTGCCGTTTTATTTATTTCAAAGGTAGTTTCATTTGTTGGTTGAATTTGGGTAGTGGTTGGATGGGCTGATATATTTATTTCTAGTAAATTATCCATACCAGTTAAAATAGGTGCTTGGGTCTGATTAAGATGGTTGACCCCTGTAAGTAAGTCGTTTAATTCTACATCAACTAAATTAGCTGGTGCAATTTCCGAAATATTTGGTGAAATCTCAGTCACGTTAGGCATTTCACTGGTCGAGATATTAGACCAAGATGGATAAACTGGAAGAATATCTAAAGAAAAACGCTCTCTCCCCAAAAGTGTCATATGTTTTAAAGCTAGATCGTTGTCTGATAAGGAATTGTCTTCAGATACTTTGTCCATGTTTTTAATTATATCTACATGTTTTTGAACGTGACTTAGTAAATTTTGTATTGACAATCTAACTTTAATTTTTGTTTCACTTACTAGATTTATAAAATATTTTCTTACTTCCAAGCCATAATCAGTTAACATTTTATTTTCATCCCCAAAATCGGTATCAGTGAACGCATTTTCAATGGCATTAGGCCCATTTATAATACAATCGATTTCGTGTATTTTGTCCGTTAAGGTACCACCGACCATAAAAAGTAGGTTACGCACATTATTAATATCGTTTGATAACATTTTTTGACGCATTTTATCAATTTTATGCATTGCCTCGTATTTACTCATTTTCATTTTCAATTCTAAGTTAAAGAGGCTTTGCTGTCTATTATGAGTCTTACGAAGGTTTTTCTGGGCGATTAAGAGGGCGAAAGGGTCAGTGGTCGTTTTTGTTTCAGAATATTGAACAAAATTTTTAATTTTATGACTAAAATTACCTATTTCTAGGTTTAAATATTCAAAGTTTTTTCTAATTTTTTTGATTCTTTTTGCTTCAAAAATTGCATCATTGTAAAGGTTTGAACTGTCTAAATCAAGAGAATTAATTGAAAGGTCATTTTTATCACAATAGTAGCCATACTTAGAGAAATTTCTTAGTCCTTCTGTTCTCAATATTTTTAATGAATCTTGATTATAATCAAATTTTTGATGATTCCTAGTTGATGTTCGAAAACGCCGTGTTTGAGGGTTAATTTGATTTTCAGTGGATCTTGTTAAACGGTATTCTTTAGTGGCTTCATCATTAATATGTAATTCGAAGGATTTAGAAAATGGTGCAAAAATGTCACTTAGAATTGATTGATCATTGATATTATCAAATTTATCAAAAAGTTTGTGAAATTCAATTTCTAAATCTATATTATCATTCTCATTTACGTAGTCTATAACAATATTACTTTTTTGTGATATAGTTTTTTCTTCTAAAATGGCTGAATTTATTAAAAATTTCGTCAACCCAGAGTCCTCTATTAATAATAGTGGCATTTTTTTATCGAAATGGATTTCTCTTTTTAGCTCACAAAAAATGTTTTCAAATATTTTCTCCGAAAAATTTTCGTGAAAACCGTTTTTGTAACCGTCTAGAAAAGTTGAACAGTTTCTCAAAATAGCATGAAACTGGTCCTCTTGCCTTGAAAATGAGGTAAGAAACGTTTCATTTCTAGCTTGAGCCGCTATAACTGTTAAAACAGCTATTTTAATTTCAGATATAATGCCCATTTCGACCTTTCTAATGTACTCAAATTTGATGGCTTTTTTGGACTTTTCACTTTTAGAACATTTGGAACATAATAACTTCTCAAAAATAAAATATGGCGTTTTATTTGGCCATAGTTTGACATCACATAATTTGTGTGAAATTTTGTTTGGGATTAGTGAAATACCACTATTTCTGACTTTTGTTTTAGATTTGAGTTTAACATTCACAAAACCAGAATTTTCAAATAAAGTGCGAATATTTTCAGGCAAAATTAGGCTTTTAATGTCGATAATATTGATCCATTCGTCTCTTAGTGCTTTTCCCAGTGTATTAGGTGTGTATCGGAGGATTTTGCTAGAGGCCAAGTGATAGAAACGGATAATTTCTAGATCATCAAAATCCAGGTGTAAAATATTTCGAGCTGAGTCCAGATACGAGCAGTTAAAGACAACTTAAAGACATTAATTATTTTTAAAAACTTTAATCAAGCTAGTTATTACGCTTATCATTTATTATATTGTAATGTACTTTATTAATGAATGTCTTATGTAACGATTTTATACACAATAACTGCCGAAAATAAGCTGAAATGCAGCTAAATTTACAAAAAATTATCAAAAAATTACCAAAAACCATAATTATTTATTTCAATTTTTAGGCCAGTTTTAATTTGATCAGTAAGTAATAGTCACATTTTCTGTCATTTTTAGTCAAACTTTTATACTTAAAATAGTTGACTTGGATAGAATCTAAATTTACAAATGTCGAGAGTTTTATCTGATTTTTAACTTCTTGTCATTTTTAATTTTAGAGACAATGTGAAAAGTAATATTTTTAGCAGAAAACTAAGTGTTTTCCAAAAGCAGATTATGGTGCCTGAATTTCATTATATTTTTTTATTATTTATAACTTTTTTCATTTTTAATCAAATCATGCGTTTTATTCAACTAAAAGTTTCTTAGAGACATAATTATCGATTTCAAATTATTGATTATAATTGATATCGGTATTAAGTAACAGTCACAATTTTTGTCGTATTTGTTATATATTTTTAATTTGAAAAACGATGATTATGGAAAGATATGAGATATTATTTGTTGAGACTTTTTATTTCAAGCTTATCTTGACAATTTATAATTTATTTTTGAAAATTGATTATGTAATATTTAATTTTTAGTGGAATTAGGTGATGATTTTTAAGGTATGTTTTTTAGCTAAAATAGTCAAAATAGCTATTTCTGTCAAATACAATTCCAGAGTTATTGTTGTGAGGTAGTATATTTCCCTTGTAATCAAGGGGGTACCAATCTAGGATTTTGTAATTAAAATGTTCTAGTATTTTTTTTGGATTATAATCAGTAAATTTGCTTCCGTCTTTGTAATAAATGGCTGTTTGCCTGTGATATGACCAAATTGTATGCTCTTTCATCTCCCTGGCCGATTTTATTTTAAAAAATTTACTAGTGGATTCTATCATTTTGTATTTATTAACTGCGCGTCTGCGCGCAACATTTTCATTATAGGCTTCACTAGGTGGAGCACAATTTTTGCAGTAGTTAATTTCTAATGATTTCATTTTTTTATATGGGTGTTGGCATAGACTGTAATAATGGGCAGATGCTTCCTTTTTAAACGCATATGTTCCTAAATTACTACGCACATGTTCAGGTAACTCATTATATATATCTACTAAAAAATAAGGCCAGGTTGCTTTAAATCTTGCATTTTTTTTAAATTGTACCAAATTTTTAGGTATTATCATTTGAGTCGAATAGACTCCAGACTTTCTTAGAAATTGAAATTTATTTCTGTCAACATTTTTTACATATGTTTCCCCTGAAAAAGGCTGAAGTGCCATATCACCATTATCTCTTATCATACACGGTTTAAGTAGGTCATACAGGTCTGATGGTTTCGAATCCATAAAAATACTGTTAAGCCTATTCATAAGTAAATATTCATGTAAGTAGAACATATTTTTGAGGTGATATGGAAAGAGTAGTTGGTGATGTGAGATATTTATTCCAGTTTGACTGTATGTTTGATTTGTAATTATTTTTAAGAAATTACAAACTATTTTTTGTAATCTAGCGTACCATTTCGGAGGTAGTAAAGGCTGGGTGTCAAGACCGTGACTAAAATAGCCCGTTACAAAGCTATTATATAACCTAACTAATTGTTTTCTTGTACCATATTTTATCATAGTTAGAATTTTATTTGATGATGCAATCATCCTTTTTTCTATATGGTGTAATTGTGGCTCAATATCCACCCCAGTTTTTTTATTTTTCCCTATCCTGACCCCCAAATATAGTAATTCCTCTACTATTTCAATCGGGTTATCATTTATCAATATTTTTTTATTTTCTGACCAATTACCTGAAATAAACCCTTGGGTTTTTGTGTTTTCAATACCGGTGTCAATTTCTAATAATGCATTATGTAAGCAGTTAAAAACCTCCTCCACTTTTTTTTCGACTTCTGACTCGTTATCGCCCATAATTGATATACCTATATCATCCGCATAAGCGTTTATTTTAATATCATGAAATTTTTTCTGGACATTTTCAAGGGCACCATTAAAAACACGACTGAAAAGAATTGGGCCTGATCCCGAACCTTGCGGAACTCCTCTATCTGGCAAATCGCGCAGAGTGCTGCGCTTATCAGCTTTTTGTACATAAAATGACCGATTTTCTAGAAAAGTTTTGAACCAATTAAATGTAATGTCAGTGGTAAAATTAAATAATGACTCTAGTATTGAAAAATGTGATGGCGACCCGAAGGCATTTTTACAGTCGACAAGTAAATTAATCACATACTTAAAATTTTTATAATTTTTCATAATGTTTGTAATCTCAGTAATAGCTGTTGAACACCCGTGTGAACGTCTAAAGCCATGTTGATTTTTGTGAATCATATTATGCTTTTCCAAATATGACTGGAATTGAGCACTGGCAATCTTTTCACAACAGGTACCCAAGCAGTCTCCTACTGAGATTGGTCGCCACGCTTTAATGGTTTTAGGGTCGCGTCCTTTTTTTGGTATGGGGGTTACCCTTGAAACTTTCCAGAAATCATAATACTGACCATTTTGTAGTGAATTGTTGACCATTTCTAGCATAACCTTTTTATAATCGGGTGTACAAGAACCCAGAAATCTCTTTGTGAGACCGCTACGACCCCGAGAATTATTTTTACAGGTTTTTAGAGCGGCCACTAGGGAGAATCTGCGATCTTTGCCTTCCCAAATTATTTTATTGAATGAAAAAAGCGGGATTCCTAAATTATTTGGCGCACAATTTTTTTCGTTAAATTTTTTGTTTGAAATGCTAATTTCGTTATCCCATTGCAGTGCACTAAAACCATCTGCTATTTCGTCGACTGTCAGAGGGCAATCTTCGAGTTTAGTTTTATTTTTATTTAAACGCCGATTTACCTTGAAAAATTCATTTTCGTCTAGAAATTCGACACCTTGAGCCTCTGTCACACACGCAATACTATCAATCCTAGATAATTTATGAAAATATTTACTAGCTTCATTAAACGCTTTTTTAATGTAAGTATCATTAGGCCTTATTATTTTTAAACGCCTTAAATAATTCATTTTGTTACGCCAATCCATAGTGGGTTGAGATAATAGAGTTTTAAAAAAGCCAATTCGGCGTTCTACAATACTTTCTGGTTCAGTTAGGTCTATTAATTTTTCGAAAAGACAATTTAATTTTTTATCCCTATCAATAGTCTGTAATTTTTCACTTTCTAAAGTTTCTTGAAAAACTTTCCAGCATTTTGCTGAGTTATTGAAGATTTGTTCTTCACTTGCATATTTTCTGCTGAAACTTAATTGTTTAATTTGTGCAAAATGTAAATCGAAATTAATTAGGCCTTTTTGACCTAAGTGACCATCATTTTTTATTTCATCTGTCAAATTAAGATGGAAAAAACCGTCTAACTTAATATTTTTTACAAACACACCATCTATGCAACTTTCATATGTCGTGTTTGTATTTTTCATGAATCTTCTATAGGTATTTTTTTTAACCATGTTATTATATCCTGGAAAACAATTTAAAAGTTTAGAGAGTCTTTTTGACGAGTAATTTTTATTATTTTTAGAAAAATGGGTGTTGAAATCACCACAGACAATTGAACAGTATTTGTCTGAGTCACTGACGATTTTTTTCAGTTTTACAAAGAAATTGTTAACCGTTTCGTTAGTGTATTTATATTTGATTGAGCCATCACAAGGTCGATAAACGGATGTGAAAAATATTTTAAGATTTTCATGAAAAAATTTTATTTTGCAGAAAAAATGTGGAACATCTATTTGTTCAATATATTTGCTTAATTCCTCCTTTACTAATATGGCCGTATAGCATATGCCTTTAACGTCAGCTTTGCCATGATAAAATTTATATCCTGCCGGGGTAATATGTTCTATGTTGCTAATATTCATATGCAATTCATTTAAGAGAAAAACAGCAGTATCATTGTAAACTTTTGTTAGCAGATCCAATTTATTTGGATTTGCACTTTTCAAGTTTACATTAATAAAGTCACTGTGAGCTTGTGTCACGTGAAATGTACCTTGCCTTTCTCACTAAATTTTCTAGGAATAAAAATCGTTATTCTAGAATTTAAAATTTCGGATGCAAAAATAAAACCTTTCAACTTCCTTAACTCTCCGAGGCATATATAGCCTTTTGAAAAGCTAAAGCCATTTTAAATCAGCCAAAAATGATGAAAAACATGATCGTAGAAACTTCCCCTTATGATACCTTTTAAAATTCAACAATGTGAATCTTAAATTATTTCCTTAAATTTTTTCCGATACTACCGCGTTAGTCTGAAGTGGCGTCGAAATTCGCGCCAGATAGAAAACCATACTCGTTGTGTTATCAAACAAAGTGAATCAGGCGTGAACTGATGACGCATCAATAAATAACAAGAGGCAATGGCGAGCTCGAGATTCCATGAAAATCCTCAAAAATAGCCTTAACCCTTGGAAGCTCAGCACCACTTTAGTGGTGCTGAAAATTTTGAATCCGCTGAAATCGGATGAAAAAAANAAAAAAAGTCCTGGAAATTTTTTGATCAAACCCAACATATAGTTTGCCACGAGGAATTCAAAAATGGCAGTTAAAATTTCCTAGGACTTCTCGTTCAAAAATTATTTTATATTACTTTTTTAGAGAATTTCTCTCAAAAAACTCTAAAATGCGTGCTGATCAAACAGTTTAAACGAAAGATAAAATCTGAGGAACTGAGTCATAGGAAAGTCTTTTGAGTATCTTTCAAAATAAAAAATAAATTTCCACCATCGGAACTCTTTTTATTTTTTCGTGAGTGATTTTTCAATTTTTGAGAAAAATTCGGAAAAAAATATGCTTCGATTTTTTCGAAAGTTGGTTGAAATGAAAGCTACGGCAACACTGATCAGAAAGTTGGCTAACGTCGAGATAATATTTCGAAGTCTTAGCGGTTAAATTATAACAAACGTTGTTTTATAACTTTATTTTGATCACTCGCGCTGCTAATCGTCTATTTATGAGAAAACGGNAGGTGTTGTGCTCACACGGGTTAAGGGGGTAGTGTCCAGCAAAAAAGTTTGGCTGAAAAAATGTGTCTTTTAGTGGCAATATTGTAAAAAGCCTTGATATCGCTCTGGATAAAATAAAAAAAGAACCGCTTAGAATTTTAACTTAAAAATAAATGCAAATGAATACTAGGGTCACCTTCTTGGTAATTTGCTTTAACAAAAATCAGATCGATTGATTTTAACATAATCAAACATAAAAAACATATTTATTTTTAGATTTTTTTGACAAAAACAATGCATTTTTATTACAAATATACAAGAAATTAAAAATTCGGACTATTTTGAATCAAATAGATTTTTTTGGAGCAAATTATCACGTTGGGCAGTGAATGCGAGTTTAAATAAACTGTCGGAAAATAGTAAAATGTACAAAACTGCAAAATGAATATAATAATTGGTGTTTGTCTAGTCAATTGCTTTAATTGGATTTTTCTTTATATCCTGGTACTACAGAATTTGAACTTGGCACTACATATCTCATATTCTCATTTAAAATATATCTGGATGTACCTGCACCGTCATTTACCTCTTGTATCCGAGGTGTTACAATACTCTCTGTTTTCTCATTGAGTTGTTGTCTGTTGAAAAATTTCTCAATTCCACATTTCAGATTTAAAAAACGCTTAGTAAACTTCTTGGATTTAAGTTTTGGCATTTTTTCCTAAAGTTGATTTTCATTATGCATAATAATTTTTAACCTTGTATATATAGGATTCAGATCCCTACTACTCCTTAACAAATAAATTGTTGCTAAAATTGTGATTTTATCATTGAGTATTAATTAACGAAAATGCCAGAGTTTCATCACACAAAATGATTGATGTCTTATATTTGTCAACCTTCTGATAAAATGTGTTCTTT
>SCLH01000533.1:93247-106476 GCA_004367855.1 Oikopleura vanhoeffeni | reverse complement strand
TTTTTTTTTATTATATCAGGGTTGTTTTGCAACTAACTAGCAGTGAAAAAATGTTAAAATGTCTAGCTTAAAGTTTTTAATTGGTGATTCCAAAACTTTTCACGAAAAATAAGTACTGTAATACAGTGAAAATAATTCTGATTCGTATGATTATATAGATTAAGGGCCCTCAATTGACAGATTGTGACAATTTGAATAACACAAACAAAACGGGGTACTATCACGGTGCTAGTAGCACCCAATCAAAACCTTGAATTGCAGAATAGACCAATTTCATAAGTTAGATTTGAGCACATCCGACTAATCAAATGCTCGGATGCCGCATTTTTCAAATATCCAAGATAACCTTCAGAAAGTTGAACTTAGCAGCAAAAAACATTTAATTTGGATAATAAATTTTATTTCGAACGATTTCGATAATCTATATCATTTTAGGCAAATTCTTTCACAACTACAGCATGTCACGTTTTCTTTATTATTTCCAATTTGCATAATTTTGAATTCTACCGTTTTGATTGGTTCAATCCCGAAAAGACGTAGGTCTTTGCCGAAATTGATCGTTCTCATTGGCGGTATAAAATTATGCAATCTGGAAAAAAGAAAGAAAAAACGTGACATGCTGTATATATTATTTTCGACTTTTATTGTTCAATATTATGCTGTAAAAATGCGGTAATACGAAAAGTCTTTCGACTTCACGTAAAAACTAGGTAAATGAAAAGATCTATTTTGCAAGAATACACGTTTATGATTGATTTTATATTAACCGGTTCAAATTATAAATTAATCCAAAAATAAAAAATTTCGTTTATTTTTATTCTACTCTGTACATGTATATAAGGGTTATGGATAACAGACCCCCAGAGGACAGATCCCGAATATTTGAATGATGCAAACAACGCGAGAATCCTGCGGCGGTATACTAGCACCCAATCAAAAACCCTGGATTGCAGAATAGGCCGATTTAATTGGTTAGATTTGGAAGGGATCAACCAATCAAATGCTCAGATTCCGCATTTTTTAAATATTCAGCATCTGTCCTCTGGGGGTTTGTGATCCATATAATATATAAGTTATTATAATATTTAGAATAATATAAAATGTTGTAACTTAACGTTTCGATTTATTTCAAATCATCTTCAGAATAACAATTTATGTTCGAAACAAATAAGAAGACTCGAAATTTCGGCAGTCTAGAATGTCAGTTAAAATACATAGAGTATAACTACCGTTCCTACCCAATTTGGAATAAATAATAGACAGTATATGTTTTTTTTAGTCCGGAAATGGCAAACAGCTTTGAAGCCAATTTTCGCCGATTAAAAATTGCAACAGGGCCCATTATTTTTTTAAACCCTCGTTATCGACGAAAACTCGGCTTTCAAAATATAATCCACCTAGTTACCATATTTTATAGGCGACAATTGGCTTGAAAGCCGTTTGCCATTTCCGGAGTAAAAAACCACATACTGTAAGTTATATTGCTGATTTACACTAACGCTGCGTTAGTAAAACAATTTTTTTTAGCAAAATATACAGCCTGAGTTTTCTTGTTTACTACGTTTTCTTTCGTCCGCCGGTTAGACAGGCATATTAAATTTCACCTTGATTCGTGAACAATAGATGACTCATTTTTCGCATGTGATGAAGACGTTTTTTTCGTCCGCGAAGACGTTTTTTTCGTCCGCGAAGGCAATTTTTATTTGATTCAAATTAAACTAATTTATTGAGAAAATTTTAGTGCACAGTTACTCAGGCTGTAGTCATTTTAAAAAAATTTGAATTAATTTAAAAAAGTCGACCAAAATTAATACTCGAGAAAATAAGATTTTTGGAATTTCTTATATTTCTCGGATTGGTTGTTTTTGAGATTTTGTTGGATTTTATCGGTATAAGATGTAACATCTTAGATGTTAGCAAATTGCTCATTTTATCCTCGATCACCCCCATGAATGAGCGGCGCTCCTGATTGGTCAGTCAGTATTGACGAATAATGATCCGTTTCCTCTATGTGAATCCACAGGCCTAGCCTTGTTTGATGCCAACATATATTTTACATATTGTATATTTTCATAATCTGATTAATTTTGTAATAATTTCGTATTAATTTTGGATAAATTTTGTACCTATTTTTTATTAATTTTGTATCAGTTTCTTATTAGTTTGTATTTATCTCGTATTAATTTTGTATTAAGTTTGTATTAATTTTTTGATAAATTTTGGATTTATTCTCGTTCTGGGATTACTATTTTTTTTCAACATTAATTGACAAAATTTGAATGATAATTATAAGAGTTTAAATATTAATTTAATGGAGGTAAAATAAATCATAAAAACCTTAGAGCAATTTAAGGCAAAATTTTGAAAAAATAAGTATANAATTTGAGCTATTTTGCAAACATATCCTCGGAGGAGATAGATTTTGAAGTCTGCAATTGTTAAAAATCGTCGGTTATTTGGCGTTCTAGAATTGTTCAGTCGCCGGATCGAAAAAAGCTCTCCTTGAAAAATTTATATACTACCGTTACGTGATCTGTGAAAATTTGAGCTCAATTGGATATACCGTCTGGGAGGAGATAGATTTTGAAATTTTGAAAACGTCACCTTGTTACGATACTGTACCTATTGGTGTAATGGTCAAAAATAATTTGTGATGTACTTTTTCGCAAGATAACGGATAGATCTACAAATTAGCATTTTCGGTTTTTCTCATGAACTGTTAGTTTTCAGTATATTTCACCGAGAAAATGTCAAATCAGAGTCGCATACCCCCTTAAGGCAAAATTAAACCTTAAGGCAATAAACTCGTATTAATTTTGTATTAACTTTGTATTAATTTTTTGATAAATTTTGGATTTATTCTCGTTCTGGGATTACTATTTTTTCTCAACATTAATTGACAAAATTTGAATGATAATTATAAGAGTTTAAATATTAATTTAATGGAGGTAAAATAAATCATAAAAACCTTAGAGCAATAAAACCTTAAGGCAAAATTTTGAGAAAATAAGTATACTTAGTATCAAATTGACTTCTATCGGCCTTCGGTCGATTCGAGGCTCAGTCCAGGGATCGGATGTTTTCGGGTGAACGGGTCGAAATTTTCGACCTGGAAAAGTTGTCGACTAAAAAACGTGGCTTATATGTGCGAGGAGGCCCTGTTATCGATATGATATAAACCATCCTAAATTTTTTTAATCATGTTAAGTATAAGCCGATCAACCCGACCCGGATCAGAAAATTTTTTTCGACCTGACGAAAACGTACTCGGGTCGACGTTCGACTCAAACTGACTCGACCCAGAAAATTTCATAAAAAAACCAACCCGACTTGTTCATATTAAAAAAAAATTCGATCCCTGGCTCAGTCACTGAAAAATAAATTGTTCCATAGCAATATCCAATTTGAAGAAAACGACAAAAATCGCCAGTGAGAATTCCAAACTCTTGTTGACTCTATCTCCTGAAGAATTATTCACTATTAGTGAATAAATGGTTCGAAAGTTTTCTGAAAATTCTGATTTCAAAATAATAACGCGTAAATTACTAGGAGTAATGTATCAGGAGATCAAATTTTTTTTCTAAAATAATAATTGTTTGAAAGATAAAGTGTTCAAAAATCCTAGGAATAATTCTCAGTTATTTTAATTATTTATTCAAGAAAATAATGAAGAATATATATCGTATAATAATTTAACCTTCAGTAAGTTAAACTGTGCAGTAGAAGGAAATAGAAAGAAAATTGGATTATGCATTTTTGTTCGACTTAATTTTTCCTACCTTTTGCTATAAAAATGTATAGGCCAATTTGAAGAAAAAACGTGTGCAATAAAATCTTTTACGTCGCAAAAATACAAATTTTGAAATAATTTTAATAGCATAAACCTACGGTTTAATACAAAAATAGATAAAAAAAGAAAAATTATGTAATTTCATATTTTACTTGTACTGCTGATTTCCGCCCAAGCACTTTTCCTAGCAAAAGATTTAGGCATTTAAAAAAACGACCAAAAGTGTATACTCCAGAAAGTTAGGTTTTTGGAATTTGTTATAATTTTCGGCTTCGTTGCTTTTTGAGATTGTAGTGAATTTGGTCGGTATAAGAAGTGAGCAAGTTGTCCATTTTATAACCCAATGTCGTTTCGCATAAAAGGCGAGATGCATTAGCGTGATTTCCCATCTCCATCGTGAAGAAACTTTCACCACTTTCCCATTTCGTGATTTTAGCATAATGATGAGTGACGATTATATCTTTGCTGTCAGGATCAATCACAGAAACACCTTTGAAATGTAATTAAGTTAATTTCAATGAAAAGATTACGAAACCGACGAAATAATTCAATTTTAAANTTTTTTTGCCAAAAAACTTTCGGCAATATTGCCCCCCCTGTATCACCCGAGTTTCATAGCGTCGAGACAAAAATTGATTCATTTAAAAATGGTAGGCTCGAGGATAATTATTTTATTTAATTTTTTGAAATGTAGTTTTTTATTAACAGACAATTTGGTCTTTTATAATTTCGAATTATAAATATTTAACTGAATTTACCGAAGAATAACCAAACGATCAGTTCACTTTTCAAAAATTTTAAAATTGAAAAAAAGTTATTTCAATCAGAAAATTTGATTTTGTTGCAAAATTTGAATTGTTTATTATTTTAATTATAATTTAAATGGCGACGGAGATTTAACCTTTTTTCGAAAATGTCAGAACGTTAAAGGTTATGGTACAATTATAATTATGAGTTTGAATCCATGTAGGCGGGAGGTTATCGTCCCATTTTTATTACTCATTGAGTAAAACCTTTGTGTAAATTCGTGTAAAAGTTTTTCGATTCGCGTTCTTTAAATTTTTTCTAGATTGGGAGCGAAGTTTTTTTGCTGGGATAATCGTGCGAGAAATAAAATTAGTTGATAAAACTTCATGTTGATAATTTCATTTTACAGAGAAATTAAGAAAAGTATATAATAATATATCCCTTTATCACCTTTATCACGTTAAAATCACACGTTAAAAGGAGTAGTGGCTACGCATTCTAACCAAAAGGTGATAAGGGGATATAATAAATTATAGAGAAATAAATGTGAATAAAATCGAAAAAAGGGATGTCAGAAAATATGAAGTGAACGAAAACTTTTACAGGTAATTTTAAGAAATTCTGAGAAAGTGAGAGGGTAATCAGACGCTAGAGTATAGCGGCTTGGGCCAAGCCGCTTGGCCCGTTCCGAATTTTTTGAAAAGCTTATGAGTTTGAAAAATAGTTTAATTGAGAATCTCAATTTCAGATAAATTATATTTGCACGAAAAACGGTTTTAAATGTTCTTTTTAATTTTTTGGCAAAAAACTTTCGGCGATATTTGGCCTCCTCCCGTTTAAGTTGTATTTATAGTCTTCCTCAGGTCTTAAATAATTTTACCTAATTTATTAATGGCAATAATAATCTGTTGTGGCATTGTTGGATCTGCAGTTTGTCTGACGTCAAAAAATGCCGAGCCAAAAGTGACCCACTTTTGAATAACTTTCAAAAATGCTAATTTTGCATCTTCCTTCGCCTTTCCAGCATTTTTATTAAATTCAGCAACAATCAATCGTTTCCATTCGTCCTGACCAGATCGTTTGATCATATCCTGAGGAATTAATTCCCGAAGCATTTTCGGGATATTTGGGAAATGCGATTTATCTTCGCCGAATTTAACTCTATAGACAAAAGCACCGAGTTGAGCTGCTTCAGTTTTTGTACATTTGTGATATCCGCGAAGATATTTTGGTAATTCTTGGTGAAAATGAAAAATGCAATCGGCATTCATATCTTTTCCAGGGATACACATTGACCATAATTTCCGCATGAAAAATACTAAAAAATTTAGTCAACAAGTAATGAAATTAAAAAAAAAGTGTGAGAGTTTCCTAATTATTTTTAAAAATTAGCAGCAAAGAGACGAAAAATGTTGTCCACAATCAAGAGGCAATAGAGAGCGACTACATTTTTCACGAAAAAGAGACGGAAACATTATTATTGTGCGCACCCTAACCATAGACTGTGGTCCATAGAGCAATGTTTCGACGATTATAGTTTGACTACGTTTTCAATCCTGACGTCATAATTTCAGTATACCCGCCAAAATTTTGACGTTCTTCTAAAACCTCAAAATATAAGGACAATAAGAACATTATTTTGAACCACTATTTTCCTCAAAATTGAAGAAATTATGACGCCAGGTTTGAACCCGTACCCAAAATATAATTTTCGATACAAGTGTAGTTGCAACAAAAAAAGTATTTGGTCATGAGAAATATATTTTGAAATTTAAATTTTCCTGCGATTCAATTTATAAATTCAAATTGACACAAAGAATAATCATAGAAAATAAGGAAAAATGCAAATTTTTATTCAAAAATCAAATTATGGAGAAAAAAATCTTACCTTGATATGATTGCGGCGAGTTATCTAGTTTTGATTTGTTCTTCTTGAGTAATTCCGTTAAATGCCTGACAAAGTCAAAAAAGAAACTATCATCTTTTACAGATATTACTTTTTCGGATATTTTGACGAATAATGAAAATCCATCACTTGATTTCAGTCGCAACCTAAAAAAATAAATTTATATTATTGAATATCCTTTTTCCAACCAAGGTGAATCTTGAAAATGCGATGAATCTCTATAGCGCGTGTTCAAATCTCACTAATGTTGTCTTCAATGTAACAAAAAGTCATAAAAATGAATGCAACTCAATCCAAAAAAAGTGATTGTCTCGGGTATGATTATAGGCAAGGTGCTTGATATTGGGACCGTCAAAGTTGATCGTTGCGTAATCACTAAGACAACATTAGTGGGATTCGAACACGCGCTATAGAGACTACCCTCATTTTTAAGATTCATTTTGGTTGGGAAAAGGATATGGAGCTCCATATCCATGGAGTACACATTTTTGGTCGACAACAAATACAAATTTTTGATTCAATTTGATAATATAAACAAACTTGTTTAATTGTAATAGAAAAATTAATCGAACAATGAAACATTTCGTAAATTTGCATTTTATTTGTACTGCTGACTTTTGCCTTCTCACTTTTTAAACCAAAAGATAAGCATTAAAAAAATGGTCATAAAATTTTGTAGCCAAGAAATAAATACTTCTGGAATATAATTCCGATGAAAATATACCTATTTGCAATATTTTGACAGAAATCTTTTGCTTTCGTTGAACTTTCAACTTCAAAAGCTTCGTCTGTATCATCTGGAAAATAAACCTTATGAAATATCTGAGTAGTTTTATTTTGAATGGCCTCTACCTCCACCAAGTGAGGCGGATATTTTCGTTGCCCAGCTCGCAACGTTTTCTGTAGTCGAACGGCACAATCACCGCTCATAGCATATATATGTTTTCTCGAATTTAAAAATTTGGAGAGATAGGGCAAAACGATATTTGTAGGGGCTACCAAACCGCAAGAAAGCCACATTAACTCCCAGGCTCTTTCTTCTGACTGAGGTATCGGATTATTTGTAAGTTGTCGCATTAATTGACACATAAGTTCGTCTCTTAAAATGAGGTATACCATTTTCATCGCATGTTTTGGTCAATAAGGTTATATATTCAGTTTATTTTTTCAGTTTATTTTGTAAAAAAAATGGGGTCTCTGGAAAATTTTAAATTTTTGGTGTCTGACCGTATGATATAAAAATATGACCCAATTTTAAAATAGTTAGAATGAGGGTCAGGTAAAAACAAGGTTCAAAACTATGCGAAACGGTTTGTTAGGAAATAAATTTGTGAAAATGTGTGCGATTTCTTTCATCAATCAAATAAAATTATTTGCATACTCAATGAAAAAAATTTACGGTATTATAAGATAATTTATATATTTTAAAATTGTTTGAAATATAATTTCAGACTAATAATTATTTTGAAAATACAAAAAAAAGGTTTCTGAAGCACGTAATTACGCGTAAGTTACGTGACCTAAAAAATCAACTCGAGAGATAATACTTTGGGGACAGTGAGAATGCCCTCATCATAACTGTGATGTCAGCAATTTATATTCTGTCGATTATAGTATTGACCAATCAAATCACACGACTCTTAAAAAAGTTGACAACACATTTTCTCTCAAATTCCTTCAATTGGTTTCCTTGAGTTTGAAATCTTTCATTGAGTGAAAAAATGTGCTGTCAATAATTGGTGGATAAGATCAACCCATTAAATCGTCGAAATAATTGTTAGGTAATTTAAATTTCAGCCTCTTTTAGCCTAGAGAAACCGTGTTGTCAACTTATCATAAAAATCGTGTGAATCGACAGAAAAATTATTACGTAATTTTAAATATTTTTGACTCCGAAATATTCNATGAACTCGTAAAAACTTGTAACGTGCTCGAAACTCTCAGAATAAAATATTTATTATTTGGTAATTATCTAAAATAATAACAAATATGAAGCAATTTGAAAATATTTTGAATTTTCGATGAAAATTGTATACTTCCCTTAAAATATCTGCCTCCAGTGGAATCTCAAAAATAACATCGGTTAGTTCATTTCCTTGCTTGGGTTTTCTAGATGGGTAATCTCCACAATATTTCAAAATATTAATATATAAATTACAGGCGCCTTCGTGATTTTCAACGGCTAATGACCTCATTAAAGGCTGTTTTAAAGGTTCTTGACTCTTAGACCAACTTAACTCCCTCGTGCGTGGCTTGAAACTGAACATTCCGGCATTATCCATAATGATATTGAAATGTTCTCTTGAGAAATCTTCCAGGGTGAAAATAGTATCAAAATTTTCGTTGAGATTAAATTGATTATTTGGTGCTTTACTTGCCAGATTTTCCAACTCGGATCGACTCAGTTTAAATAAAGCTACAATTTCCGGAGCTGGTTTTGTCAAGGTTGGTAACACCCAAACACAATCAACGGGAAAATCGCCCGAGGCATTATTACTCGCATTTGTACCAGACGCCCAGCTTGACGTTAAAAGATTTTCTCCAGCTGGCTCGTCTAACATAATTAAATCACCTTTTCGAAATCTTAAAAATTTCGATCCTTCAGATCCCGATCCCACTTTGTCTGGATTGGCCTGCATTGCGACTACGTATTTCGACCTTGAGCGTAATCCTTCGTTAAAAGTGGCAATTAACTCGCGGACGTCGGCACAATTTTGACATCCAAACTGATAATCTTTTCCACGAACGGTTGTGATAACAAATGCGATAGCTACATCGTCTAGATTTCGATTAACCGAAACTCCTGAAATTTCCATAAAAGTCAGGCGTAATAATGGGCTTTCATTTTTATCTATGATGACAACTCCGTTGAAATTGATACCGATTATTCCCTCGTTTTTACCCTCCATGATCGATTCTGCGTCTTTTCCAATAGGCATTATGCAGAAAAATCGACTGAAAAGTAATGCCCAGTGGAAACGGGAATGAGCAACGACATTATCTTTGACCTTTTTAATGATTATGCAAATGTTTTCGAAAATTTTTTTTGTCAAATATATCCCCTATTCACACTTTTGTTAATATCCCGGCCCTACTACTTAAAAACACACTACGTTTCCTCATGAGGGCCGGGATATTAACAAAAGTGTGAATAGGGGAGATCATGGATTGTCTCAAAATCATTTTCGAAAAAATCTTTTGAAAGGCATTTTTATCCAAAAAAAATCTAAAATACAACTTTGTAAATTTTCAAAAATATATCTGCGAAATATAGATAACAGCGGCCCCAATAAAATTTTAGGCGCGATTGATTATTACAATATTTTGAATTTCTGGTGGCCTCAGGGGGTTCCCAACGGTATGAAAGGTGTTTTCGAATGTCTTTCACAGAAATACGGTGGGAGCTATAAACTTCTATTTAGTATGGCTGGAATGATCGAAACCTCGGCTGCAAGTCATATGATTTTGAAATTTATACTTAATGGCATTTTACCAGTAAACCGAATTGAAAACCGGTAATTTCAAATCTAGAAAAATTTTCAGCGCCTTCAAAAAACACGAAAAAAAGTTGAAAATTCTTGAGATTATGTAAAGCTGCCGTGACGAACTACTGTTAGGCCGAAATTTTTATTTTTTGAACTCTNGTTGTACAGCCAAGTGTTGTAAATTTCATCAATAGTTCAGAAATGATAATCGCGCGACCATCCCATTAGTGGATATACGGAGATTTAATAGATAACAGAAAATTTAATAAGTGATTCTGCCTGAGTTTTTATTGGGAATTCAAAAAACCACTAATAAAAAATTTTGGACATGATTTGCGGGAAATTTTCATAATATTTCCAGAAAAGTCGACAAAAGATGAAAAATAAAGATTTTATGATTTTTCAAACGGCGGTCAGAAAATATATAGGCATCTATGAAAAAAGTTAAAGTGGTTTTTTTTGGTTTTTACTCACAGATTTGAAAATAAAAAACCAAAAAAATTTTGGTCGAAAAATGCGGAAAAGTTTTCATGTTTTGATTTTTTTCAAATTTTTACGATTTCAAAGATGAAAACTCAAATCTTTTCTTAAATAGATAAAATAATATTTTAATGAGCTCTGACATATTCATTCTGGTTGAGCTAACGATAATAAGCACAAAAAAAATTAACTAACTAATTATTTTCGTGAGTTATATTGACTCCAATCTGCCGAGTATATCGCATCCCCTTAATAAAAGTTTGAACCCATTCACGTTGTAAGCCGGCTACAATGACATTTTCGACACATTGATATTAAAATATCAATGTGTCTTAAATGTCATTGTAGGCGGCTTACAACATGAATGGGTCCAAACCAGATTCTGGTAAAACAAATTGAAATCAATGTTCTGGGATAACTTTTGTTGTGCTAAAAGTGTTCGTCATGTGCTGAAACCTACTGGTATATTTTGAAGACATTTTCAGAGTTGCTGTCAAATTTCACTTCATAGTCAATGAAAAAATCAAACTTTTTCTCCAAATATATTTGTAAAAAGCATGAAATAATCAAAATTTCTTTAGAACATTGCAAAATTTTAATATTTTTTTATAATGCGATAACCAGCCTTTTGGGGTTCCCATCGACCTCTGACGTGTTCACTAAGTTTGTGCCTTTCTGCGATCAAAGTAGCCCATTTTGAGGCGGATTTTTCATCAAGCAAAGAATCTGGAATCCATTGAAGAACCATTCCACAAACTCTAGAAGCCTGAATATCACTTCCATGCTCTACATAATACTGTTTAGCTGCTAAATCGGCCATTTTCTCGTCTCTATCAGGCATATTATCAAAGCGATATTCTCCAAATTTAACTCCTCGGCAGATTTGTTGATAAATTAAATTTGTCGCAATTCTGTCCTCTTCTGGTTTGTACCATGGAGTATAAATTTCTTTACGATAGAATATTCGCCAAGGTGCATGTCTTTCTTGGGAGCCCTTGGCTTTTGCTATTTGTTCGAATCTAGAAATTGCATCCATCACGTGATCATTGCCAGATCCCATTGATTCGATATGATCAAAAAGTGCTACAAATAAAGAAAATCCAAAAGTGTCTTATCAGGGGTCTAAAAGGAAAGGCGGTCAAAGGGTCTGAAACTAAAAATATCTGTTTTTGAAAAATAAGATTATTGCAAAAAAAATAAGTTACCGTTTTTTTCTTAATTTCCACATAAGCCGCTGATGATTTAAAGTTGAAAAAAAGTCCACGAGATATTTTGCCTTTCCAGAAGCTTCATAAAAATTTCCACCCTATTTTTCGAAATAACTGTTCTCTATTAACAGGATGGAAGTTCTAAATTCCATAAAAAATGCTGAAATATTTTTTTAAAATTTTCTAGAACTTTTTAAATTGAGAATTTTCACTTTGGTGTAAGTAAACGAGTCCATCTGACTTTGATAATAAAGTCAAAATTCAATAATCATAATTTGATGAGATGAACTTTATGTACTGTGATTTTGCTAAGGACAATTTGGGAAAATCTCAACTGTAAAAACACAGTAACGTAAAACGTTATTTTTAAAAAATACGAAAAATTTGTACATGTGTAAAATTTTTTCTTATTGTCATTTGTTTTTTTAAATTTCCCTTTGATGATTTATTTGAATGTTTGACCCCAATCTGTTATCTGTATGGTTTCCGCTAATCCCTGAGTTAATTCTCTTGTGGTTGTAGAAGAGTCACATAGCAATGATTTTGTCGTACCATCCATAAATGTCACAGTTATCATAATAGGTTTTTTGCTCTTTACCGCTTGTAACTCTACCCAGCTTGGTGGCTGTTGTCTAGTACCGTTTAAAACCGTCCTCCTTAATTTTTCTTCACAATAAGGACCATAACTTGCTGGCCCGTTTCGTAAGAAATTTTTTAAAGTTTTTGTCAGTCTATCAGACGAGGAAAAACAGCCCAGGCAAAGAGACATCAGTACCCAACCTCTAGCATGAGATGGTCGAGATGAATTATTTGTTAATTGTTTCATAATTTGACAATATATTTCATCCCTCAAATTAGGCCTCAGGATTCCAGAACCGATAATAAAATGCAGTTTTTCAAGATTTGTAGAAGGCCGATCTATAAATTGTTTGGGGTTATTTATAAATCGAGATCTATCGCCTTTTTCTAATGATAGTTTAATCATTTTTGACTTGTTTGATGGTTCAATATTTACATCTTTTGGCTCAAGAACACCTCGTCCTTTGGCATAACTGAGACCCATAGATTCGTAGATTCTGGTCATAACAGGGACATTTTCTACCTCTTCTAACTCTTTCGCGTCATATTTTGCTTCTGGTAGCTCTCCCATGAATCTAAAAGACAAATTGTTTCTGATGATTCTGATTTGAAAAAAATTTACGTAAAATTGTTTTTGTATTATTATTTCTCCCATTTTTTCTAATTTTAGGCGATTAAAAGAAGGGATTGAAGAGTTTTGAAATCTTAAATTCTAATACTAAAATTACGTCCACATAGGGTTTTTTGGGAAAATAATTCTGGTCAAGGGATAGTTTAACTGGTATCCATAAAAATACTTGGAATTGAAATATAATGCTATTCGAAGCTTGGCAAGATTGCTATAAATTCCTTGTTTGAAATTTTTACTAGAGGCACTCCGGAGTTCGATTCGAAAACATTGCAAAAATTTAATTTGGCTTTTCCCGAGATCGTAAAAAAACTTAAGCTCATTTTTGAACTCTCATGGTCGTCTTATTCATGAACACAATTATTTTTTTATGTTCAAAAATCATTTTATTGTTCAAAAAATCACC
>SCLH01000533.1:34873-47391 GCA_004367855.1 Oikopleura vanhoeffeni | reverse complement strand
ATATTTATGAACATATTTTTAGCTGCGTGAAATATCACGAGTCGGTTGAAGTAAAACACGGTACGGCTCCGAGCCTTACGCAACTAAGAAATCATTTATACGAGCATTTTACAGCTCTATCCACTAATTTGCCAAACTGGCATGAACGAACGGCATTTGAAGGTTTAATGATAACTCAACTTCAACCTAGGCTTAATAAGCAACTCAAATATAAAAAGTCTAATTTGATTTGCATTTGTATTTCCCGTATTAATGATCCTTTTGAACAGATAGAATAGAAGGCCTTTAATTATGCAATTTCGAGGCCTACTATTACCTTAGGAGCGAATTTACTTTTGTGTTAACCTGCGATAAATTTTCTCCATTCTTTATTTTGTTTCGAAAATGATTGTATAATCAAAAGCTCAACAGATTTTTAGATTTTCTAAATGCAAAAAAAGATATAAATAATGTCTCAAAAACATACCACAAAAAAAACATAAAGCCAGCTGAATTTTGGGTTACCGTATATTCTCAAGCAGCGTGGAGCCAAAACTAAGCTGTCGATTAAAATTTTCCTTGTAATCGGACTGTGAGTTGTCCCACTGTCCACAACGTGTTTATCATGTTATGTTTTTGGTAAAATATTTATTCTTGTGATATATCTACTGATGATAAAATAAGGTCAAAATGTTATTTTAAACTTGAAAAACGTACAAAAAAAACGTATTAAAACTGCCATGTCGATAAAAACGTTTTTCACAACCGCGGTCAACTCATAACATAATGATTTATTGGTGTCTTTGAATTTGTCTTAATTTAATATTTATAATAAAGTAGGCACGGCAGAAATCGACCAGCTCAGATTTTCTTCTCGGATCACTTTTAGTTTCTGTGCTGAAATTTACACATAAAATTACTTGTAAATGTTTTGCCTCTCATTTAGCTTGAATAGGCAATTTTAAAAACGGTCTTCAATTTTTGACAGGGTTTCAAGTGATTTTAAAAAATATTTTATAATCAACGTTATTTATTTGTAATTCTTCACAATAAACAATATAAATTTTCTCTGTGAAAAAATCATTATTTTGCCGTTCCTACCTTATTTTATGATCGATCTCATTATTGATTTCCAAAAATTCAGTGATATATTTTGCAGAAAATGACATTGAAATTATTAGAGACTGCCCCTGAATCAGATTTGAAGTATTCACCTACTGATAACTACAGTAATAAAATCTCGAAATTTGGATTTAGAAAAAATTCTAGAATACAAAATGGCAATTAAGTGAATAGCAAATTGGCTATCAAAAAAATTAAAACAAAATCCCTCCTTCAAACCTGCATTGCCTTCTGGATAAAGTGTGACCACAATATCCATGACATAAATTGAGTTTCCGTTAGCTATAAATTTGACTTTATCTACATCATTAAGTTCCTCGAGAGTTCGACCCATTATGGGAGCGCGATCACATTCTGACTCATCTCTTCGCGTCCTCACAGAGTTATACTTGGCCCCTGGATAATTGTCAAAAGATGCTTTAGCAGGGGTTCACACATTCGAATTTTTTTGGATCGAATTGAATTTCGATCATATTTATTCATGTTAACTGATCGCTATCGGCCAAGAACCGTGTAATACCCGACTCTACCGCAAAAAAAAATTTTTTGTTGAACGTATTTACTTGATTAGCGGTACTTAACGGCAAAATTTGATCGGCGCGCTTCATTTGTCAAAACATGAGATTTCGTCAAAAGAGAGATACTAACTTGAAAAAAATTAGAGGAATTCTATTAATATTTTTTCTGAAACTTAGACGTAATGAAATGCAAATTCAAACAAAAAAAACAGAGACAAATTGTTCATATGTAGTATAAGTAGCCAGAAGACTTTCCTAAAACCTGACTTCCTCTAATGTTTATAATAGTTCATCAGTTTTTAGAAATCTGCGTTCTAGATGGATTTCAGAGAAATTAGCCAAAAAAGTAAAATACAATAACTTTTGAACGGTTGGTGATAAAAAATTTAAATTGATATTTTTGAATTTCAATCGGCTAAAACTATTAACGATTTGGATAAAAAGTCTGTAGAATATTTTTTCCGATCATTTTTCACAGGTTAAAAATATTTTTAGCTGCAAATAAGATTTGGAGGGTGAACCCTTAACCCTCCGAAGCATATAAAAAAAAATTCCGAGGCATACTAGCCTTTCAGGAGGCTATACTTTGAGCGTTGTTTACAGAAAACTCTTATAAGATAAACCCTCAATTTTTCCTTTATGATCAAGTTGAAGAGTTAAATTTTCGAATTTTTTTTTTAATTTTAGAAATTTCATGTTTGATTCTAGAAGAAAACGTTTGAAAGCAAGGTTAATTAAACCACGTAATACTACCTCATGGTAGGCTCCAGGAAACGTATGTTTATCTGAACAACTGCGCAGTGCTTTGTTTTACTCATTACTTTTGTCTGATCGACTATATCTGTTGGGAATCAAAAAATATTTCCAAATAAGTTCAAAATATTCATGAAAAATTCACGTATTTTAGGAAAAAATTGTTAGTTTTCTCGATTTAATGAAATTATTTGATTATTATTACTATATTAAGGNCTTAAAAAAAACCAGTAAAACACTGATGAGAAAGTTGGCTTACGTCAAGGCGATATTTTGAAGTTTTCGTGGTCAAATTCGAGCAAACGTTATTTTTTAACTTCATCTTTCAAAAAATACTTAAAAAAAAATGCGAAAATTTCGAAAAAATTTTTTGATGATTGGGTTCTTAGTACACTTAATTATCACCTTGTATCAATTTTGAGCATTTTTAATGCCTCTAAGGCCTTTATTTTATCAGACAGATATACCCCCTTAAGGAAGTGGGTGTCGCTGATTTGGCTGTATTTTGAAGTTTTTCGACGTGGTTTCTTGGTAAACTGGCTTATGTAGTTTTTATTTTAAAGCAACCGCCCCTATCGATGACGATTACGGGAAAACCGGGATATCGAGAAACGTTTTTATGCAATCAACTGCCAACTTAAGGGGGTTGTGGATGTAAAGAATGCATGAGTGGAACAAAATAGTTTATATATTTTCTAGAACCCGTCAATAACAATTATTTATTCTAAGAAAGTTGATGAAATAATACGTGGCGTGGTAATGAATGAGATGTATGATTGGTTCAAGAGAACGGTTTCGCAGAGCGTGTGGCGTTCGTCTCTCTCTGCAACGCGTCTAAACTTAACCTCTGCTGGGAAATTATAAACAATAATCCTTCTGTTCTAAAACGCTATAAACCATACAGGAGAATAATTTTTCAAACGAGCTTCTGGTAAAATATGACAATATTTCGTAGGTTTCAATACATTTTCTCGTTTTATTCAATTTTAAAAACAAAATTGACCGAGCTTATTCAGATTTAAAGAGAAATTTTCTGAAATTTTCAATTTTTACTCAGTCTAAAAGATCAAAGAAGATTTTTATTGTTTTTTAATTTTTTCTTTTATGGTTAATATTGAAGACGTCGTACTTTATCGAAAATCTATGTTGTTTTATTCAAATTTAAAGCAAAATGGACTCGACGATTTTACAGTTTTTTGTGTGAATTGAGAAACATATTTTTACCAGTTTTTCGATGTCGCACCGGCTGAGCCATCCTTCACCCAGAATTAAACAATTTTACTGCATTGACAGAGAAGTTTTAGTCTCCCCGTATTTTTTTCTCATTTATTCTTTATCTGCCCTTAGTCGAGCCTTCCAGTCCAGCTGGAGGAAGAGGGCTATTTTCCCCAGCCAAATTCCAACATTCTTCACCCACAACCCCCTTAAGAAGCTCAATGGAGAAATTTTATTAAGTTGATTTAACATCCCTTTTGCCGGATATAAACCAGAATTCTGTCATTACATTTGTAATTTTTTGGTTGGTTCGAATCTCGGTGGACCAATTTTTCCCCCCTAAAATCAGCAGGAAAGTTAACTTTTAATGTTTTTTACTCTTTTTTTTTGTTAAGTTGATTTATTATAGTATTTTGGTTGTCATTTACAGAAAAATAAATGAAAATTTACGATAGTTAAAAACTTTTACGATATATTACGATTTTCTACACATTTTCTGCTTGTTTCTATGTTTGTAGAATTCCTAGAAGAAGAAAACGAGTTTCGATTGTTTACGTCACATTTTATACTGAACATGCCTATATAATAGATATCCGGTTACCAGTAAACCGGAAGTCCGAACAAATGCATTGTAAGCTCTCAAGTGCCCTCTAGGGGTGATTTAGAGCCGAATAGGTCTAAGCGGACAAAACGGGGTAAGTCTAAACGGACAAAACAAGATTTCGAAAAGTGTCCGCTTGGCCAAAAACCACAGTAGAACGAATCAAAGCCAAGCTACGTGTTTTATATGGTGTGGTTTTACACTCAAATCCCGTGTTTTTTCTGGTGTGATTAACACTTATCTTGTCGTTATTTGTATGTTTTAGTTTAAACAGTATTATTATTTTAGGTCGATTAAACGAATTATTATCGTCAATTCGTATGCAGGGGGAAATCAGGCAATATGCATCAAATGGAGCGTTATCATTAGACAATGGAGCTATCCAAGACATAAATCAGCATCTTCAGGTTAATTTTTTATCATTACATGTTTTCAATAAATTATCGGAATTTTTCGTATCACTGACAGTGATTCACTGTGAATAGTAATAAAATAATATAATTTGAGATTATATAGACTTTATATCAATGCAGATAATGTCGACGGAAACCTCATTGAGGTAGATTTTTTAACATGACCCACCCTACTCCGTCATTTTTCTCGAAGGCCATACCAGTTATCAACAAACGGTTTTTGCTATGGCATATATGTGTAGCCAAATAAATTTGTGGCGACCAAAACTTTTCGTTTTTCCCTGGTCATCCGGTTCACTGGTAAATGATGTTAAAAACTGGAAGTCCATCGGTTCGAATCTCAGTCAGCGCATTTTTTTTTGTTTCTTTCAATCAAAATGTATGTTTTATTGATAATAATCGGTTGATTGGTGGTAATTGATTAACATAAACCTGCAAAGAACAACATTTTAAATTAATTTATTTTATACAAAATAATTTGTTTGTGCATCCGCTGCCCAAAATATTTTCTATAAATAGAACGTTTTGGCCTTATACACAACACGTGGTCTGGGGAAGATAGCTTTTGTGAGAGCGGTTCTAATCTCAGGTGAGTGTGAGGGAAGTATATGAAAGGCGAAATATTTAGACAATGAGTCGCGTGGGTCAGTCGCAGTCTCCTTCGCACTTCTATTCATACAATCCTCTGCTCCAACTAACCCACTTTCCAAAATTTTATATTTATCTATACTAAAACAATAAAAAACGGGTACATTCGATCAAAAAGGCCACAAACGTTCTATTTATGAAAACATAGTAATATTTTTCGAAAATTCTTCTTATTTGCCTCAGAAAAACTGGTGATTTCAATTTGGTCGCCACAAATATACTTGGCTACACATAGCAAAAAACGGTTGTTGATATCTCGTATGGTAATCGAGGAAAATGACTCAAGTAGGTTGGACCATGTTAAAAAAGCTACCTAACCGTTAAATTATCTTTCTTGTATTTATTCCTTTCATTTCAGAAACAGCAAGCAGGTCTAAATCACATGATTGACAGAATGAAAGGAGCATTTTCTGATTTACAAATTATTGAAAATGGTTTGGTCGAAACCGAGAACAACTTCCGACGATATTAGAATAATTTAACCTGTTCAAGAAGAAAATCCCTGTTTTAACAGCAAGTTCACCGTTGCCGCTCTTAGTGGATATTGAACTTTTTGAGTTTCTTGCGTAGATCCAGGCGTGCTTTTATATTATATATTTTGTGTGGACTAAAATACTTCACTGCCCTAAATTAACATGTCAAATATCACAACTATTTTGTGCGGTATCTTTATTTTTTATTTTAAAATTGCATAAAAAACGCAAAAAAATATTGGTATTCTTGTCTGCCTAATTTTTTCTTGCGTTTTAAATACAAGAGTTAAACAATTTTTAAAGCGAACATTTTTCAGATAAAAAAAATTTGATTTTTTGATGCAATTTCAAAAAAACCACGATAATGATTCCGCCGCCTTATTCTTTAAAGATAAATCAACTTTCAATTTTAGACATGAGTATACGAAAACTTATAGATCAATGTAGAAATATTTTCCCTGAACGGGAGGGGGACAGAAAATGCCCAGAATGCGAGAAAAATACTCAAGGAATCAAATGGGAGCCTTGGATGGGTAATCTAAAAGATCATTTAATGGCACATTATAGAGTAATTTATTATACAGAGAGAGCAAAAACAAATGAAAAGTATAGAAAGTCGAAATACTGTCCGTGGTCAAAGGATTATGATATTACTCCAAGGGAAAGACTAGAAAGATATATGGATAAGGACCTTTTCGAGGCATACTTTCGAATAAAAAAACGGAAAGAGGAAGAAGAGAAAGAAAGAGAAAGGGAAGAACAAGTCAAAAAGGTGGCCAATCGAACAAAATTAAATGCATTTTAACAAATTTAGGGATCCTAAATAGGGTTTTATGATAGAAGTTGATTCATAAATTTAACTTCTGCTTTTCAGGAACGAAAAAAACTTCTAGTAGAAAAAGAACTGGAAAGGCGAAGAAAGGAATTTGAAGATAAAGTCAAAAATAATAAAAATATTTTCTCCTCTGATGACGAAGAACCATCTAGGCCTGGTCCTCCAAAACAGAAAAGAAAACGAACAGTTGTTTCTTCTGATGACGATTTCTGTAAGTTGATAATCTCTGCATGTGAATCATAAATACGACTTTTAGAGACATACATGTATTAATAATATAGTGTATTAGTATTACCCACTTTTCGGTTTCAATCCTTGACTTGAAAACCATTATTCCATTTGGCGCGAATGCTTTTTCATTTTTTACACTTTAGAATTAAATCCATGAACTTTTTGAATGATTTATATTTAAGCTGTGATCAACGAACAATATATATCATTGTGTAACAATGTTTTTTATATATATTTTCTATTAAAATGGCTTTCTGAGTCTGTTTCATATGATAGTATACTAAAATCTAACATTGTTGAGAATTCTCCACTGGCGTGTTTTTTCAACTGAATGGATTCGGTAATTCAGTTGAGCGAGTTTTCTCAAAGATGGCTTGACCGATTATCATAATTTCAAAATATGGTGATAGAAACGGTTTGGATACGTGACGAGAAGCATTTATTGGCTTTAAAGGTGGCCTTTTTTAAAAAACCCCCGCACTCAGTTATTTTCTCGAATACCCTACCCGATATCAATAACCAGCTTTTTGCAAGAGAAACATCTAACTTAAGATTCAGCCAGGAAATTAGGGGTATACCAAGTGTCCCACAGGTCAAAAATAGCCACTCGTCAGGTATTGAAATCTATCACAAGCGTTCGAAATTTTGAAAATCGGTTTTGCCATCTCTGAGACAAACTCGTGCCGCTGAATCACCGAATCCGCCACTGAAAAAATTCAAAAAATAATTAAAGCAACATATCCTGCAAACAATTCTCTTGTTCATTTGTTCGTTTAAACAATTAAATTATTTTATTTTTAGCCGATAATACCGCTAGTAAGGGCTTGCCGCCAAAATCTAAAAGGCGTAATATTGCGATACTGTCCTCATCGGATGAATGTAATTCTCCGATCGAAAAACAGGGTCTCGAAAATACCCTTTCCATTAACCGTATTGTATCATAAGTAGCATTAAACTAAAGTATTTACATTTTATTTTACAATATTGTTCGCGGCTGATTTGTTTTTATTTAGCTACAAAATCGAGCAGTAAGGCATCAAAACACCATAAAAGCGAATCGAGGTTTGAACAAAGCCGCAAACTTTCTCAAGATAAACCGAAAAAAATTCAAAAACCACTAGAACCACAAAAACTACAAGAACACAATCTTGAGTATGATGAATTTTGTGCGCAACTTGGCGATCTAAAATGTAGATTTTGTCCACTTTGCGATAGAGAAGTATACAGAGGTAAATATGCTTTTAATATAAGTTATTATATATTTATAGTATTGATTATACAGTCAGAATCCTTGGCTTACAAGCCCTTTATTGAAATCTCCGACTTCTTTTTCGAGAAATACATTTCTTAAATTTTGAAACCTTTGGCTTTTCTCCACATTCTCCCTTAAATAATTTTAGAACAAAATTTTTAAACAAAAATTTTATTTTTTAACCTTTAAAATTATGGGATCTAAAACAGCTTTTTTGCAACATGGTCCATGTTACATGGTACTTTTTAACGGAAAAAAGTTAATTTCAAACAGATTTTTGCATCTAACAGCCGAATGATAACTCCACAAAGAATTTTTTTGTTACTTCTAACATAAACTTTTGATTATATTTTGGCATCTAAGACAACTTTTCTTTAGAAACTTTACTTAAGGGGGTGGAGGGGGCGACCTTTTTGGCATATTTTCACTTTGAGGCAATATTGTGAAAATACGGGATAAAGGTAAAATAAAAAAAAATCTTGATGCTCAAACAATTTAAAGTCGACTCAAAAAACTTAAGAATTATTTTGACATCACCAGTTAGAGCTAGACAGCAAATTTTCAAAAAACGCAATATGCTATCTCCTCTCTGGTTTTTCATTGGCCAGTACCAATAATTCACTATTCAAAATGATTTTGAATTTATAAAAAACGCTTCAGACAGATTTTTGAAATTTGCCCTAGAATGCTCTCTATCGCCAATTTTACTTCAATCAATCAATTTTCGAGACCCTTTTCAAAACCTATCTTCTCTCTCAATTTGCATACAATTTCAATTTGATTTCAACAGCAGATACCTTTAAAGGTAGTTTTTTTATAGGTGCGACAGATTTCACCACAGACGAACCGTATGAGCTATCACAAAACGGTTTTTTGCATTCAACTGGAAACTAAAAAAGCTCAGGCCAAATTTGTTTTTCTAAATTTTTGAAAAATTTACAAAATTCATTTTCAAATGACCCAATATGGGTATCATACGAAACTAGAAGAAATTCTAAGACTAATGGCTGAAAAATAAAATTCCAAAAATTAAGTTTTCTTAAGATTGTTCACAATGAGAAAATTTAATTTTTCAATGATGAGTCATTATTTCTCCCTAAAACCAAAATTTGTTGTATGCCAAATATTAAAATTTTTGATGGTAAAGAATTTTATATTGAAATGTGAACGATATAACATGTTTTGCAGGTATTTGTGTGTAATAATAAACTCTATTATTTAGGAGAAATCGCACATAACCGAATCAAACCGAAAATTACCAGTTAACCGGTAAAGCTAAAAAAATCAAAAAATTTTGCCTAAGCTTTATTAGTTTCCAGTTGAATGCAACAAACCGTTATGTGATATCTCATACGGTTCGACTGTGGTGAAAAGTCAAATCTGTCGCGTCTAAAAAAAACTACCTTAGGTAATTTTTTTTTAGGTCAACCCACCCTAGTTTTTTCGCCAATGACTTTAATAGGACGGCCTCTGAGGCTCGGGCCGTCCTATTAAAGTCATTTGCCTATACGAATTTTTCGTTAAAGCCATTAATTTTCTAATAGTCACTTTATTCAGAAAAAACATAAAATTTTGCAAATTAATGTTCCAAACGGCTATAAAGGGTCGCCCCCTCCACCCCCTTATGAAGTTTCTTGACATTTTTTTTATTTGAACACCTCTAATTCTTAAGGGGGTGGTCGTCTCATTTAAAGGGTTTTTNAATGGCCAATTGTCGCAAAAGTACAAATCGTTAAACCAAATATTATCTCTCTGATATATTTAAACAAAAATCTTGCCTCCTAAAAAAAATCGAAAGTGACGGATGGCTCGTCCAATCAGAAACGTGCTTACAAAAGTTAAATTTTTTTTTAAATGTATCTCCTCCCTGAGTTTACAAGGTACAACAATGATTCATAATTTATATTAACCGGACAGAACGCGAGCAGACCGCTGCGCAGAGTTTAAGGAAAAAATCTTTGATTTGGCTTCAAAATTCCCAAAAACATTATTTTGACCCTATGTCAACTAGTTTTTTGGTGATTCTGAAGCCAAATTCAAGAAATTTTTCAAAAAACTCCTGCGCAGCGGTCTGCTCACTTCTGTCCGGTTTAATTTAAATCAATGTCTTGTCATTGTTGAACCTTGAAAAATGCAGGAGAGCAATCATTAAACAAAAAAAATATTCAGTTTGTAAGCCCGTTTCTGGATTGACGAGCATCCGTCACTTTCTGATTTTTTTAGGAGGCAAGGGAATTTTTTGTTGTTTATAATAATATCAAGAGAGGTAAGTTGTGCAACGATTGTGTACTTTTGCGACAATTCCTATGAAAACCCTTAAAATGCGACGACACCCCCTTAAGTGTATCCTGCTCCTAATTTGACATATTCTCGATAAAATATTAGACAACAGGGCTTCGGGACTATAATTCGGCATTAAGCAGTTGTCGTAGAACCTATCTTTCAGCTTGCGTCAGAAATGTGTCAAAACTTTTTTGTAATGCTTAACACTCCAGACACATCAAGCGAGACAGGAGACCTAAGCCAAAACGTAAATCTATCTCCTCTCAGGTATTATTTTGAAATAAACCTAATTTAAATAACCTGCTATTATTGTATTCAAGAACTTGTACAGTAGGCGTTTTTTTCGATAAGTCTATATTTTTTCTAGAACGTGAAAAAACCACAGCGTTTTTTTAGACATTACGCTTCAAAAAATCTAATCTCCTTACGGTTAAATTTGCAAATTAGCTGCAAATTATTTCAAAGCTAGTTCAAAACAATTAAAATCATTTACAGGGGCGTTTATTCTTTGGCAATTTCGACCCCAAACTTCAAAATCTAGATTTTTCAACTGGTCACGTGAAAAAATTTCCGAAATAAAATGTGCTTCGATTTTTTCGAAAGTAGACTCAAAAGAAACCTGGGCAAAAATATACATGTAGTCTAAAATTTATGTTCCGTTTTAACATAATTTGCACTTTTTAAAAATACTACGTGAAATTTTTGCGACCTGGGTACTTATACACATCATTCCGACTCATAAAATATCAGTTTTGAAAGACTCACTTGAATTTTCTTGTCAATATCTTTCTTGGGATGATTATAGCGCAAAGACTTAATAATATTTGAAATATTATCAGTAATATATTTTCAATGTCAGTTATTTCTTCAGCCACGCAGTACCGTATNCGTATACATCCATAAATAGCAGTGGTGGTAGCCAGTGACCATACTAGCATGAATACTCTGAATGTGTGCCGAATCTTAAATTCTTCTTTGCTTGTAGTATTTTTCATGACTTTCTGAAAGTAGAATTGTTTTAAATATCAGTTATTTTAGGCATAATTTATCAGTATTATTGGTTATCATATATTTTTTTATCAGATCTTTTCCATTGTTTTTACTTTACAAATTTATTAAAAACGCTAAAGTTTTTCGTGGGTGGTGTTATAAAAGTTACCTATACAGATTTAAAATTAGAAAAACATGGATGCGAAAGAAAAGGCCGCCCAAAAAATTTATCAAATAGAGAAATTCATGAAATCATATGATAGCGCAATTTTCAGTTTATTATAATGGCTGGTTTTTTCAGCTCATCCCGATTTGGTGGTAAAAAAATTCACCAATGATTTACGCGAACAATAACTTAGGTAGTTTTTTTTTAAAGGAGGCCACCCTTCTCATGACGATTACGGGAAAACCATAGGTGATATCGAGAAATGTTGTTTGCATTCAACTGCCAACTAAAAAAGCTCAATGGAGAATTTTTTTCTTTTTCATCGGACTACCNGCGATATCGAAAAACATTTATTTGCATTCAACTGCCAACTAAAATGGCTCAATGGAGTATTTTTTTCTTTTTCATCTGACTCCCGGTTCACCGGTAACCGGAGATTTATTACATAAGAATTTTCAGTATAAAATTTGAGAAAAAAATTGGAACTCGTTTTTTTCTTCCAGGAAGTCATCAAAATATATACAGTCCCTGACCCCTTAATGAGTGTACTATGTCGATCATACCTAGCTCAGGAAGAAAAATATGATTTTTCAAAGTTAGGTGGTAATAAAGGTGTGTGTGTCGCAGATTTTGACTTTTTACGAAGCTAATTTTGGATAAACTAGCAGAGCTGATATCCCAAAAACTTTTGCATCTTGAAGAACAACTCTTCACGGTGATTTCGAATTTAACAGTAATCTGATACAATCCCACCTACGCCGACACCTACGCTTTTAAAAAGCCTCCTAAAAAGACACGCAGTTGATGCCTACTCCTTCAATTTTCATCATTTTTTATTATGTTTTTGTGTCAGGCTCCGGAGACGCCTTACGAATAATGCAAAAGCGCTTTTGTTTTAAAATTTTGCTTTCAGCGGACAAAAACGCGAAAAAAACAAAAATTAAAATTTTGAAATGATCAGTTTGGGAGGCTCAGGCAAAAGCTATCTCCTCCACCAGTTTGAGAGATATAGTTTCGACTCATACTGCATCTGAAAGCA
>SCLH01000533.1:0-18509 GCA_004367855.1 Oikopleura vanhoeffeni | reverse complement strand
TAATACATCGCTAAATGAAATTGAACAGATAAAAGTCGAAAAATGACTTTTTGGACCGATAAAAATACCGGTACGATCATACAAAAAACTTTTTGTTACTTTTTTCGAAAAATTCAGACAAATATCTCCTAGGTCTCAGAACATGAAACTCAAGCAAGTTTTATTCAGCTCAGAACAAACGTTTGAAAATCACTAAATGGCGTGGGGTACTCCCTTAAGGTAATTGTTCATCGTGTATTGGAATCGGCAGGTCGAATACAACTCATTTGTGCATCATTTCATTCAACTTTTTACACTGATAATGTCAAATTTTGTAATACGAAACCTTTCGCAACTATTTACGAGTTTGATTACAAAACTTGGATATTTTTGACAATTATTAAAAATTATTACATTAGACTTATTTTTTTTCTACCCATATAGAACTTATAAATATAACTTTCAGTACAATTAGTAGCAAATTTCCTATATATTCGTAACCACACGGAAATTGTCTTTCATATGGTATGCAACATGGCCCCATATGAGTCATATTCAAATTTGAGCCTAAATGGTGTCATATTACAATATTTGACACCAGGATTTTTTCGCTGTAAAATTTGAAGAAAAAGGGTGTTTAAGGGTATCCCTGCTCCTAATTTGACATATTCTCGACAAAATATTAGCCAAACAAGGCCTCGAGGATATAATTCAGATTATCCAGTTTGTAGAACTAGCCGTCAACTTGCGAAANTTAGAACTAGCCTCAACTTGCGAACAAAAAATTGCCAAACTTTTTTTGCTATGACCACACTCCTTCAACACAATAAGCCCCGGCACAAGAGCCACCTAAGCCAAAACGGAGAAATCTATCTCCTCTTTAGGTTTATTTTTGAAATTAAACCTCAATTTTAACATAACCTGTATAATTGTATAACAAAACTTGTGGGAGCGTTGTCGAATAAGATGCTATATTATATTCTAGAATACGTAAAAAACCGGTCCAAAATACCGGTTTTGAACTTTTTTACATGCGGAAATCTAATCTCCTCCTAGGTTAAATTTAAAAAATTGTACTCAAATTTTTTCCAAAAGCTGCTCTAAACAACAGAACTGTTGTAGGAGGTGTTTTGTCAAATTTCGGCCCAAAACAAAAAATATGAATTTTTTCCAAGGTCACGTGAAAAATTTCCAAAAAAAAATGTTGCTTCGATTTTCGAAAGTAGGCTCAAAAGAAAGCGGGAAACACTGAAGAGAAAGTTGGCTTACGTCAACCGTGATTTTGAAGTTTTAGTGGTCAAATCTGACACAAACGTTATTTTTGAACATTAATTTTGAGAAAAAATACTTGGAGAAAAATCGAAAAAAAGCAATTAATTGATCGAAATGTTTTTTTTGTTTCATTTGGGTGTTTTTTATGCGTTCAAAACATAAACAATGATGTTGGTGCATTTTTATGACATATAACTGCAGAACAGAAAATGTAGGAGCAGGGATACCTTTAAGGGGGGGTGAGAGTGAATTTTTGGGATTTTCAGACGCCTTCGTACGGTTAGGACAGAATGCTTGACTGGACATTTTTTGAACATACATTAGAAAGCATCTATCTTGATCTCGCGATCTCCAATAGACAGTTATAGTACCAATTTCCCACCAACCATCTTGTTAACCGCGGTTAGACACGAGTCCTCAGCTTTTTTAAAAAACAAGGATTCCTTAGAGCTTATTATCGGAAGTTTTGAGATTTGGTTGAGAATCCGGAAAATTGTCTGAATTTTAGTGTACAGGAGCTGTTTTTTTCGATTTTCGCCTCAGGGTGTCAGCAATGCTGGTTGAATGTGCCGAAAAGGGGCTGTTTATTCGACGTTTTGATGAAAAGGATTTTTCTGTGAAATGCAAGAAACGTCATTTTCGGAATGAACAAGCCCAAGGGAAATTATTTATTGGAATCGTCGAAATTATTATTTGGAATCGTCATACAATTTCCTTTCATATCAAGTTGTAATATGACCCCGTGCGGGTCATATTTCAATTTGAACTTTTGGGGTCATATTACAAAATTTGACCCCAAAAATTTGCTCAAAAATTTTAGCCGATGGTAAAAAAATCATAATCATAGCACATACAGTGAGCCAAGAAACCGGTTAATTTACGATTTGGACCGGTTTTTTCCCCGGTATACCGGATATCCGGCGGGCCACAAAAATTATTTCCGGGTTAATCCCGAAACCTTACTCTGAAAAACTTACTTATTTGAAATTCTTGAGAATCCCTCAAGCCATCTCCGAGGAAAAAGTTACAGTAGCAAACTATGTAATCTAAAAAAAAATCCCGCCAATTGCCTGAATTGAAAGCTTTGGAAAATTCTGCACGATTAATAGAAGATTGGTATTTTAGAAAAATTTGGTGGCAAACCAGTGCAGCTTCCAATTTTTTATTAAAAACGTCGTTTTCGCCTACGCATTTTTCATCAAAATGACCCTAATTTTTTTTCAAAATTCGACCAAAACTTTTTTTTTTTTAAAATTTTTTTTTTGCTAATAAAAAGCTTAACGTTTTTAAACGTGATCCTTTTAAAATTACACCATTGTGATAAGGTCGGCTTTTTTTTTTAGGTTGCTCCACCTAGGGGGAGAGAACTAGACTAGATAGCCACCAAACGTTTTTTGCATTCTTAATCTTAACCGAATGTGAAAGTGCGAGGATTTCTTCTTTTTCTCCGATGATTACCGGTTCACCGGTATTCGCAAAAAAACGTTTTTTTCGGTCATTTGAGCAATTTCGGATGACTGATTTCCGGTCACGTGATCAACCTAGGAAGCCAAAAAAATCTTTCTTTACCGCATATTTTTTCCAAGTTTCACGTGCAGAAAAACTTATTGTGTCGCTATCTTGTCTAGTTCTCCAGTCGAAATCATGTGCAGCACCTAAAAAAAGCGCACCTAAGGAAGTTTTTTTTAGACGCGACAGATTTGAATTTTCACCAAAGACGAACCGTATTGAGCATATCACAAAACAGTTTTTTGTATAAATGGAAACTAAAAAAGCTCAGGCCAAAAAATTTTATTTTCAATTTGGTCGAAAAATTTTGAAATTTCCAGATTTTCAAATGACCGAAATGACCCAATGTGGGTATCATACAAAACTATAAAGAAATTCTAAGACTAATTGGCTGAAAAATAAAATTCCAAAATTAAGTCTTATCTTTACGATGTTGATAATCCTGGACAAAATGCGTAAAAAATAAATCTGTGTCGATCGTCTAAAAAAAAACTACCTAAGGTCGCTTTTTTTTTAGGGTCGCCTTCCACCTAAGCGGGTATCTGTTCTGAGAGAACTAGACAGTAGCGACAAACGGGTTTTTTGCATCTATAATCTAACCGGAATTTGCGAAAGCAGTATTTTTATTTTTGCTCCGAATTGGATTACCGGTTCACCGTAAGGTTCGCCAAAAAAAACGGTGTTTCGGTCATTTTTGAGGCTAATTTCGGATGACTGATTTCCAGTAATCGGTGATCAACCTAGGAAGCCAAAAAAAATTTTTCTTAGCCGCATATTTTTTTCCAGGTGTCACGTGCAGAAAACTGTTGATTTGCTCGCTATGCTTGTCTAGTTCTCTCCAGTCGAAATCATGGGTGGGAGCGACCGAGAAAAAGCGACCTAAGCAGTATGATTTAGGTGTACTGTAAAGTCTGCTTTACAAATGCCCAAGAAGTCTGTTTTTTCATGCTGAATTTCTGACCACTAAGTGACTCAAAAAAAAGATTTTGTTCTGCCCTACATTATTGTAAGGTTTTTGAAAATTCACAGTTTGTCGCGCTAGCAGACTTTTATTTCGGGTTTTCACGGAAAAAAATCGTAGGTGTCTGGGAAATCATGCCAGAAAATTTGCAAAAAATGTCGAAGGTATCAGAAATTCACCAAAAATTTCGATATGAATCTTTTGATAAAAAGTGATTTTAACGACTAATTGAAGCGTTGGATAAAAAAGTGCACTCAACATTAACTAGTTGTGTATTAGTCAGAAAAAAAATTTGCCGAGCATTTTTTTCAGAAGGTTTTGCCTCGCCAGCGCGCAATTGACGCCATCTGCTGGTGAACAAAAAATTTGCGGGAACATTCACCAATCTTATTGTTTTTGGTCTAATAGTTAAAGGATAATTATTTCCAGAGATTTAATTTTCGCTGATGGGGACTCCCTTTAGGAGTCTCCCTTAATTGAACGGTGTGCATCAGAATAACTTTTATAAATCAGAAAACTAGTCTTCTAGATAATTTTCTACATGTCGTAATTGGTCTTAGCGCACATTTTTAAAAACAATTTCAAAACGCCCGAAGAAACGTCGCTATACAGCAAGTCTTGGTTTGCAAAATCGAAATAATGTACTGGAGATTATAAGCCTGAATTTCAGCTTAAAAGGCCGCATCTTTTGCCTAAAACTTAAACATGATAATAAATAAAACTTTACACTTAGTATAAAAAAAACATCGTTCCTTAAAATTAGTTATGGTTTTTGAAATTCTGTAGTCATAAAAAATTTCTGAAAACCGTAGCGCCAAGAAAATAACAAATCGGGCCAAGATTTTCAACTCAAAACGACAGAAGTAAAAATCTTTTAACGAAAGATTTTAAAATACCAAATAAAAGTCTTGTGACAGAAATACGAAACTTTTACGATATAGCCATACTTTTTCAGACAAAAATTATCTTTATTTTATATCCTTTAACATCTGTGATAGGATTGTTTTAATTCTTGCTCTGTGATTCATTCAACGAACGGCTTCACGAAATGTATTCTCCTGCGTACTCTTATTCGAGCGCCCGCTTACAAATACTTGAAGCGTCTTGGTACAGAAGAATTCGGAGCAATTCCCATTTTCTTCAGCTTTCTTCGTAAGTCTCTTTTAATCGTGGCAAGGAGGAATTTACAGTCGGAAAATATATTTCGTGAGGTAAGGTTTCAAAGTAGACAGAAAAAGAGCGACAGGAGAATATCAATTGATATAATAAGCAGAGTGGGACAGCCCAAGAGGCAGTGAGACGTATAGCATTTTACAGTGCATAATAATAAAAGTTAAAGAGTGGTGATTAACTAAAAACTTCAGAGCGAAAGGCAAAGCAGACCCAAGATTACAATAACAAATGTTAACAGACTATCGTTGATTATGGCTTGCTAGGTAAATGAATTATTTAAATAATATAGGGGTATCGACGTAATATTTAGGCAAGACATATACATGAGATGGGGCATGCGAGTATCAAACATATGAAAAAAAAAATTGTGCGATTAGAACAAACATGCTGGACTAAATTTTGGAGTGTTGTCAAATCTGTCAAATGAGGGTTAATGAAATAGATTATTGAGTGATAGTCAAATTTTCGTAAAATATAAAATTTCTGAGGATGTCAAATTTCCAGAAAATAAGGTTCAGGTTATGTAGTCGAGGATAATTGTCCATACGGGAATATGGGGGTGGTAGTAAAGTAACCAATGATAACGAGTTGGCCAAATATATTTGGGAAGAAAATAAAGTGAGGAAGGATTTTGTCAGTTGTGTGAAATTTGACAAAAAAGAGAGTGCGTTCCGAATCATGATAATTATTTAAAGCGAATTTAATTTTGTAATTAAAGCAGAATTATTAGATGATCCGACCAAAAAGGATATTCACAAGCAGGGAAAGTTAGAAATAGTTACAAGAGTTTTAAGAAGTGACAGTTTCAATTATGGTAAAGATTCGATTTTTTTCAATTTATCAATAATTTCGATTTCGTCTTTTTTCTGAGAGAAGTGTTGTTTCTGAAATTAGATGGGCATCGCCGAATTCTCTAAAAAGTGCGGGGAGACCATGAGAGTGGGTGATATCTTGCACCTAAGAGTGCTCGTACACAGATGTATCGCCGCGGCACATATGGTTCTAAAAAGGTAATAATAAATAAAGCCGGCTAAGTATCAAATCGCAGTTTGAAAACCTTAGCGACGGGCTTAATTGTTAAAGAGATATAAATAAAGTTGACTTGTGATGTAAAGCCTTTTGGATATTTTGGGTTCACGCGATCGGTTTGGAGTTTCATGGGGAGGTAATAGCCGGGCTAGAGAAACTACGAATGATGGCCTGAATAACAATAAAGAAGAAAAAATCAAAAGTCTTTAGATTATCAGGGAAACAAAGGGAAAGTTAAACCTCTTAGAAAATGCCGTAGATACGAGAAATGAAACCACGCTATAGGAATTCCTTAGGAGTTAAGGGCGGTGGATCTGCGGTTGATTGGCTGATTCGTCGCTGTAGCGTGTTAAAGAAGAAGTCGATAGGTGGGAATGAGGGTCTAGTTGTAGATATTTGAAAAACCTGTGCCAAATTTTATTTCGGTGTGGAGAAAATGGAACGGATGAAAGGAGAACATCGATGTTAAGTTCGTTAGAAGGCATGTGCTCAAAAGATTAAGTGGATTAGGGTTGATAGCAAAATAAGAAACCCAGAGAGATTTCGATTTTATACAACACTTTTGTGTCGACACATGTATTTTTAGAGTGGTGTGCCATTAGTTGTTCACAAAGGGTATAGTTGATTGAAGACCGGAGTGGTAGGAGCGAGTGGGTTCGTGGTAGGTAAAGTTATTGAGAAGGTGAATCATTACTGGTCGTGTGTAGCGATGAAGGCGAACTGAATTGTTTTCGATATTTGATACGCAATATAACAAAAATCCGAGGCGGAGTCTTAAGATGGCCAAAAGTCGGGGACTTTCTCGATAGCGTTTTGCACTCCATATATGTAGCTGAAGTCACTTAATAGGAACACACACGACAATCACTGTAGGCGCGAATGATAACTAGTATACGACAATAATATTTGAGCCGAGAAAGCCAAGATAAGACTTCGGGGAGAAATACTTGGATATTATATGAAATCTCCGGATGGTCGAATCTGTACTCAGTGAAGGGACGAACCATTAAAAAGCGTGAATTCTGACTAACGACAAAAAAATGGGGAAAACATTTCCTTATTTCTGTATGTTGAATTAGGAAACCCTTTTAAAATTCCTGCCGAGTGCGTAATATTCTCCGAGAAAATGAAGCCAGATATCGCCCGAAATTGCGTGGGCTTTGAGGGGTTTTTATCAAATTACAGTTTAAGGTGTCGTCATGGATGATCTCCAGTGATGTTGCATAGATTGCATATTTTGTTTGATAAGATGCTACCCCTGGTTGTCCAAGTTGTATTTGATTATGAGTTCGGTTGGGTAGTACGCGTAATTCTAACACCATTTTATGGGAATTGGTCTTACTTACAACTGAACTATTGTTAAACCCTTATCAAAAGTTTGGAAACTGTTTGTAAAATGTATAACGTGGATCTATGAAGCGCGCCACGCGGTTATCGATTTGGCGGAACGAAAAGAAACTATGATCATGTCCCCTATATCGTCCGGCAAAATTATTTTCAGAATAAGAACGTGTCCGTACCAGGATGTGAAAAAGAAGTGGTACCTTTGCTTATAGTGTGGTCGTACGGCGCTTAGATAAAGAGAAAGAATGGGTATGTTGTTTGATTCGTACGTATGATTGGAACTCAGGTTTAGAGATAGATCCGTCTGTGCAATGGAACACGAAGTCTCCGCATTAAGAACGAACGTGGGATGTAACGGTCGTTCAGTCACATTCTACGGCGACATGAGCGACGGTAGAAAAATCAGAAAACATTATCATAAAAAGAATGAGACACAGATCATACAATAGCAGCATCACACCAGCCATTTAAAATTCCAATAATGAACCCTTTAGTAATACAAGACGAAAAAACGCTTCACAGATATCGTCCAGAAAAGCTAAAACTGGGCTTATTTGAAGTGGTGAATTCCAAATTGTGGAGTCAAAAGTATTTTTCGGAAGTAGTTAAAGACGTTAAGGCGAAAAAATCCCTTTCAATCAATGTAGTCATAAAATTTGAACCAAGTATCGAAAAAATTTTGGGAATATTTTATAGATATCAAACAATTGATGGTTTATGAATCAACTGAATAAGAACCTTTTTGAAAATCGATAGTCTCAGAATTTGGACGTTGCGAGTTTTTGTGCTCGTAGCTGAGTGGTTCTCAGTGGCGGACAAAACCAATTTTAGGAAAGAAAGAAAATTTCTTTAAAAGTACGACCACAAGGTGGCGTGGAGGCGTTTGAAAGTCAAAACACATAAATTGCAATGTGTTTAGAAAAATCTCCGCAAGTACATGAGACATATAATATTGGACACAGATGGATTTGGATGTCTTTCGAGGTAATCGCGGATAGGTGTTCAACCCTGGGACGTATTTCTCAAAATTTTGAGAATTCGACCCCAGGGTCTCAACAGGGAGGTGTAGAGTTCGAAGATCTTTGGGACGGCGAAATGTTTCTCAATTTAGACCAAAAATTTTCGACCACATAGCAAAATACGTAAACCAGAAGATCACAGGAAAGAGAGTGAGCCCTAAAAAAATTAGAAAAACGTTGCCCACAAGTAGACGCAAAGAGAGGCAGAAATAGCGTAAAATAGATACAGAAAAAAAGGCTAGAAAATCGAGTGAAGAATGTGTGCCGTCATAGAACAAAAGTGGTGGGGGGAGAGATCTACCGACGTTAGGTAAGTAATGTGACAAGTTGTTAGTGATGTTCAGATATCCGGTGTAGGGTTGTACGACTGCTGGAGGAGTCATTTTCTCAAAATGAGAGATGGCGACGCCGAGGGGGGTCTCACAGGAGGGTGTAGTTCAAATTTCGAAGGGTCTCAAACTTTTGGAGAATCGATAGAATGGGGTTCTCAATTTGACCTAGAAAATTTACGACCACAGGAGCAATGCAGTCGACAGGAGAGGATACAGGAAATGACTGCCGAAAAATTGAAACAATGTCCACAAGGTGAACGCAGAGGAGAGGCAAAATGCGGTATTAACAATCAAGCAACACTATAAAGAGGATATCAACAAGCATATGTCTACGCGATGATTAGTATGCGACAAGGCTTGTAAGAGAGTATTTTCAGAATCCGCTTAGTGTTCGGCTTTGGCAACGGTAGTACTTGCTTTCGGTAACAAAATTCTAGAAATATCGACACCAGGGTCTCACGAGAGGAGAGGAAGTTACCAAAAATTTCGAAGCGAGGGTATATAATTGTTGCGAACGTCGTAAAATGTGCTCAACTATTGACCAAAAAGTTTCACCACATAGGCAAATGCTTCATCAGAGATCACGAAATAGAACCTAAAACGAATGAAACAATGTCGCCCACAGTGGAGGTAACGCAAAGAGGAGCAAATCGATGAAATCAAACAAAAAATCACTTAAAAAGGATACAAGCTATCGTCTACGCGTGCTTATAGATGCGACAAAGCATGATAAGTGGTTTCAGAATCTCTGTGAGTTTGCCTAGACTTGCGTTTTCTCAAAGTAGATTCTGGAAATATCGACCCCAGGGTCTACAGTAGGTGTAAGTTTCATAAATTTCGAGTCGTAAGTCAAATTTTGGATGACGTTGAAGAAGGGTCTCAATATTGACCAGACAAATAACGCACGAGTGTGGCAAACGATCAACCAGAGAGATCACGAAAAATGACTGTGTCAAATTGAAAAAAAACATCCTACAAGAGTGAGACGATCAGAGAGTCAAATTCGAGTAAATGCGCTAAAATAATAAAATAGATACCTACAAATCAGAATCAATGTGCTGCGTATAGAAAAACAATCCTCCGGCGTTATTATAATTTGAAAGACAATTCAAGTTTAAGCGAAGTAGTCTGAGGCAAGGCCGAAAAGGATTTCTGAAACGACTTACGAGGACTGTGTCCAGCCATATAAATCACGCGTAGGCGCTAGTTGATATCATTCTTTTAAGTGATTTTTGGGAAGTGGTGATTCTATCGACTTTTGCTCTCTATTGAGGCGTCATGTTGTGGTGGACTATTTTATCAATTTTGAGGTCATTGTTCAATGATCTCTGATGACGAAATTTGCTATGTGGTGAAAATTTTGGATCAAAGAGAACATTTATTCGACGTCCAAAAATTTACTGACATTCGGTTCTGAAACACGCTCGTGCAGGTGGGGGTTAAATAATGAAATGTTCCCTTCTTTTTCTAACAGATGAACCTAAAAAAAATCGTGAAATGACGTAAATAATGAAATTTTCCCTTCTTTTTCTTACAAATAAACCTAAAAAGTGTTTCGCCGTGATCGGGCTTAAATAATGAAATTTTCCCTTCTTTTTCTAACAGATGAACCTATAAATTTTTCGTGGTCGGACGTTAATAATGAAATTTTGCCGGATTTGCTGGGTTTTTGCGATTAACATGATCAAGTAGGGTCTAAAATTTATGATGGAAATAAAAAGTCGTCCGTCCTGATATTGGACCTGGCAAACTTCCAGGAATGATGTCCGTCCAATTACAAGAACCGTGGCAAACTTTTCGAAAAAAAGTGCGTCCCAAGTGTCCGTCCTACTAAAGGCACTCTACTGTAGCTAAAAATCGTGAAATTGCGTGGGTTTTTTTTCGGCGATATTGGGCCGGCCATATCGGGGCCCCCTGTAGTTGACGAAGAATTTTTTGAGTTAAACAAAAACTTTTCTGTTATTCCCGGCATTGGCCTCCAAATTGAAAATGACGACAAAAATTAATCAGATCTGATATCTAGATTATGCGCTAAAGCTTATTTCCTTAAAAAAATAGTTAAAAAATCCAAAAATCATACTAAATGATGATTTAAAAAATCCAATGACATTATGAAAAAATTGATTTCGGTAAATTTTCAATTTTTTTAGCAAATTTAGAGAATTCAATCTTATTTAAATAATCTGATTCGGCGAAAATTTTGGAACTTTGTGCTCTGGAACTTGTTTTTGCTTGTGAAAGTTCAAAATCTGAAATTTATACATTCTACTATCGACCAAAAAAAAGCAACCAAGTTAATAGAAAAACTGTGAATAAGGTCACCTTCCTTAATTTGAATCTATGCCCTCTCTTCTCCCAAAAATGATTTAATCCATATTTGAGTCCATTGCATGCACCAGATACATCAAAACGTCTCAGTGATTCATGAACGATTGGAAATATTAACATTGAACTTTCCCCCATACATTCAATTGCTAAATTAAAAGTTTTTTGAAAATATTTTGTAAGTAAATTATCTTTCAGTGAATACAGCAAAACGTGTGTATTACAGTAAATGGATTCTGACCTAACAAATCTCTAACGAAAAGTCTGTATCGGCAAATATGTCTTGGCAAAAATAGAGATTTGAGATTCTCAAAAACAAAAATGCTTTGCCTCGTTTATGGTCAGATAAAGACGTTGGTAAACTAGCTCTCATCAGTCACACTTATATTATAACTTATAATTTATAAGGTATTTATGTGAGACTATTTTAACTAGAGGGGGTAGCTGTCGGACTGTTTTGAGGTTACTTTGGGGTCTACAGATAGCACCAAATTGCTAGGGAACTATAATAAATCATAAACTGATTAAAGAAAATGATAAAAAATTTCGAAATTTTGCGCAAAACATAAAAACCGAATTTTCGACCAAAAAAACTCAAAATATCAATAAGCTGTAGACAGATTCTTCTCGGCATCATCTAAGCTTCAATTTGATGGTACTTTCGACTTAATCTGACGACTTTTATTTTCACTCCCGGTTCACTAAAATGCGATTCTTTAGAATTGAACAAATAATTTCAAAAATCTGCTTCCCCCAAAAAACCGAAACATATTTCTTTTCTCAAATTTATACTGCATTCTGAAATTTAACCTCGGAGGAGTAGTACTTTGAACAGCGAAAACCTTGAAATTAGGCAGTTTTTGGCAGTTCTAGAAAATACTATTCCGAAATTCAAAAATGTGCTTCCCCCATTACGAGCATTATTGTTTTCTTGGTTCATGCCAAGTTTGAGTAGAATCTCATGCGAGCTCTAGGAGGAGTAGTACTTTGAAATTTGATTAGGCGTTCTAGAACTCGCCGCATGGTGGTCACCAGGGTCAGCCAAAAATTTATTCTGATAAATTATTTTTGTAGATTAATTAAGGGGGTTCTGAATGTAAATTGCTGGGTATTTGTACCACTTTTTAACAGTCTGTAACTTGTGATTTAAATGATCAAACGTGAAAATGAAAAAAAAAATATTGTTCTGTAAACACTTTTCATAATTTTTATAAATCCAAAATTTTTTCAAATTAGTAACAAATTCGTAAAGCGTATTACGAAAACGAGTTTAAAAATGCACAATTTTTGCCCAGCAGCTAAAAACTCGAGCAGGTAATATACAAATTAGTTGAAACTTTCAAAATAACACGGAAACATAACAGCCGACAAATGTTGGGCAAGATATAATGAGTTTACGTTCAGGTGATTCGTAAAAATGAAAAAAACATAATTTCGTAAACATTGCAAAATCTCTCTTATATATTATGAAAAATGATTTTTATTAAAGCAAAAATATTAAGCAAATAAAATGCTCACAAACGTTGGTATGGAATTTGTGTTCATTTTTTTTATCACAGATACTGCGCACACTGCTATATTATGAAAAGTAGCGTGTTAAATTACATAACAAATAATAAAAAGCCCTATTTCCTTCAATATAAGGATGCACGCTTTTAAATTTATCGCGAATTTTGGATGAAACTCAAAAAATAGACTTTAATTCCGACGTTAAAGTCTATTTTTGGAGTTTTTAAAGTTTTTTTTTATAAGTCATAATAGATTTGACAGACCCGATTTACCCATACATGATATTTTTTATTAAATTTATCAAAAAAATAAACTTTATTTGTGCATGCAAATTGACATGCAGAACTCCCTTAACCCTCCGAGGCATATCAATTACGGGGGCTCCTGGTCATTTTCTACTACATATTTTTGTATATTTAAGTTAATATTTTTAAATAATTCGGCTTTTAAAAAAAACTCATTCGATTTTATTCTTAGATTGCTCATACTGAGTACAAATATCTTGTGAATGATAAAATTAAAAAATTGGTTCATCGAAATAAATATTTTTATACTTTTTACTAAGATTACTGAAATTGTTTAATTATTAGTTTTTCTTCGAAAAATTGGAAACAATGGTCATATTCAGACCAATGTATTTATTTTATTATTAACAAGATATTTGTGCTGAGTTTGAGCTATCTAATAATAAAATCGGATGAGTTGTTTTCAAAAACCGAATTATATAAAAATTTTGACTAAAAATCTAGTAGAAAATGACCAGGAGCCCCCGTAATCGATATAGCCTTTTGAAAGGCTATTTTTTGAGCGCTTATTACGGGATAAGTAAAAGTGCTTGCAACTTTATTGTTCTCTTGTCCCCGAGATTAAGGATAGACCTAAACTTAAATAGTATGTAATTCACATTTTGACTTTATTAACCCTATAGAAAAAGTGACATTTACAAATTGTGTTTCAACCTACGCAATTCTATTGTGAGGAAATGGGAGACGTCAGAACAAAAATAAATAAGGGAAAAAGATTAAGAATTAAATTTTCTAAAAAGTGACTTCCTTAGAAATAACCTGCAATTTTCGTTCTATAATCTACAGGTGTTTTCCTACGCAATTTATCTAAATCACTTTTAAAGAAATAAAAATTTACCTAAAAAATGAATCATTCAGAAGCAACCGGCAATTTCTGGTTTTTAATTTACAGGTGTTTTTGAAAATAGCTCCATGCCTCGGAGGGTTAAGGATAGATCTACCAAATGGCTATTTTCAAAAGTTTCGAAGCAGTTTTGTATTCTGGTAAAGTGGAGTACAAAGGTACAATTTTACGACCGCTACCCCGTAAGTTAAAGGTAGTTTTTTAAAGGAAGCCACCGTTCTCATCACGATAACCGGAATCTAATTTTTTGGTAGGTTCGAATCTCGGTGGGCCCATGTTTTTCTCAAATTTTAAACTGAAAATACCTATAACTAAGATTATACTTACTTGTTCCGTAGAACTTTTACGTCAGAGACCTTTAGGAATCGCGTGATATAATTGGCCAATACACATTGACTCTTGTGTATTAACCAATCAAATAACGCGATTCTTAAGGTCTCTGACGTTGAAGTTCCACGGGACACGTAAGTATAATCTTAGATACAATAGATATCTGGTTACCAGTTAACCGGTAGTACAAAAAAAATATCCATCGAGCTTTTTTTGTTGGAAGTTAAATGCAAAAAAATCTCGATATCATCTATGGTTTTCCCGTCATCGTCATGAGAAGGATGGCTTCCCTTTTAAAAAATCTACCTTAGTCCGCAAAAAAGTATCAGCGACAAAAATTAAAAATATTGTATCCGAATTGTCTTACTAATTTCACTTTACTCTTGTCGTTTTAATTCAAAATTTCTTCCAGGAATTCACAATGTTATGATTTGTTTTTACAAGTTTTTCTACAGTTTGAACGAAAGGTTGTACTGCGCAAAATTACGTTTCGATTTCAAACGTTGACTGTAAATGAATTTTTGAAGTCAATCAAAATTGTATAGTACCGACATTAAACGAACAGTTTAAACTGGCTTACCTGTAATTTTCAATGTATTTGGTGTCTATAAATATGTGTTAAGAGGTGGTTTGAACAGTTTTATATTTAAAAAACGGATAAAAACGCTTTATAGGCACTAAACCGATAATTTTCAACACTTTTGGTAATTCCTTGATTATCTGTCCGTTTATGTTGTCGTCTTTTTAAAGCCATCGTTTCTACACTGTATAACGGGTAGTCTGACGCTAAAAATGAAAGAAACAAGCAAAAAATAAACAAAGTGATTATGAAAAGCCGGCAAAATTTTTCGGCGGCAGTATCTTTCGCATCCAATTTTTTTTGTCATTTGAAAATTGAATGAAAAAGCAAAAAAAAATGATGCAAAAGAAACTTTGACCTTATTTTTCCGAAATTATCATGAAAATCAAACGTGGTGTTCCATCTGAAATGTTGATCATTGCAACATGCAAAAGCATCGAAATAAAATTTATATTTTCAAATATTTTATTATAAATCCAAAGCAATGAATTAGAGTAGATAACAGTGGGCATTGAGAGACAACGATTATTTAACTTACCCTTTTGTGGGAAGCACTTTTATATTGTATAGTCGCTGTTCCTTTAAAAGCCTATTAAATAAAAGTCGAATTTATTGTGATTAGCGAAAATGTGGACTTGACTATTTAAAGGTCATTTTCAGGTTTTTGATATTTTTAAGGAACAGCGACTGTGATCACTCATTTATTATAATTGAGGACTATCCCTTGGCTCACACTTTAAAACAATGTATTTTCGATGCAGATTTTTAACTGTCTTAATAAGATAGTCCCTTCTTATACTTTCAAAAATATAACAAAAAACCATGCAAATATATCTATAGAAGTCTTTAGTTATCTGTAGCTAGATTTGAACTTCGTTTCCAGTGCTGTTAAAAGGTTTATACCTCACGTGTTGTTATTAACACACGTACATAATATTCCGGTTAAAATAGACATAACTAACACGGGCGTGTATGTGTTCTGAAACACAGGCGGATTTTTAAATCTAGCTACAGATAGCTTTAATGGAATTTTATAGAAATTAATCGGGTCTACTTTATATAATTAAGTGTTTTTTTTGCCCTAAATTGGAAAACTGCGACTAAAATCTAATTAAAAATTAAAATAATTGAAAATTTATTAGAAATAGCAAATTATAATCTCAGTATATACTACAGCAGCAGCTCTATAATCATGCCCTATTTTTTTAAGGTTAAACTATAAAGATCAAGGAGGAACTTATGTACACTAGGGATGGCTTAAAAGGTTTCCAAAAGTTTAATTTTTTTGCTTTCCTACTAAAGCCAACCTACTGTCATTCTAGAAGCTACTCAAAACGATCATTGATCGTTGCAATAAATTGAACAGTGAAGTGATAAAACAACATAAAAATGAATTTTTACTGAAGAAGTGAGATTTCTGAACCTTGGGGGTGCTAAAGAGTTTTCCATAAAATCCACCACAATTAGTACTGATAATGCCATGATATCAAAAAATGGTATTTTAAGACGAGACGTTTTAAATTTAGAACATATTGAATTTGCGAATTAAAAAATAGTCGCAAATTAAAAAAACAGCGAAAGACAAAATTAGGTATTGGATCGGAAAGGACCATGGTCCCAGGGCTATAAACTGGGCGGATTCAGTATTGTTGAAAATATTCGAAGTATTTGATGTCAGAAAAATACCAACTTTTAAAAATATTTCTATTGTATTTATAATTTTTGTGTTTGTTAATTTTATGATTTTAATTTTCCTTATAAAATTAAAAGGGCACGGTAAAAAAGCCTTTTGTTATTGATAACAGCATGTTTCGCTAAAATTGAATTCAAATTACAAAATAAAAAAAGTTTTAAAATTGCATTGAAACCCAAAAACGTTTTGGCGTTTTTTTGCGATTACACATTTAAAACTTTTCTACATACGGAGCACTAAAATATACCGTACTGCACAAATGTTTTGGTAGAAAAGTAACTTTTTACTTATGAAAACTGACAATTAAGCCACTTGAGCTGGTCCCAGCTTACCATTTCGTACAAAATGTATTTTTTTTACTAAACCAAAAAGTGCAAGAGAAAATTACCATCGCCGAACTTTCCTAGGAACATCACTGGTATCACAAACATACACAATCTTATAAATTTTCGAGTCATAACCGCCAAAAAGGATTTAAAATCATAAAATTTGACAAAGCAAACAATCTTACATTATTTTTAAAGAAAAATCGTAAATTTTACATGAACAAGTATAGTGTATTTCGCAGGTTACCTAAATGGGTATGAACAAAATATTTAAATAAATATAACCATTGAAAATTGAGTATATCTGAGTTCCAGCTTGTGATTGGCTGATATATTTGAACTTTTTGTTCACTACAGAACACCCTGCCAAAGCGCGATTAAAAAGTTGAAACAATCAAACATTTCAAAGCGAAATTTTATTAATCAAATATTTCCCACTTTTTGTTTTAAAAATTTTCTTCAAAAAGCGTTTTTTTATATTTTTCATGCATTTCGATCTTATTTAAAAAACAGCGCAAATTTCGATTTTTGAAGTCAGTAGATGTTAAAAGAATAAATCCACTGGTGGTGGGATACATGTCTGGGATTTGCTCAACAAATACGATTATGTAGAATAGGTCACATATTATTATATCAAAATGAATTTCAGTGAAAATACAAAGTGAAAAAATGAGAAAAAAATAATTTAACCAATGTACAGTTTAGCCTGTTCTTCGACGTTTGCGCCTCCAATTTCCGGATTTTGAGCGAGAAGATCTCCAATCTCAGCTAATTGACCAGCTCGGACTAGAATAAAGTTTGATTCCGGACAATTTTTTTTATGGGCACCCCTTTTTGACTTTATGCCATTTGGAATAGAAAAAGATATTTGCGGACGGATTTTCAAGTTAACCGCTAATTGGCCCCCAAACCTTGAAGAATTCCACTTTCAGAAATGATCATGTGACCGGAAATCCGCAATTAAATTTATCATATAACCGTTTTTTAACAGTTACAGGTAAACTGGTCATCACCAGAAGCAAAAAAACAGAAATATATTCTCAGGTGTGTTGTTTGGTTCGCAAATGTGATAAAGTCAGAAGGGGGAGGCAAAAACACACGCACTTCGGCGTATAGTCATTTTTGCGGAAAACGTTGCTATTATACGTTGGACCCCTCCCTGCATTCGATTTAGCAAACATAATTTATTTAATTACATAATGTTTACGAGAACGAATATCATGTAATTACAAAAATCACAATATTGATCAAATATAATTCGCTTTTTATTTATTTAAAACTTGATCTGGAAAACACTTGAAAACAGTTCACTGTCAACGGCTTTTTAATTTATCAAAGTTATAAGCTGGCGAATGACACATCAGATGTCGAAATTTAAGGCGGTATGCGACTCTGATTTGACATTTTCTCGGTGAAATATACTGAAAACTAAGAGCTCATGAGAAAAACCGAAAATGCTTATTTGTAGATATATCCTTAACCCTTGTGAGCACAGAGCCACAATAGTGCATCCGGGTAAGCATACCTAAAATCATCCAAAAAAGCTAAAAGCGGGATCGTAGAATCTTTTCTTTCAAACACATTATAAAGAGTTTTGATTCGGTTCCCAAAAAATAATAAAAATTTTTTTCGAATGTTTGGTTCCAGTATTACGNGTTTCACTTCCGGAAAAATTATTTTGGAACTAGACATAAAATACAAATGTGAGATTAGCCAGTTTTTAGGAAAGTGTTTTGTGCATTCATAACAGTTAAAATAAAAATTATAGAATATAAAATGTCGGATGCAAAAATATTACCTTTCAACTTTCTCTGATTTAACGACTCTGATTTAATAAAGGCCTCAGAGGCATTAAAAATGCTCCAAATTGATACGGGGTGATAATAAAGTGTAAGAACCCGATCATCAAAATTTTTTTTTCGAAATTTTCGCATTTTTCTCTACAAGTATTTTTTAAAAGATGAAGTTAAAAAATAACG
>SCLH01000532.1:319298-361942 GCA_004367855.1 Oikopleura vanhoeffeni | reverse complement strand
ATATGCAAATTATAAATAAATAAGTCAAACTTTAGCTTTCTGAATCTTTTCTCTAAGTGAAAATATCTCTATCCATTAGCATACAACATGGTTATTCCTATTTTTCTGTACCAAAAAAGTACATTTCAAAAATCGGTAAAAAACTATTTTTGAGGATAAAAATAAATGTATTTGATCAAGATGTCAAACCACTAAAAAGAGGACAACTCAGTTTTTCGGCCTGCTGTAGGCTGGATAACTCGGCGTAATACCATGCTGATCAAGCTTCAGCTAGATTTTGCAGCAGCTTGACAAGACTTTGATCGTCGTATTTTGTCAAGAGGGCGGAAAATACAATTTTTATTAATCTCATTTATTTATCCAACAGAAATCATAATTAAAAGACATGAAATTAAAATTTTAAAAATACCTTATTATAACGAACAAGATGTTGAAGATTTTGTTGACTACTTAGATAATAATACACAGACTGAGGATCTAAGCGATTTTGAAGATCAAATTGAAATGAATGAAGAGGCAATGTTAAATTCGTTGAAGAAACTAGAGAAATAAAAAATTATTTGTTTACTTTAAGCACCCGTGTGAGCACAACACCTATATATAGGTGACTGCATATTTAAAATCATCTAAAATATGCAAAAAAACCATCGTAGAATTGTCTCCTTCGAATACATTATAAAGAATTTTGCAAGGATTTCAAAAAAGTGACTTATTTTTTTTTTTGAAATTTTGTTCAAATTTTACGGAGGGTTGATTTTTTGAGATTTTTTTCCAATCTTTTACCTCTAAAAAAATTAAATGCGACATATTGCGTCAATTAAAATTTGAAAATAGCCAGTTTTTAGGAAAGTGTTTTGTCCATGGTTGACACTCAAAACAAAGATTAATTGGTATACAGGAACAGATATTTTTTTTCAAAAGTGATATTTCAAAATTTTCAATTTTAAGTATTTCACGAAAATATTTTAATTATTAAAAAATTAATTCGAGCAATTAAATATTGTCCACAGAGTCACTTGATTAGTATATCGACCCAGNTGATCGTACCGGTCGTATTACCGGTCCAAAAATTCAATTTTGGCCGTTTTTCATAAAGAAATGATTTTTCGAGGTGACATCAGAATTTTTCACTTTTTTGTGTAGTATGCTAAATTCAAAAACTCCGGAACTAAAGGAAGCCAGAAATTTGAAATTTTGTCTTATTCCATTTTTTCAATAAAAAACGTCTCAAACTGGGTGTTTTTGAAGATACTTTGTTTTCTTTGATTAATTTCGCAAATTTTGCTCGAAATAGTTAGTTAAAATAAACACTTTTAGAAAATCGTTTTTACCGGAACTAAATGAAGTGGGTTTTTCGATATTCGTTTCGGGTACTTAATGCGACGCGCTCAAAGTTTGGGAACCTTAAAAAACTGAAATAAATATGTTCAAATTTTTCTTATTAAAATTTCGTTTTTCAGATTTTTAATCCCTAGTTCTTTGCAAACAAATGTAAATTGTCTTTGAGATCGTATTCAATCAATAAAATGAGACTTATATCAACATTTTGTTGAATTTGACAGAAAATTTTCGAAATTTTTTTTTTATTGTGATCTTCAAGATCAAATTCACGATCAAATTGTGCAACAAAAATTAGATTCAACGAATCATTACAAGATACAGTGAGTTGAGAATGAAAATAATATTTAGAAAAAGTCAGAAATTTTCAAAAAATAAATTTTTTTTTATTTTTACAGACCAGATTGAATTCACTGGCAAAATGTGCAAGCAAAATTAAATTCAGCGGATTATTACTTAAAAAGATACAGTAAAGTGAATGAAAATAATACTTCGTAAAAATACGAAATTTATGAAATTTTTTTATATCGAATTTTTTTTTTAATTTTTCCGGAATGAAATCGATATCAAAAATGAGAATGCAGCAAAAATTAACTTTTTCTCATGTCTGAGTTCCGAGATATAGCNTTTTTTTTGTTTTGTTTATTTAAATCTGTGGGTAGAAACCTTTAAAATAGCCACTTTAATTTTTTTCATGGATTCCTACATATTTTCTAACCGCTGTTTTTTAAAATCCTAAAATTTTTATTTTTTTTAATATCGAATTTTTGAAAAATTATGAACATTTTCCGCAAATCATGTCCAAAATTTTGAATTTGTAGTTTTTTGAATTCAAAATAAAAATTCAGGCAGAATCACCTATTTTATTTATTTTGTATCTATTAAATCTACGTATGTCAACTAATGAGTTGGTCGCGCGATTATCATTTCTAAACTATCGATGAAATTTCTGACACTTGGCTGTACACTCGATAAGTGCCATTTTGCATTAAATTTATATATATTTCATGCTAGCAAAAAATTCCCAATAAAATTGCGGGTATAATAGGCATTACTTCAGATAGTTAGAACATTTTTTAATATCAAAACGCAATTGAAGGTCAATTTTTATTTCAAAAAAAGTTATTTTTCTCTACTTTTCGCCATTTTTGACTATTTTTCATCGAAAAAAACTTTGATATTAAGGGAATTTTTTACTCTGCAGAATTAAAACAAGACTTTTCAGCGCATTACAACCAACAATGTCTGAAGTTTTTATGGGGGTTCTGAATGTAAATTGCTGTAATTGCTGGGTATTTGTAACCACTTTTCACCAGTCTGTAACTTGTGATTAAAATGATCAAACATGAAAATGAAAAAAATATATTGTTTTGTAAACACTTTTCATGATTTTTATAAACCCAAAATTTTTTCTCATTAGTAACAAATTCGTAAATCGTATTACGAAAACGAGTTTTAAAAATGCACAATTTTAGCCCAGCAGTCAAAAACTCGAGCAGGTAATATACGAATTAGTTGAAACTTTCAAAATAACACGGAAACATAACAGTCGACCAAACTACAGTTAAGAGATAATATTAGTTTACGTTCAGGTGATTCGTGCAAAATCTCTCTTATATATCATTAAAAATGATTTTTATGAAAGCGAAAATATTAAGCGAATAAAATGATTACAAACTACAGTATGAAATTTGTGTCAATTGGCATTGATTTCAATTGATCGAACAAAGAGCGCGCACCGCTACTCCTTTGATTAGTCAAGTGTTATTATCATGATGAATAAGAAAAAAATCTTATTTCTTTCAATTATGCAGAAATAAAAAATGTAAAACCTATTTCTCCTGCTCAATTTTCACGGAGAGTTCAATTTTGGCATTTATAATTAATAAAAGTACGAATTAATAAATTTTTTTAAAATAGTCATATTTCAAATAGAAGATCTAAAAATAAATTATGGGGGCGAATAGAGTCATTATAATTAGTTGCAATCGATTCCTAAGCCCCGATTTACCTGGTTTGATATTTGTTTGTTAAATTATCAAATGGAGAAATTGACTTGTGCAAGCAAATTTACATTCAGAACCCCCTTAAGTGATAGGCATTTTTTCCATTTAAAGTATTCCGGGCAAATGCAGTCAGAATTTCAAATGTAAGAAATTTATCGAGAAAAAAGTTTACGGTTAGAATTTGTTGGGGTTTCAGGTTTTAATGTTCGAAATATAAATTTGAATGTATCCTAGATCTTCTTATAATTGTAAGTACATTTAATCGTGAAATTCAGGTAATTTACGACAAGAACCATTAAAAAATTGCTGTGACAGGATGTGCAAGCTGAAAAATTTTCGAGTTCCAATTTTCCAATACACTAACTTTGGCCAAAATTTTAGACAAAAATCTTAAAATCCGCCTACGCAATTTTTCAATTTTTTTTTGAAAATGTTTTTTTATTTCTATTAACTCTTCGTTTGAGAAAAGCTTCCGGTGATAAAAATTACCAAAAATATATCTGATATCGAAAACTTCAATTCAAATAAAAAATTAAAATTTTAAAGGGGCATAAATTTTTCAATTTATATTTTTCCAAAAGTTATTGATTTATTTTTCCGATGCTTACTCTAAATTAATTTTTTCCGTGAGCAACCCTAGTTATAAGTTATTCATAAAAAATATTGTGAAATTAAAAGTATAAAATAATTTTAGTTTTTATGGGTTTAGCTCAAATTTGAAGTCTATTTTTTCGTTATTTTTTCAATATTTTGCTTTCAAAAATACAACCGATTGAAATAAAACTTGAATATTTTGAAAATTTGCACGTTTTTTATTTAACTGTTTTTCGCCCACGCAATGTTCATAAGTTATGGATAGGGTGCGCAGCGGTGAAAATTTGCCCGCTGCGCATCGTAGCTATGAATCATAGCCAGAGAAAACCATTCATAAAATAGGTCAGATAAGTATTTTCGTATGGATTTTTCTCGCGACGTGTTCAAATGTGCCATATCGCACAAAACCCGGTTAAGTCAGGGTGAGATAATTATAGTTAAAATCATCAAAATTCAAGTTTATTGTACTACGGGCGGTTAGTTTTTAGTTAAATCGTATCATATTTTAATGAGCAACCTTTTTACGACCTCAGTTTCATTAAAGTACAAATAAATTTCATTTTAAATCAAACATAATTCAAAAATGGCAACAAGCATGTCTAAAAGAGAAATGAACACTACATCTCAGCATTCTATTCAGCGTACTACTCAGCAAAGCTATACTCAACATCAAAATGAGGTGACAAAAATATATATATTTTTTTTTCGAATGTCACTCAAGCTTTATTTGATGATAACAAATTTTTATTTTCATGGAAATTTGACCAAAAATGATTTAAAATTCGAACAATATCTGATAAAACTCGCATGATTCTTAAGCCGCCGCAACGACTGAATTTAATTCAAAATATATTTTTAACGATATGCAAAAAAATCGTTTTTTTCGAGTTTTTCGAAAAATAAAGAATCACACTTTCGACCACAAAATCGTTCAAAATTAAAAAAAATTTATTGAATTTTGTGGTTGCAATCAACTAGTGCCAAAACCTAATAAAACAAAAAAAATGTGACCTTCTTAACCATGACCTCAGATTTATAAAAGTATGAATTTAATTTTGTTCGAAAGAAAATTAAGTTCGAAAATCTCACCTAGCATGTATTAATAATACAATTTCACAGAAAATTCAACACTTCATCTTCGCATACTATCCAGCATGATACTTAGCAAAGTTCTTCTCAGCATCAATATTTTCATCTGCAGCATTAGGGGAAAATTTTTTTTACTTTTATCAAAATGTCATATTTTTCTTGTATTAATTAAAATAAAGCATTATTTGAAAATATAAAATCATTTCGAAAATAACGAGTTGAAAAATTTGATACAAAATTGGCCCAAACTATTCGAAAAACGTTTTATTTCATAATGAGAGGTCGGAATTGATTTTCAAAAATAGTTCAAAATAATTTCAACTCCAAATAATTTCCTAAATAATTCTTAAACTAACTGACATTAGAAAACAAAATAAAAACGTGAGCGCTTGAATTTTGTATTTCAAATAACTTTGAGTGCATCATAAATGTCGTCATATTTCAAGATATGATTTTCATAATATACTTTTTTGAAATATCATTCGATTACGTTTGGTTGAGTCCGTAAGTGTACATATCTTGTTTTGTTTAGTACAAAACGGACAATTGGATAGGAATGTTTGGAGATGACAGTTTCGCGGATAATTCTTGCTCCAGATGGTTTTAATCCTAAAGACTTAGAAGAGGCACTTTTCCCAAGTTTAAATCTGACCCACAATACGTAAGTTTATGCACATTTTCAGATCCAAATAATTAAAAAAACATCAAAAAATAAAAATTTATAGGTAAACCGTCGGGATTTTAAATTTTGTCGGGAAATTTCGACAAAATAAAATATAAACGAGCAATTTTTTCGTGGGAAATTTCGCCAAGAATATTTTATTATTATTGTTCTAATTTTTATCCGATATATCATAAATTAATTTGAATAGAAAAAAGTTAATTTTGCAAGTGTTCAAAAATAATCATCTTCTCATCTTTATATTTAAGAAAGCGTATTTTCTTTCGATTTTTGCTCCGACGAAAAAAAATCCCGAAGATAGAAATATTTTTATGAAATTTACAATAATATAAAAACAAAATACTTTTGTTAAATCTTCGACGAAAATGGTATAATTCGGTTTCACAAACCCAATGAAATACGTTTTGTCTTTCAAGTTAATTTATGAAAGTTTATTTGTTAATAGCCAGTTCAAGCAATTAATAATTTAAATTTCACCCGTATGCGGCCGAGAAGCCCTTTGAAAATATTGATAAATTTGACCAGAATGGTGCAGTCAATCATCTTCACACATTCAGCTTCGTTCAAATCGAGCTTCTCGAACTCAGACGAGTCAGTGATAGCTGAAAATTTGGAAAAAACATAAGTCCACTCCAGAGTGTTACGCGTTGGAATTGAGCCAAGAAAAAAGTCAAAAATAAGGATTATAGAGAAGTCTCATCGTCTTCCTTAGTTATTTTTGAAGAAAAAGTTTGTCTATGAAATTTTAAAATTTTTAACTCTTGGCGTCCAAAATGACCAAAAAAGAAATCGGACTGAATAAAATTGGATAAAAAACCGGAAGCAAACATCAGAATTCTTAACTCTACTGATAGAATGTGGAAGAGGGTCCAATTAAGATATGTGCCGAGTTTCGGCAGATTTTGACTAGTTTAACCCCCTCGGCGAAGCGCAACAAGTTGAAAATAATCATTTTTTTGGGAATTTTGGGACAATCGGCACATATCTGAATTGGACCTTTTTCCATATTAGTAGAGTTGAGACTTCTTCTTAAACTTAAATTTTGCTATCATGTAAAATCACACCAAGGGTAAATTTTTGAAATTTTATTTTTCAGCCAAAAGTCTTAAAATGATGTCAGGTATCGTCAGATATCCATTTAGGGTCACTGCCGGACATTTGAAAATTTTGGTTTTTGAAAAATTTCGAAAAAAATTTCTAAATTTTTCGAAAATATTTTTTTCGAAATTTTTCGCAAAAAATAAAGAAGAATGGCCTACTCGGATTATGTTCCACTTTTAAAGTCTCGGTTTTTGTCACAACGCGTAACACCCTAGTCCACTTTAAATATTAATTAGGCACACAAATTATTCGAGAAGTGATCGCTTAAAAATTTCATTATCTTTTGTACCATTCAGTATAATAAAAATTTCTGCCATTAAAATCGACCTATAAAAATATGTATAAAAACAAGGTGTATTGTTAATGACCTCGAATTTTTTATTATTTTTGTGACACTAATTGATGCCTAGCAGACAAAAATAAAATTGTAAAAAATTCGTTCCGGAGGTGTTGGTTTCCCACTCAAAAATAATTTTTCAAATGAATCAAAATAATTTTTATGTTCAAAAAGTCGCCTCCGTGGCACTTTCGGCATTATGGGGACAAAAATTTAATTTCTAGTTTATCAATAAAGAACGCTTGGGCGTTCATAATGACGTAAAAATTAGTATTTTTTTCAATTTTATAAGGATAATAAGGAAAATTGACGTCATTCAGAACGCACTCAAAATAATTTGTTATTGATACCTCAAACGCCAATGCAAATTTAGGCGATATTGGTTCTTTCCGCGATATGAGCAATTAAACGTTTTAAGGTTAATTTGTGACATTGCGAAGACTTTTTCGAAAATATTGGCAAATTCGGCGATATCTGGCACCCCCTGTAGCAAATCTATAGCATCATTTTTCTGCTGTCCCGAGTGTTCATGTATGCGCATATATATTGGATCAGCCTGTTTTTGATTTAAGACAAACGTTATTTATTACCAAAAAAATGTTTACGTGCTTAGTAAAATATCGTAGACAATATGTTATTATTTTTTGAGTAAACTAAAAATGAATGATAAATACCATAACATAATAAACTTCGCAATTTACGATGAATTTTTAGTTTAACAACACGGCGGCTACTTTAGAAAAAGTTATAACAGCTTGAAATATATTATAAACAGTATGTAAAGTTTTTGCTCCTTATTTGTCTAATTTGCATAAACCTGAATTCCACCGTTTTGATTGGTTAAATCAGGAAAAGACGTAAGTATTTGCCAAAATTGATCGTTCTCATCGGCGGAGAGAATTATATCCATTGAAGTTTTTAAAGTGCACAGTGTGATGCACACGAATAAAAAAATGTACTCAAATATTTGACTACACTGTTTTACAGATTTTTTTTTATTTATTAATGAACAGATATATTGATCTATATTTTTTTCATATCATTGTCAGTGACTGTCTTGTATAATTTTTTTGAGCTATGATTCATAACCCCTATAAATTTGAATTAAGTAAATATATTACAGGGAGGCCCTATATCGCCGAAAACGCCTACGCAATGACAAGTTGTTGAGCTAAAATACCTTTGGTGCTCAAATCGCCGAAAGTGTCAATATTGACTTCATTTTCCAACATTAAATTTTTTTGATCTTCTTTTGTATTTTTTGGCTGATACCATTTAGAAGATCACTTAATTCTAAAACTTTTCGTCATATACTCCAATTTCGAAAATTGTTTAACTCCGTTTAAAATTGAAAAACTTTTCAAATTATAACTTCATTTCAACCGCCTACACGTTTTCTATTTTCAAACATAAAACTTCTGGAAGAATTGAGCTTTCTCCTGTTATATGAAAAATTAAAAAATTGTATATAATTTTTTTTTCAATTGTTTTTGATCCCTATATCCGAAGTACGTGCAAGTGATATCAAAATTTTGGATTTTAATTAAAAGCGGTGAAAAATTTTCAGAAATTATGTATTACAACTTTTTGCGAAAATCGGAAATAATTTAATTCATCAAGTTTTGGTATCTCGCTTAGCCTGAAAAAGCCTGAAAAACTTTAAGTTTAATAATTAACGTTTTAGCACGCTGGTCACGAAAAGCAAAAAAGCATTGTCAAAACAAGTCGAAAGTCATGTTGATAGGGTTTTAGTAATGGTTAATTATAAGGACGACGCCATGATTACAGAATCCATTTTGCCATTACATATACGAATGCTGTACAATGAAAGTTTCGAACAAAATAAAATTGCAATTAAGGAAAATTTTCAATTTTTGTCAAAATAAACAAAGAAAAAAGTGTTTTATTACGAAAGATGGATACATTTTGCTCGACCTTTTTAAATGCTCATCTTTCTATGAAAAATCCATATACGATTGAAGAACAAATTCACGCAATTTTAAATTTTCGCATTAAAACCAGATGGTATAAATCTTTTTCCGAACCTAAGTCCATTTGAGAAATGCTTGTTATCTCTATAGCGCGGGTTCGAATCTCACTAATGTTGTCTTAGTGATTGTCTCGAGTATGATTATAGGCAAGGGTGCTTGATATTGGGAGTCCTCAATTTGAGACCGCCAAAGTTGATCGGGGTTAATCACTGAAGCAATCACTAAGACAATCAATAACACACCATAAGAATACACGCTATAAAGAAAAACAGCATTTTGAAGATGGTCTACAAAGATCATCCAAAATTTCGTATTTTCTGACAACACAAGAGAATAAAATTTGACCAGAATGAAAACTTCATTTCAAAATGATCAAGCAAAAAATCATATCAAGAATTTTACTCAATTTTTAGACATTGAAAGGTTGACAATAAAATTAAGCACTGCTTTTATCGAGTAGCATTTTTTTGCCTTTGTTTCAATTCTGAAACATAATTTTCGATCGCATCAGAAGAGTGTTTTTTCATTTCGAAAAATTTTGGCATTTATAAAAATTAACTGAAAATTAAAACGAATATCAACGCATACTTACTCGAAAAGACTTTGGACTTGATTGAAAATTTTTAATAGAATTTGATAGAATTATCTAAAAAAGATGGACCTGCACACGCCTTATTACAATGTGAAGAATTAATTCCAGCTTTAATGTTTGTGCTCAAGCGATCAAGCAGCTCATTATCAATTAAATATGAAATTTTGACAATCATCAAAATATTCAGGAAAAAGACACAAAAAACAATTTTCCCAGAACTTTTTTTTTAAAACTTAGCGTTTTATTTTTTCTGGAACCCAAAATTTTATTTTAAACCCTATAATTTCATTTTTCTATAACTTAAATTTTTAGAACCTGAAATTAAATTCCATAAGAACCTGAAATTTAATGTTTTTAGAACCTAAAATTATATTTTTTGAGAACTTTTTTTTTTGAGCATTTAATTGAATTGTTTTAGAACCAAGAATTTTATTTTTTAGGACCTAAAATTTATTTTTTGTAGAACCGATAATTTTCATTTATGGAACTCGGAATTTTTTAACCTAGAAACATATATTTCTAGAACTAAAAATGTTTTTTTGGTACGATTTTTTAATCTTTTTTAAAGTGATTGTGTTATCGGTCGCACTCGATTATTCCGAAGTCAGTCTTTGACCTTTATTCTGAATTGTTTACCAGTGGAATTACTGAGTTCTGGAGAATACGTTGTTTCAGCACACTTTGATGAAAGAGTCGCCAAACGAGCATTATCAACCATTCATAAATTACTGATACACAGTGGCGAAGATGTTGTAGCACCATTAAGCTTGGAAAATAATAATCTCGAGATAATAATAAAATATTAATTATTCTTGAAAATCACAGGAATTTCAAGTCTAAAAACATAAAGAAATTTTCGGAAAAAATGCGTTTTTGTGATACAAACGTGGAGATGGATTCATCGATTCTTCATAACATAATTTATTCATAAGCAATATTTCTCAATCAGGACTTTATTTTTTTCAAAAAACTAATTCAGTCCCAATGAAGTTTTTCTGACCAATAATTTTGAACTTCTGGAGTTCGCCAAGTCTTGTATTTACTCAATTTTTTAACTGTTAAAATAATACTTAAAAATAGAATAAATCCGAAACGTCGCGACGTTGATATTATTATTTTTGACATTTTCACTGATGTTTATGATTTCAATGTATGTAAAACATTTTTATATTTTTACGGAAGATAAAATTTTAATTTTTGGTCAGAATTTTTGAAGAAATAGTACTCATTGTAAAATCCGACTTAAAGAATAGGCAATGCGGTGTATATTATGACTGCATTACTCAATACAACTGGTAATGATCGATTCAAAGCTGTAATTCTCAACTGCTTGATTATTCTGTGTGGAAATGATAATTCATCGAAAATAGTTTTTGTGGAAAACAATGGGTTGATATTTTTATATGCAATAATGCAGGTATGATTTTTCAGATCAAAATGAAGTTTTTTATGAAATTATTTTAGTTATTTTGACATATCAACGAAGTGTTTTATCTTATACATCTTGGACATATCTTGTACATAAAACTTATTTCATTTCTTAACGAGTGGATCATAGTAATCACTTTATTTTACAAATAACACGCTCTGATTATCAATTGTCTTATATTTCAGCGAAATCCTGTCGATTAATTTTGTTCGATGAAAAAATACTTTGCGAAAGGTTCAGGTATCCATTACTTCTTGACCGATCGCAATCAAGAATATGATGAAATACGATTAAAACATGAGCATATGTCATTTTTGAAGGAAATAAATAAGTTTTTTGATACATTATTTTTCCGATTTTTGAATAAAAATTGAGGATATTTCAAAATAACTTTCAAATCAGAAATATTTCTCAAATCTGAGCATAAATTATGGATTTCACGATAAATTATGAGAATATTTTGAGGAAAAAAATTATACTGAAAGTTGACTACAATCTACCTATATCCTGTACCGAATACAGTGAATCAAAATTGCCGCAATAGGAATACAAACCAAATGTGTGTAGTATTCAGTGTATTGGTTAGCTATATCAGGGGTGGTGAGGTCCTCACCTCCCCCTAATATAGCTAACCAATACATTGAATACTACACACATTTGGTTTGTATTCCTATCGCGGCAATTTTGATCCACTGTATTCGGTACAGGATATATCACCTATGGTAATAAAAATGTTTTCCAAAAAATCGTTATCAACGGTTTTTTCCACAACTAATTCTCAATATTTTTGAATTCTATCCTAAATCTGAAATTTTCGGGCAGCAGTTAAGTTTAGTTTAAAAGTCGAAGAAAATTTGGTTCCCGATTTCGTAACTTGTCCGCTATTTCTTTCGGTTTTCACGTTTTAAATTATCATGCCCATCTTTAAAACATGCGTGGTTGAAATATCTAATCAACCCAACTCGCATTTCCCACCCTAGCCCAGGGATCGGCATGATGAATAAAAAACTCGTATTGGATCGGATCGAGGAGGGGTGAAATAAAAACTGTATTGGATCGGATCGTATCGAAGGGGTGTAAAATTTCAACTGTATTGGATCGGATCGTATCGAAGGAGGGTAAAATTTTAATTTTATTGGATCGGATCGTATCGGAGGGGGGTAAAATTTTAACTGTATTGGATGGGATCGTATCGGAGAGGGCGAAAATTTTAACTGTATTGGATCGGATCGGAGGGGAGGAAATTTTAACTGTATTGGATCGGATCGTATCGGTACCGATCCAATACGATTTTTTCGATGACTATATTGGTAAATATACGATTTAATTTGTCATGTAAAATAAGATTTTTAATTGAATTAGTTGTCACTTTGTTGTGCGGAAGGTCACTTTGAAAAATACTATAAAAATAACTATATTTCATGTTAGATCCGATGTGTATAAGAATGTGATCACAATATAGAAATTTGAACTAAACACCTCTCAGTTAGAACGACGGATGTGAGGGTCTTTAATCTGCGGTTCCATTCTGAGCGTAAGGATGGACTGATTAGGTGTTTTGCTGTGTTAACGAATACGACTTTTTTTTCAAATTTGCGGACATTTTTTCAAAATTACGATCGAACTATAAAATTCTAAAAATTGCGGTCAAACCACAAAATTTCAAAAATTTGTGGTCTCATCATAAAATGTCTAAAATTTGCGGTCAAGTTTCTCAAAATTGCGGTCAACCATAATATTTCCAATGTTTGTCGTCAATTTTCAAAAATTTGCGGTCTTATCAGAAAATTTCTGAAATTTGTGGTCAATTTTCTAAAAATTGCAGTCAAACTTATTGTCCGAAAATTTTATTTACGTATCTATTTTTCCGATACGTATCGATTTTTCCGATATGGTTCGATTTTCAATACGTATCTATTTTTCCGATATGATTCGATTTTCGATACGGACCGACTTTACCGATATGGTTTGATACGTATCGACTTTTCCGATATGGTTCGATTGGATCGTATCGAATTAACTGACCCTAAAATTTTTTATCATATCGGATTTGATCGGATAGACTGACCTCTTAATTTTAATCATATTGGATCAGATCGACTGACCCCTGAATTTTAATCATATTGGATCGGATCGACTAACCCCTAAATTTTAATCATATTTGGATCGGATCGACTGACCCCGTAAATTATAATCATATTGGATCGGATTGTATCGGAAAAACGAAACGATCCAGTCCGATCCAGTATTTCCAATACGATCCAATCCAGTTTTGTCGATAACTGCCCTAGCCCACAACCCCCATAAAATTATTTTTTTATCACTCACAATTCTGACAAAGTATTTTTTAAGCGAAACTTGGCTCAAAAAGAGAGCGTTCTTTATGAAAAGCTTGCAATCGTTTCAATGAAATGTTTTGTGTGTTGAGTGCGTTTCAATGGGATTAAAGAAGAAAATGATCGCAAAAGGAGGAATTGCCAGAGCCATCGAAATGGTTCATATTTCAAAAGTGCCAAACTCTCACTTTTATAGCACTGAGGTAAGTTGTTATATATTGAGATTTTCATCGGCAGTTTTCGAATCGGTCAAATAAATATCATTTTTTTTTTCTGAAAAAAGTCAAAAAAAAATATTTTTTCGAGCATTCTGGCCTTGAAATGTGGGACAATTTACAAAGTATTTAAATTTCGACTCCAATTAGAAAATATTATTCTTCCGTTAATTTCTTCAATTTAACTTTTATATGGGATTCGAATAGAAGAGCATTTGATTGGACGGCCGCTTATTTTTAGCCGATTTCATTGGCTAATTGATAATGCAAGATTTTTGATTGGCCAGGCCCAATGTTTCAAATGTTCCTAACATGTCCGGTCTGGGTCTCCTGATTATATATTCAGCTTATTTTTGCAATCAGTAGGATACTGGAAGTAAAACAGGCTGTTAATCATTTTTATCGACATATCTCGAACAACATCCCATATAAAATCGTCAAGGTTCAAAAAATATTTTTAAACTTTGAGATCTAGATGATATTGAATCTTCAACGTTTCTGAAAAAACTGGGAGTTTTGAACATTTTGTGAGAAATTTTACTTAAAATCCTTGAATTAATTTGAAAATGTTGTAAAATATCAGTCTTTTTTGATTTTTTGACAAAAATCAGCTATATTAGCAGCCTTATATTTTTAATTTGAAATTATTTCAGGAACTTATCTTGATAAACATAGACCTGAAGGAGGATTTCACACTAGTTGACTTGGCAATCGATACAATAAATGGAAGTATTGATGACGCTATTCTAGAATGTTGTGCAGGAATTTGTGCAACGTGACAATGCAATAATGGCAAACATTAACTACATACTATCGACGAGAATGGAATTCCACTTGTTATTTCAAAATTTATGAGTTTATAAGAGTTTTATTAAGAATTGCGTGAATTAAAATTCGTCGAAAATGTTATTCATCGAAAAATCGGGAAATTGTTATTTTTCAAATATAAACAAAACTTTTACTTGAAGTTTGTTCTTCGTCATCTTTTTCAGCAAAAAATTTCTTCGAAAAACCTAATACAGAAGGCTCCGGCGGATAAGTGAAACCCACGCAAAAACCAGCCAATCGCCCCATGCATCTGAAACTTAAAACTTTTTTTCTCCCTGACGTTCGGCGGATACGTAAAAAGCAAAAGTAAGGGTTTGTTTTCAAAACTTCTTTAGCAAAAAGAAGCGTTTTCAAAAATTGTGGAATTTTATGGGTTCTTTCGGAATTATTTGCAAATTCGGCGAATTTTGTCAGCGATAGTTCAACGATTGGCCAGCGATTAGGCCAGCCTACCCTTCTAATTGAAAAATCCTTAAACACTTCAACCGATTTACTAAAATTCACGTTTATTAATAAAATAATTTTTCTTTTTTTTGTCAAAACTTATATTTTCAACCAGATCGGATACGAATCTGATCGGATCAGTTTGAAAATTTAAACTTTAATTAACAAACTTAAATTAACAATGTTTATTTAGTACTTCAAAAATAGCAATCAAAACTTCATTACTGGGAGTTTTGCGCGAAACATAACATGCAAATCATTGGCACTAAAAGATACAGCCAAAAGTGCTCGAAATGAGGTTCGTATACGGCATGTCACATTTTGCTTACGATTTTAGATTTTGCGGTAGCTACGTTTTGAATTAACAAACACGAAAGTTTTTAACCCAATTCAAATTATTTCATTTCCAATTAATTCAGTTCGAGTTTAAGGGGGTTGTGGGTGTAGAATGTTGGAATTGCTGGGGAAAATAGCCCTTTCCTCCAGCTGGACTGAAAGGGTCGATAACGGGCAGATAAGAATAAAGAGAAAAAAAATACTGGAGACTTAAAGCTTCTCTATCAACTGCAAAGATAACATTTTTTTGATTCTGGTGAAAGGTGGCTCACCAGTGTCGTACTGAAAAAGCGGTAAAAATATGTTCTCAATTCACAACAGTAGTTAAAATCTTGATCAATTTTGCTTTAAATTGATTCAAACAAAGATTTTTCGTGAAAGTACGACGTCTTCAAATAATTACTGGGAGGTCCGGTTTAAAAAAAATCTCTTTTGATTTTTAAACGGTTAAAATGAAATTCAGAAATTCTCTTTAAAATCTGAATTATCTCGGTCAATTTTGTTCAAAATTGAATAAAACACAATATTTAAGAATTTTATGAAATGTTGCCATACATAACTGAAAAAATCGTTGAAAAAATTATTCTCTGTTTGTTTTTATAAGTAAAATAAGTTCAGCTGAAATTATTTCCCAGTAGATATGTTGTTGTTCTGATTTGTTGGTTTGTCTTGCGTTGTCGCCTACGCACGACGAAAAGAAAATATGATTGGTTGATTCGAACCAATTTTTGTTATTTTTTTCTCCCAGCTGAATTCAAGAAAAATAGAGAAATTTTCTTCAGCGCTTGTATCATTTACACCCACAACCCCCTTAAGCTAAGATCGCAAGCAAAAATGTGACATTCTTAGAGTTCGGACCGGGCGACAATAAAACCGATAGTTATATGAAAAAAACTGACATATGATGAATCAGTCGTTTAAAAACTGTTCACATAAAACATTTTGAGCCACCAAGTGGTCAGAAAATTCGAAAGCAAATTGTTCAGAAAATTTAGACAATTTTTGGTATTGAAATTTAACAAAGAATGTTTTTTTTTTTAATTTGATAAAAATATTTGGCTCACGCGCTCTAACGTATTTTTTTTTCATCCTTATGGGCCTGAATGGCTTGAATTTTAAAATTAAGATAATTTAAGAGTATTGATATATCCCTTTATTGCCCTCTCCCAAAGATTTGGTCCCTCAAAAGCAAGGGGGGTGAAAAAACAACGCGGTTTTTAAAAACGACTCAGCCGATTAGGTTATTAGATAACTCAAACTGTGTACAAATATCTAGTGAATAATAAAAAATAAAAATTGGTCCGACCATTGTTTTTATTTTTTCTCAGACCTTTGTTTCTATTTTTTAACAAAAACTAATAGTTAAACAATTTTAGTAATCTTAGAAAAAAATTAAAAACATTGGTCCTATTAAAAACCATTTTTACTGTTTATATAAATTAGATAATTGTGCTCAGTTTCAGCTATCTCTGAATAAAATTGGATGACTGGTTTTCAAATGACGCTTCGTTTTCTCACTCCCCCCGTGTTTTTGAGGGACCAAATCTTTGGATGAGGGCAATAAAGGGATAAAATAAACCGTATATTAAAGTCTTTCAAAAATTGGCAATTTGAACATAAAACCTAAGATACCATGCAAAGTTTTCCTAAAATATTTTTTTCGATTATTTTATTTTTTTAATTTTAAATCATAATTTTGATTTTACTTTCAGTTAAATTTTTTTTCCAAACGTTCAAATTTCCCTGGTCCGAACCTTAGACATGCTGCTTAAACTTTTATTATTATCAATCAAATAATGTCTTAAAATATAGTTAACGAATAATTCCTAAGGTTGGATCACCAGTTATGATTCAAAAGTTGACAAAAGATTTGAAAAGAAACTTGTCCATAAACTTTGTGAAATTTTCCGACGAAAATAGACAGATTATTTCAAATGAAACAGCAATAATTGGACTTTTAAGAAATTTAGCTCTTAATAAAGGTAAATTTTATTATACTGTCATGTAAAAAGCTTCAATATTGAAAAAAAAACTTGTGATAAAAAATCAAAAGTATTCATTTTTGTCCTTTTCGAACGAATCGGATCAAACAAATCGATCCAATCTAATCCGATCTAATTATGCCGACAACTGCATTTTCATTTTGTAAGGATTTGCCAAGACGAATCTCAAAAAGTTTGAATTTCGACGAAAATTTTTAGATTTTTCCAAAATTTGTGAATTTTGTCAAAGTTATTACCTTTATCGCGTGATGTAGCCATTGAATCCGACTTGTTAATAATTATATTAATTTTTGGAGCTTATTTAAAAAACTCACAAAATCACACGTAATTTAAAATTTGAGTTTCACTTTTTTTTTTTTTATAAAAATGCAATTAAATTTGAATCTTATTAACTTTAGAAAATTAAATTCGTACTGTGTTTAATCAGACTAAATAAGACTTTGTTCAAGTTTTAAAACTAATTAATAAGGCTGTCGTCAGGAAATGCTTGAAAAGCATACTGTTGCTGCTATCGTGGACATTTGAAGAAAAATAAACGGTCTATTCGATGGGTTTGCGGAAAACTTGCGCTTTAATTTGAATGCGCTCATAGAAGGGGGGAGACCCCCTAAAACCCCCCAAATTGTATGGTTGTTTAGTGCACGATTATATGGGGGGAAACCCCCCAAACCCCCCCAAGTGTGTTCGATGTGGGCTACGCCCACGTTAGGGGGAGACCCCCAAAAACCCCCCCAAATTGTATGGTTGTTTAGGGTACGATTATATGGGGGGTAACCCCCCAAACCCCCCTAAGTGTGTTCGATGTGTAAATAAGACTTTGTTCAAAGTTTAAAACTATTAATTAGGCTGTCGTCAGGAAATGCTTGAAAATCATACTGTTCTATCGTGGACATTTTAAGAAAAATAAACGGTCTATCCGATGGGTTTGCGGAAAACTTGCGCTTTAATTTGAATGCGCTCATAGAACGTTCTCTTGGTTGCTTACATACTCTTATGATGGATTCTTCGATTCGAGGTCAGATTCGTGGAACAACAGCTGGTTTTGAAGCGTTTATACTTCTTATTTCACAGTATTTTACGGAAGAAGATGTAACTTTTCAACGTGAAGCATGTGGTATTTTTGCTGAATTAACAAAGGTACTAATATTTATTTCCATTATGTAGCGGGAAATATATTATCCAAAAACATTTTGTCGAAATTTCCGATGTCTTTCTTAGTAGTTTTCAATATGAAGTTCAAACACAACGTTTGCTTTAATTCAACCACTAAAACTTCAAAATATAACCTCGACGTGATTCAACTTTATGCTCAGTGTTTTTGTGAATTTTTTAAGAGCTTACTTTCAAAAAAATAAAGCATGTTTTTCAAAGTTATTCGCGTAGGTCTTTCAAAGCACCATATTGTTTTTTGGAGAACTAGCTTTGAAGAAAATTAAAAGGCAATATGCGCGCTTTTCTTTCATTTTTATTTGTCAGTATTCATTTGAGGCTAAGGCCAGCCCTTCTCGGCAGTGTCACCTTGATGTAACATCTATTTTCCAATTAAACGAATTTATTTCTTCAAAGTTTTTATTCGGTGTTTGATTGAAAATATAAAGTGTTTAAAAGTAGGTTTAAACGTAGTTTATAAGTGAGCGTGTTAGCTCCAAAGCGCACCCCAAAATCGGCGCTAAATGCGCAAAACTGAAAATTTTGCATTTTCATTTTTGTGCATAAAAAACAGGTTCTATAGGGTTCGTAAACATGTACACAGATTTATGATGAAATTTTACAATTTTTTATGATCGAAAGATTTTTAAGAACGCAAACAGCGTGATAAATCTATATACAAATGACGCAAATTTTGGTTAACATGTTGAATTATTTTTGTAAACGCAAAAAGTTTGATTTAGAATTATAATGCAGGAAATATGTGTAAACAATAAAATACAATTTATAAGGTTGAAACTAATGATAATTTGTTTCTATCATGTTTTTTTTTAATATAAAAATTAATTTTTTCTGTCGTAGGTATCAACCTTTCTAGGAATTATGTCTGTGACAAACCAGTGCACTTTATTTGATCAAATAAGAAAATAAAATATTTTACATAACAAACCTAGAAAATCAAAACTCGTTTCTTCAACTTTTTTCTCATTTACACCTACAACCCAATTTGGCACTGAAATGGGCACTTAAATTTGGAAATGTCGCGAAAATTCTAGTCTCATCAAATAAAAATGGTTAAAATATAATTTTCGGGTCAGCCAAAGCAAATTTTCAAATTTTTTTGAAAGCTATTTCTTTCGGCGAACAGGTGAAGACACTTTTAAAAGTAGGGCACTCAAATTTCTTTTAAGGATGCCGATTCTGACCAAAAAGCTGTGATTATGAAATATGAGAGTAAAATGGAGTCATTAGCGCAATCGTCCTGTAGAGCTGTATCAATTTACTCTTCATTTACATTATTCAAAGCATCCGGTGAAGCTCAGAAACGGCTTATCAATCAAATAATCAGTTTATTTAACTCTCAAAGTAAAAAATTTCAAAAGACGAATCAGTCTTATTATTTCAATTTCATAACATATTTGAACTTTTCTGAACCATTTCTCATAATTTCATATTAAATTATTATTCAAAAATTTGTAATAAATGAAAGGTTCAAGACCGGTTTGGTCGACCAGGTACAGGTGATTAAAAATGTTAACCGCGTAGCGTACGCTTATCATTTTCTCTTGCGCGCACAAATTAACTTTTCAAATAAGAGAAATAAAACAATGCTAACAAGATTAGTTAGGCACATACAATTTCTGTTATAGAAACCTCTATAAAAATTTAACAAATTGGACATCATCTAGACAATTATTTACAAGCACTGATTATTAAGCAAATTTAGGCATGTCATTATCAACAACAATATGAAGATAATATGAAAGGACAAACTATAATCGATCAATCTCAATTTTCTAAAAACCAAGAGCAACTCGAAGACGAGGATCATTGTCAACGCAATTGAGAGAAAAAAAACTTATGCATGAAAGGCATCTTGTATTTAAATGTTTATGAAAATCAGACAATATTTTCAAATAAAATTATACTGTAAATAAAAGGAAAATTTGCAAGCAAATATATAATTTGACAATTTTCAAAAAATCTAAAATCATTTGTGGCTATCAAAATTACAACATTTCTGATTTTTCAACTTTTTTTTATAAAAATTACGATATCAATAGATTTGAACAGCTGATCATGATATATTTGTCAATTTTTTTTAATTTCGTTAAAATAAAAATTATCTGAAGTAATCATCCGCAGACTTTTTATACTTAATTCAGTCCCTTTTATTGCCTCGGCCGGCGACAGCCTAGTCATCAGACAAACTTTATTGTATTTTATCATTTGCCAAAAATGAAAGACTCTTCAAGTTCAAAAAGTCGTTTTTGCTTTTTTTTTTCATCTTTAATCGAGAAAGAACGAGCATCTTGAGTCAGAAGCGGCAAGTTGATCCTAACTAAATCGGCTTTTGAAAACGACTCATCGGATAAAGTTTTTAGATAACTCAAACTGAGCACAAATATCAAGAGAAAAATAAATTTTTCCGAATCAGACCATTGTTTCCAATTTTTAAGAAAAAAATGGTATTTAAACAATTTAAGTAATCTCAGAAAATAATCAAAAATGTGCTCAGTTTGAGACTCAGAAGCTCGTTTTTCCTAGATCAATGAAATACAGTATGTCAACCTTTAATTGGCAGGAGCATCACTTTCAATCCAGAGAAATTGGACCTTGTTGGTCTCGAACAATTTTTTACATACTGTAGTAATGTAAGTAAAGATAATAATCAATGATTTTTGTTACTTCGAAAATATTTTATTCATAAAGTACAATTTTAGCCCAAAAGGTGTTTATCCGAAATTCCTGAAGAAAAGATTGTATTTATATCAGCGGTACAGTTTTATAAATTTCAAACTTCTTTGTTTTTAGATTTTGTTATTTCCGTTGTGACACTTTCCAACTCTGTCCAGTTTACCGGCAAATTTCTTGGCTTTTGTAACTGCTTTTTGACCCTTTTTCTTGCCACAGCCAGAAAGGTAGGAATCGGCAAGTCGCTCAAGTTTTCGAGTGATTGAATCTGATTTGCCACAAATTTCAGTTGATCGCTCACTATCATCATCGAACTCGAGTGATCGCATATCGTCTGGAGAAGTACACCTAAAGAAAAAAGTTAACCAGCGTATCTTTGTTGAATATCTTTTTATCACACTTTGCTTAGAAAATGACGTTGGAAAATTTTTCTGGTATAATTTAGACAAGAAAAATTTTCCGACATAATTTTTAACCATAATGTGATAAAGGGATATCTGGGATTCTTTAGCTTAAATGGATTAGCTGATTCTTTACTTAAAAATCTGAGAGTAATTTGGTGATCAATGTTTTAAAATGACCGGTATCCCGGTTGAAGGACATTTCAATAAAACATCTTCGTTTTTAAGGTACTGCAAACAGGAATGAAAATGCTGTAAGAAAGCGAAACGTTGATTTAAATTCTTGGTTAGAGATGAAGATTATTTGCACGGTTATTTTTATGTCATTTATGACGTTTGTTGTTATAAAAATTCAAATTATATTCGAAAAAATTATGAGAAAATTTTTTTTAATTTTTAATTGTCACCAAAATTTTGTTTTCAAAATTTCGTTAATCGAATATTTTAAAATTTTGTATTTAAAGATACATTTCATGCTCGAACCGAAAGTATGCTTCATTTTTGAAAATATTTGTAAGTTCACAATTAACCTATCTTTTATTTTTTTATTTTATTAATTCCGAAAAATATATTTCATCTTATTATTATCAAGTTTAATTTTTTTGCCTTTCGAAAATTTTTAAAATCGCTCAAAATGGCAATTTTAAGCTAAATTGCTCTTTGATGTCGCAGATCTTCTATACTTACGTGTTCTTTTAAGTTAAAATGGAAAAAATGTTTTTTTGAGTTTTAAATTATCAATATTGAATATCCTTAAAAATTGATTGAAAATTTGTTTACATTTTTTCGATATTTGTCGCTCACCGAGTCGTTCAGTCTCTTAATACCTTCGAAAATCCCAAAAAATATATTATTCTGAAAAATCAATTAATAATAAATTACTTTTCAATCTCAGCTTCCATCACGTCCAAAAGTGCATCATATTGTTCCCGTTTCTTCTTCAAAAAGTTGCCCTTGACTTTAAACGCAGAAAGTTGTTCATCGATAGATTGTCGAACGGCCTCCACGTGACCTAGCGGAGTTCGGCTTCTAGCTTCGGCAGATACTGATGCAACGAGAAAAAGTGATAATAATTTCATTTTGACGGAGTTTGAGCTATAAAAAATAAGTTTGATATTTTTGTTTTATATCATCAAAAATACCTTGAAAATTGTGGTTTAATCACTGACATTTAACTAATAATATGGAAATTGATATTCATCACGTTAATAAGCAGAATTCAGAATAATTGATTTGCGATTTTGTTTTCTAATTTGCTAAATTTCAGAATTTGAGTAATAAAACAAGCACACTAGACATTTTTGTAAACGTAGGCTCACTTCTGTGTTAACTTCTACAACTTCCGACCGATGAATTTTGTTTTTCGGACACATCCGTTTTTCAACCAAAGTGACTTTTTGAGTTTATGAGGGTGTCCAAATTGTTTGCATTTCGGCTTTTGGAAACGACTTTCTGACTGAAATTTTAGATAACTCAAACGACTACTAATATTAAGAGAGTATTTAAACAAAATAATTATGTCCGAATCGGACAATTTTCAATCTTTTTTCAAAAACTTTAAAGGAAAACTTTAAAATCTCAAAAGTTATCGAAAAAATAATGGAATAATGGTTTGATTTCGATCAATTGTTAGCTATTTGATAAATAAGTTAGAAAAGTCGTTTCCAAAGCCAAAATTTGACCGGTTTGGATACCCTATTTAATCCTAAACAGTATAAAAATTAAAGTTTTAATTGCTAGTATATTATGCGTGTAGAATGAAAAACAACGATTTGACTTAAGGGGGTCGATGCATTTTGGCAGATTTGTATTTTTCATTTTTTTTTCGCTTGATGGGAAACTTTTAGTCACTTCAAAGTTTGAAGTTCAAACATTGTAGAAAAAAACTTTTTAGACCGTAACTTGGAACTTTTGAGCTCACTTTATTTAATCCGATTTTTGTCAGATCGATTATTTTTACTTTATATCTTCTTTTGAAATAACACTCATAAAACGTGCGTTTGCTATCGAAGGTGTATAAATTACAGTAAATTTTTTTTTTTATTAATTAGGAGCTTTTAAAAATGGTCTCGACCACCGTTGAAAATTTATTCAATTTCGATTAATACGATTTTTACGTTAAAATCGAAAATTTAAATTGTTGAAAAAGGACGGAAAAACCGAAATTTTAGCACATCCAAAGAAATATATTTTCTCATGAGTTAATTGAAATAAATTTTCAACGGTGGATGGGTCGGTTCACCAATTTGGCAAGTTTGAGTGTGATACATTGTTTTAATTCTTGATAAAATAGGGCTCCGATGGACTTCTGCCAAATTGTAGTTTCACTTCAAATATTAAGACATATTTGAATATAGTGAAAGTAGCCATTCCCAATATTTTTAGCTAAACAATACAGAAAAATTAATTTGAAAAATTTTGTACAAGAAATGGGGAAAATTTTCAATATATTTCCAAATAGTTTCGACCGAAAATCCTAAAAATAATGTCATATGATTTTTCAAATAGCATATAAAAAATATGTGGTCACCTACGCTAAAAGTTAAAGTGGCCATTTTGAAAGAAAATTTTCGTTGATTTGAAAAAAAATACTGTTAAAAAAATTTGAAGAAAAAATAAGTCATTTTTTCATAATGTTCGGAAGTGTTTTCGAAAATTTCTCATAATTTGTCGAATTCGAAAAGTTTAATTCGAATTTAAAATTTTCTTAAAAAACAGTAATTCGAAAATTCTGTAGTTAAAAATGTTGCCTGGAGTATGAAACATTACTTTGGTGGTATATTGAGAAAGATAAATAAACCCAGTAAAAATTTTTTCATCGAGAGCCCATATCCGTATCTGTCAAAATGCACCGACCCTCTTAAGCACACTATTTGAAAATTTAAGTCTTTATGAGTTATATGTCATATTTTTATGAAAATTGAGTCCTTATAGCGCTGAATTTTTTCTAGACATTCTCGACATAAAATTTAATGGGCACTTCTGGTAATATCGCAGATTCGGCGATATTGAAACAAAAACAAAAGTAAGATTTGGGAAATTCAATCTTTAATGGTATTTATAATTAAAACTTCAACTGCTCACGTTATATCGGCAATATTGGCTCTTTAGGCGATATGGCAGGAATTCAGCTTAAAAACGTGAAGTTGCGCAGGTTTTTTCTGCAATATTGGCAAATTTGGCGATGTTTGGCCGGCGATACAGGGCCTCCCCTGTATAACTTTGTAACATACATTCTTCATTACTATGTTAAAATGCTTATAAAAATGTTTCATCATAATTGAGATAAATTTCAACCGATTTTTGACTTGAGGCAAATCCAAAATATTTTCACAGTACCAAAAGCGGTTGATCTTTTAATTCTCAACTTATTTCGAAAACAAAAAAGATATCAGTTTCAGTCATACATTGACGTTGAAAAAGATTTTGTATATTTGAAAAATGAAAGTAATATTAATTGTTTTGTGCATTTTGAACGTGAAAGCGAGAAAAGATGAGCATGGTGAGATTGATTAAAGTGTCACTAAAAATTACAGAGAAAATTACATTCAAAAAAATATCGAAATAAANATGAAATCGGCTCAAATTGTGGCGGCCAATTAATCAAACTGCTTGTATACCGTTATATATACTTATGTATCAGCCACCAGATCAAGTAAGACTTCGTTGGATATAGCTTATAGATTCTTTATTCAACCAAAGTCCTCACTTAACCTCGTGTCTGAATGGCATAATATACAAAAAATTGAGGGATGCTTACATTCCTAAATTTAATTTCACTTATTTGAATTTTACATTGGTTTTAATTATTTAATTATTGAATTTAATTATTTTATAATATTTTCTTATTTTGTAAACTTTTTATTTTTGCTAATTTTGAATAATTATTTTTATTTTTTTAATTTTCGTTAACGACAAATTGCATGATCCAAGCTGAAAAAAACAGAATCCAGAACACTGAGGCGATATTTGCTTATTTTCAAAATTATATTCTTAAATTTTAATCCATAAAAAACTCACGGCATGTCTTAATCGTTCGACAGTTGCTAGCCTTGATAGCAAAATTGAGCCTGCAATCAAACTCATCTTTCAATTGTTTTTATATCTTTTTTTTTCGATTGCCCAAAGTTTCTTCTAATTCCTTAATTTCTTTTTTGCTTATTGCATCTTTTAATTTATGCTTTGTTTTCAAGAATCAATTAGTTTTTTAGCCTTGTCCTTGAGGTCACGGTCGACCTCAGTATTTGGTTCAACTTCTTCAGAAACCTCTTGTAAAATTGGAAGACGGTCCTCATCCACCTGTGCCCGTCGAATTTTCCAATTTAATTTTTTGGTTAACCATTGTCACCTTCATATCCTCGATACTTTGCAAAAACGATTTCTCGGCCGACCTTGAACTTGACCTTGAACTTCGCCCCGATCTGAAGTTGAACTAAAACCAGTATTAAGTTCGCGTGAGTCAATCCTGGCCAAAATTGACCGCTTGAATTTCGAGATGTATAGGCCCTCGACCAGAGGGTACGGGCGCTCGTAATTAAGCGTGCTGCCGGCGGCCCCCTCTGTTTGCGTGGTGATAGAAACGCATACTTTTCATTTTCCTGATAAACTCGGGCGATTTTGAAATTGTGAGAATCGCGGAAAGAGGAACGATCGAGTGAGATTGGAAAGAGACGGCTACAAATATCTAGCTCAATTTCATCGAGACGATGGTGCAAGGGATCTGAAAAATGATATTAAGGGGCTATCAAAGTATTTTAGACATTCAAATCTAGAATTATCAAGCCAAAAAAAAATTCATCATTTATTAATTAACAATGATGTCCGGCACACCATTTTTTTTGGGAGATTCGCTTCAAAACTTGTAGTAAGCATAAGCGATCACAACTGAAACACATTTCAGATTTTGACTCGAAGAGATAACATTGGTTTAATAAAACTGAATTGTATTTGTCTGATAAATTAGCTCAATTTTTATGCTCATTAAGTCTTGTTCTTTATGTGCTCTTAGAAATGAAGAAAACCGCGAAGTCACAGTTTTTTTGTTTCGTCATAAATTATTGTGATCAATCCTTATTAATGATTTATAAAGTATGAACTTCGGATACATATGCCCAAGGTTCGCGAACAATACTTACGACGAAATTTGGTCGAAACTGACACTTTTTTCAAACCCAATCGGTATTTATGATGAATACATTTTTGTCGCTTTTTTTCTCCAATATTTTTTTTTATAAAAAAATTTGAAAAACAAACAGATTTAAAGAAAATCTGTGCAATAAAATATTTCACGTCGCATTCATACTGATGTATTTTAATTACCATATTTAAATTAATTATCAGGAACAACAATCTCATAAAACAAGAGAGAACGACACATGATGGTCAATTCATTTGTCGTTTATTCGCATTAACTCGTATTGCTTATTTCTGTATGCGCACTTTTCATAGCAAAAGATAGACATTGAAAAGTCTACCTAAAATTTTACACAAAACTTATGCAAAATGTATACAATTCGAAAATTTTGTTTACCTGACGTTCAGCAGAAACATATCCCACCATTGTCACTAAACAAAGGTCCTCGACTTGTCGAAAAATTCTTTAGCCGTCTCTATATCCAGTTTTCTTCCCGTTCAATCTCTGAGAAACCTCTGCCAGAACTGCTTCTCCTCTGAAGCTCTTGTAGCATTTCATCAAGAAAAACTCTCGTAATTTTCGGAAATCCAAATAACTCCAAGCATGCTTGTTCAATATTTTTCGAGCAAATTTGCACCACCAAAATATTGTTTTTGGTGTATTTTGGCCAAATCAGACACTTCTAACCAACTCATTATGGTTTCTCAATATAAAAAATGCATAATAGTTTTTTTTGAATTTTGTATTTAAATAATATTTACTGTTTTTTTCTGATAGTAGTATGTACCCAGACGTTAATCGCACCCATATTGCGAGCCAAAATCTTAATAAATAGTTGAGTTTTTAAATCTGTTGGAAAACAAAAACTAATTTGCGAAGACAATAGCGATTTTAGGCCGTTATCACAGTTTAAAAGGAAGCAGCACACCATTTCTCAAGGGCCCATCTCTATTGATGAATCATCAATTCAGAACTTTGTTTTGCTACGGCTAATAACGACAGTTATGTGACGCTATCAAATCCATTATGGATCAGTATTTGTTTATACAGTTAATTTTCGATATTTGTTTATACAATAAGTTCTAGCACAAGATTAAGTGGGTTGTCAAGGGCAGAGACTTGATTTTCCGACTCGAAATTTAAACCTGAAAACCGGGTTGAGTTGAAAACTAATGTAACAACGTAAATTTTCAAAATGTTAATATTTTTGACTTCTAGAAATACAAAATATTTTTTCGATTGTTTAAAACTTTAAATCATAAGCGGCGTGATAAAGAGGTGCACTCTCAACCAAATCATCAAATTTTTCGAAATTTTCACGTTTTTTGATTTTTTTCTGAGTATTTTTTCAAAATGACGTTCCAAAATACCGTTTGCTTCAACTTAAACTACTAAAACTTCAAAATATCACCTTAACGTAAGCCAAGTTTCTGATCAGTGTTTCCGTGGCTTTCGTGTTTGAGCTAACTTTCAAAAAAATCGAAGCACATTTTTTTTCGAAATTTTTTACGTGACCTTTAAAATTCATATTTTGAGTTTTGAGTCGAAATTTGGAAAAAACGCTCAAGAGGATTTTAATTTGTTTTGAGCTACCTTTTGTAAAAATTGAGTGAATTTTGAAATTTAATCTAGGAGATAGATTTTACGATAAACAAAGTCCAAAAAACGGTGTTTATCTCTCATATTTCTAGGAAAATATAGCACTTATCGACAAAAATGCTGAAGAGAAGTATTAAATACTTATTATACAGGTTATGTAAAATGTAGGTTATTTCAAAATAAAACTAGGAGGAGATAAATAAACCATTTTGGCTGAGGTCCGCTAATGTGTCAAGGAGTGTGTGCATACAAAAAAATTGACACATTTGTCACGCAAGCTAATGGCTAGATCTACAAACTGGCTAATCTGAATAATATCGTCGAAGCCCTGGGTGGCCAAGTTTTAATCGAGAAAAACCAATTCCAGCGACCAGTACCCCCTTAAGTAACTAAAAAAACACTTATGAACTTATTTTTGAAAATTGTTCAAATTAAAACGTCATTTGGTTACGTATGGTTTATAAAATAACGTTTACCGTTATTTTGAAAAGTTTACTCTGTAAAAATGCTACTTAGAAGTTTTTTAATTTTTAGGCTTTTAGTTTCCTGCTCGCGTTTTTATTTTTTTCGAAGCTCTTATTGGTCAACAATAGTTATATCCGGTGCGCTCATTTATCAAACGCGGCTAAGGCAAAACTACAGGTAAACAGATTCAAATATGTTTTTGTGTATTTTGGCCAAATCAGACACTTCTAACCAACTCATTATGGTTTCAGGTTAAACAGATTCAAATATTAGTTTTTTATTATTACGAACCCCTTCATAACTTAAATCCGGGAAGATAGCCCTATTTAGTGAAGCATATTTGAATTTGAGCTCGATTCACTCAAAAAGCCCTCTTCCCGGATTAAAGATATACAGCTTGTTTTTTACCGCAATTATTTGACTCCGCAAAAACACTCGAGGTTGATTGTTTAATATCGCGACAAACTGTTTGTGATAGGTTTGTTTTTCGGAATTAAAGGAACGGTTAACCAAAAATAAGGTGTTTATAAATATTAAAAACCCCAGTTTATTTGACAAAGAGTCGTCTAAAGGGGAAGGCCCAATATCGCCGATAGTTTTTCGCCAAACATTATCGGCAAATTCGGCGATATTGGCACATATTTATGGGGACAGAAATATTTTTTTGTTTAAAAAATGAAAACGCGTAGGCGTTCGAAATGACGTCATATGTCAAACATTTATTTTATTTTATGAGGGTTTAACGATAGATTGAATGACATGAATCATCAAAATACGTAGAATTTAATACTCCACCAACGCAATCAAATAAAATTTGAAATGCGTATTTTGAAAATTAAGTTATGAAATGACGTCATCCATGACGCCCACAAGTAATTTGTAACATAAATCTTAATAAATTTCGGCAAATTCGGCGATATTGGACAAAGAAGTATTTACCTAAAAATAGTGAAATTGCGTAGGTTTTTCCGGCGCTTTCAGCAATATTGGCTGGTGCAATATCGAGCATCCCCCTGTATATAATAAAAATAAAAGTTGAAGAAAGTGGGTGACAAAAAAAGCGATATTTCACGGTTGTCTATAGACTATAGTAAGGTAGGCACGGCAAAAATCGACCACTTCCGATTTTATTCTTTTCGGAGCACTTTTAGTTCTGTGCTGAAATTGGCCCAGAAAAAAATAGGAAAAAAATTATGTCCCGTTTTCCAGAAAAATAGCATTTTTCAAAAAAAAATTTGCCTGTCATTTGGCTTGAAGCTATATCTGAATTTATTTCGAAAATTCCAAGCCAAAAGATAGGCAATTATAAAAACGGTTTGTGAAATTGAGAGGGTTGCAGGCTGTTTTAAAAAAAAATTTAGTGTTTGTTCATCATTTTTCGATGAGAATCCCTCACAAAAATTTAAGGCCATATCCTATTCGAGTACTGTAGATCAAAATTGCCTAGGTAAAAATACAAACCAATTGTGTGTTCAATTCAGGGATTTGATTGGTTGGTTGGCCGTCTCACTCTCGTTTGTATTGGTTTGTATTTTTACCTTGTAATTGTTTTGTAGTTTACCTAGGCATTTGATCTACTGTACTCGGAATAGGATATGTGCAGCTTTATTTGCCGTGCCTACCCTTAGACTATAGCCGCCATCACTGTATTTTAGGTACAATTCACTTTCTCTGTATTTTTTGCTCAAGATTTATTCAGTTTGATTTCAATTAATTGCTGCGACAATGAGCCTCTGGATGTGAAACGCTAACTCAGCATTCAGTCATTTTATTGCTATTAAGATTGGATTTTTCAATACAGCGTATCCTGGATACATACGTAGATGTCATGTATTTCATTATATTTTCATTTTATTAACTTAATTGTAAATTACAATTATAATTTCTAAATTTTGTCATCGGTTGGCGATAGAAAAGTTGAAACCAGCTTCATCCAGACAACAATTACACCGCGTTTCGTTCCATTTGATACTCAGGCCCCGAGACTTAATTTAATGGACAACGTTTCAGTTCAAAAAGCTACCACAGTTTTATTTGCCGGCCATGATAGAACTGCTTTTGCTATCTTTTGGTTGTTCTTCAATCTCGGAGATAATCCAGAATGGAAGAAAAAATTAAAAATAAATTTGAATCAATTGAACGAATTATGAACATACAGAATCTGATGAAATTCCAGTCAGATGCATTAATTAAGGAAACAATGCGTTTTGATATTTATTTGCCTAGAATAGTTTCGGTTAGATACTTTATTAATGCCATGTTTTGTTAATTGATAAGCATAACTATATTAATACTAGTCTACTTACAGCACAAACCGATATTTTGAAGTTTTAGCGGTCAAATCTTAACAAACAATATTTTTTGACTAAATTCTGAAAAAAATCGAAAATATCGAAATTTTTCTGTAGATTTATCGGAAACACATTTTGTAGACATCCCAAAGCAATTTGGGGCACTCTGATGGCCTATAAGCTCAGACTTATTTAGAGCCAAACAATTTTTGTGAGATTAAATGCTATTGAAGCATCTATCAATTTTGATATTCGAATTTTTATGCCGAACTGACAGTTCTACAGCCTGAGTTTTTTTACTTGTCACTTTTTTTTCGTCGGTGGTAGACAGCGAGATTGAATTACTGCTGAATTTGGGCATACAGATGACTTATTTGTGTCACGTGACTTTTTGTCACTTTTTTTTTCGTCCGACGAAAAAAAAATGACAATTTCAGAAAAATAATTTGAGCCAATCAAAAACCCGTTTTCTCAAATCTCCGTTAAGGGTATCCGGATACCGTATCCGTCCCCACATTTCTGCAGTTATTATGTCATAAAAATTCACCAAATCAATCGTTTATGTTTGAAGCACAAGAAAACTAATAAAGAACAAAAAAAATTCGAAATTTTGAATTTTTTCTGACTATTTTTCAAAATTAAGGTGGTGGGCGTCGGTCTGGTACCTTTCAATCCCACCTCATAATAATTCTAGGGCAGTTGTAAAAAATCTGAGGATACTTGTTTATAGGCCTAGCCTTCGCCTAACGATTCCATATCTTAAACTTAACATTGTTACATCACACCACCAGGTGGTGAGTCTATTCTAGAACACTTAACAGTTTTTTAAAATCTATCTTCTTTTAGACCCCACATACGAAGCGTCTAAAATTTCACACAAAGTAGCGGATTAATGAGAACAAAATTGTGATGAGAAGGAATTTTCCAAATTTTGACCTTTTTATTCTAGAATCTCACTTGAACGCCGATTTTTCCAGTTTTTTCATTTCAAACTCTATCTTCTTTAGACGAAAGACGAATGTTTAGAATAAAGTCGTTTTTTCGACTAAGTTAGATATATATAATGTGGTCAATCCGAGGAGACTGAATTATCTATTTTCATTCTAGAATTCTAGAAAATTGACTTGGAGTAAACCAGAAAAAAAACATCCGAAAAAAGGTCGTCTGATTTCATGTGCGAAATTTCGACGCGACAAAGCTGCTTTATCTCAAGAAGTAAACAAGATAGAGAAAGCATTTTAGCACCAAAAGATCAAGAATTGTGAAAAACCTAAGCATTTTAAATATGAAGTTAATCCGATAATGGAAACTTTATAAATTTAAGCGCTCCAGAGTCGAGCTGGTAATAGATTACCAAAATGAGTATGTGGGTTAAGATTCAGCACACTATTTGAAAATTTAAGTCTTTATGAGTTATATCTCATATTTTATGAAAATTGAGTCCTTATAGCGCTGAATTTTTTCTAGACATTCTCGACATAAAATATAATGGGCACTTCCGGTGATATCGCAGATTCGGCGATATTGAAACAAAAACAAAAGTAAGATTTGGGAAATTCAATCTTTAATGTTATTTATAATTAAAACTTCAACTGCTCACGTTATAACGCGTTATATCGGCAATATTGGCTTTTTAGGCGATATGGCAGGAATTCAGCTTTAAAACGTGAAGTTGCGCAGGTTTTTTCTGCAATATTGGCAAATTTGGCGATGTTTGGCCGGCGATACAGGGCCTTCCCTGTATAACTTTGTAACATACATCCTTCATTACTATGTTAAAATGCTTATAAAAATGTTTCATCATAATTGAGATAAATTTCAACCGATTTTTGACTTGAGGCAAATCTTAAATATTTTCACAGTACCAAAAGCGATTGATCTTTTAATTATCAACTTATTTCGAAAACAAAAAAGATATCAGTTTCAGTCATACATTGACGTTGAAATAGATTTTGTACATTTGAAAAATGAAAGTTATATTAATTGTTTTGTGCATTTTTAACGTGAAAGCGAAAAAAGATGAGCATGGTGAGATTGATTAAAGTGTCACTAAAAATTACAGAGAAAATTACATTCAAAAAAATATCGAAATAAACTATTTTCTAAATTTCTAAAAATTTTTCAATTCGACGGAAATTTTTCCTGCTCCCTAGTCCAATCAGGAAGCAGAAAGAAGGAATCATTTGCTTAAGTTTTTTGAGTTCGCTCATAGCAATACAAAACAGATGACTCAACCAATATTATTTTATAAACCTGCATTTAAAAATATTGAAATTTTAGCTTGTAAGCGAAAGGTTTAAAACGTCACAAAACTTTAGTTTAACCCTTGAAGGCTCCAAAGCCGATTTTTCGGTCCGACTTTGAGCGCTTATTACGGGAAAAGTAAAAGTGATGGCAACTTTATTGTTCTCTAGTCCTAGAGATTAAGGATAGACTTAAATATAATATGTCATATTGTATGTAATTCACATTTTGACTTTATTAACCCTATAGAAAAGTGACATTTAAAAATTGTGCTTCAACCTACGCAATTTTATTGTGAGCAAATGGGAGACGTCAGAACAAAAACTAATAGAGGAAAAGATTAGGAATTTGATTTCCTAAAAAGTGACTTCTTTAGAAATAACCTGCAATTTTCGGTTTTAAATCTACAGGTGTTTTCCGAAAAAGAACCTGACCTACGGAATTTGTCGAAATCACTTTTAAAGAAATAAAAATTTACTCAGAGCCGCCAGGACTCAAATTGAAAGTGAAGCAGTTTCAGAAAAATTTTTCCTAAAAAGTGAATTATTCAGAAGCAACCTGCAATTACTGGTATTTAATCTACAGGGGGTTTTGAAAATAGTCCGGAGCCTCCAAGGGTTAAGGGGGTTGTCCATGCTGGAAAGGCTTTTTCGAAGGCTGGCGTTTCATACTTTTATTCCATTTATAAAATCTTATCAAATCTCGAAGGAATAGTGTATCGTAATCTCTGGAACACATTTACTTTTGACTTTTATAGCATGTTCGACCAACCGGTATTAAGGTTAACCGCGAAATTTTTTTTGAAAGTCAATTTTTTTCTCGCCTTATTTCAAAACAACGTCATTTTCAGCTATTTAACAAGCCCAAGGGGTGGTGAACAAGATGTTGAGATGTACTTTTTTCTAATTCTGGCTGTTATATCAAGATGCACGAAATCGAAAATTTTGAATATGAAAGTGAGATTACAATCAAATGCCACCAAAAGATTCCTTGGTACGGGTTGCTGGAAACATATATTAGAAATTGGTTGTTTTCTAAGTAGAGAAACTTTCGAGTTTACTCTAATTTTTTTGCGAGACCACCACTTTTGTATTTTTGACCATATATTCTGGTATAAAATTTGGAAAATCTTATAAACTGAATCTTTAATTTTGATTTTTCATATTGAAAAGACCAAAATATTCGGATTTTTTAATCGTTTACTTAAAATATTAGGGCAAGTTTGAAAAAACTTTGTTTAGGAGAGGAAGAATATTTGAAACGAATTTCGTTCACTTTGCCCATGTGCTGATGACGCTTTGAAAAAAATGGGAATCGAAATGTTTCATATCAAGAAATGCAACGATCCAACCCTGGAGCCTTAACAGTCGATACTCTGATCAAAAATATTAAAGAAATTGCACATGGTTAGTCTATTAATTTATTAGTTTCATATTTTAATTTTTAATTTTTTTTTATGTTCTGGGATTCGGATGCTCCGCGATTGACAAATACAGTATGTGGTTTAAGTGCGAACAGAATTCACACTTGAGATTCTCAAGTATCCGGGAGAAGTTTATAATTTGGGAAGAATTCTCCCGAATTGTTATTTTTGTTTCGCATGAAAAAAAATATACTGTACATGTCCCATGAAACAGTGGTATTTTTGCATTAACGATATTTAATCAACGTATCAGACCAATTACTTTTGATGACAATTGATTTCCGATCAATATTTCTTAGACTGTCTAAGTTTGCTTAACCCCACCTGCACTAGTGAGTTTCAAATCACAGAGACAAAAAAAAATTGGGAAAGTGTTTTTTGACCAGCAGAATATCGAACAGATCCCCGAAATTCCCTTTAATTTTTTATTTCAAGATTTTGGTAATAATTTCTCATCAGACCGAAGGGTGAAAAGAGCCTTCAAAACACCTCTTGCGTAATATTTTCAATTTTAAAAATCGGCAACTCATTCAATTCAGACACCATAAATATAATATTCCAATCGAAGGCTATTTTTGAGATCAGCTATATGAAACTAAGCTATGATTAAAATGCTTCACTCAGCTACTGTTATGCATATATTTATATTCTTAAAATTATCGTACACCCCCTATATCATATGCGCTATATGTTTATCCGCCAAGAGGGTGCAAACACGAAAAATATTCTTTTGCAAAAAATGAGTCATCTCTGTTTTGAGTATTTTCTTATAATCTTGAACTTCAATTTATTTTTAAAGCAAACGGCCGCAACGCAACTGGTAGTTCATATCATATCTTTTCCAATGAACTCCATCTCAAAAACGTTCACTAGCTCTATAGCGCGTGTCGAATCCCACTGATGTTGTCTAAGTGATTGTTCATTAAGTGATTGCTGAGTGATTACACACAGATCAAATTTAGCGGTCCAAATATCAAGCATCCTTGCCTATAAATAGCGAAGACAATCAGTAGACAACATTTGTGGATTCGAACACGCGCTATAAAGCTAGTGAAGAACTTTTTGAGATGGAGTTGAGAGGATATGTTATTTATACACCGAATACGTAATATTTTTGTGTGATGTGTCAGAACGAATAAAATACTTTAACAATTGTCAGAATTACAAGCCGTCGAGATGTCGCTGTCCTGACGGATATTTCAAAACAAAAGACGGAGCCGAATGCCTCAAATTTTCTGAAAATACAGCTGATTGTACAGAGGCCGAAAAAGCTTGTGAAATGATTTCAATTCTCGACTTGCAATAGCTAGAGATCACGAACGATTGACTAAAATTGCAGCAATCATGAAAGGTAACTGAAAAGGTTGATATAATTTTTTCGATTTTTTGAGAAAATTAAGTTAAATTAGTTTAAAATATTAGTTATATCTAGTTATACAGAAAGGCGTATATACAGTTAATTATATATAGCACGGATTCGAACTTGAGACCCTGGATATGTACGGACCCTTTATCACTTTTTGATTAGTATGCGTAGCCACTACTCCTTTAACGTGTGATGTTAACGTTGGGGCTACGCATTCTAACAAAAAGTGATGGGGATATATAATACCATGGCTGTCTTATGGCATTGTACCACACGGTCCTTTCTGTATACTTAACTATTATACAAAAGTTAAAATATGTTTATTTTAATTTTTTTGAAAGCAAATGGATTGAAAATTGAAAAATTATTGAAATACTATCAAAATATTTTTTGATTACTTTTTTGAATTTCGAAAAATTTATTTAAGATTTCAGAACATGGCGGAATATTACTTTTGGATTGGATTATATATAATCGCACTATGGCGGGATGCCGGTTTGGACTTGGGTTGACGGTACTACTCCGCCAATCTTACAAACTGATTTGAGACATGATCTTGAAAGCTGGATATTCTGATATTATATAAATAAGGGAGAAATATATATCAAGTACCTATCTGAAGCACAGAATGATCCTCATTTTTACATCATACGTCTGCTAAATCGTACTTTTAAAAACTTGAAAATGGACTTATCTAAATTCCGTACTGTTTTTGATGCAATGATCATCATAAGCAAAAAATAATATCTTGAGTAAATGGGGTCTGACAATCATTGCGATAATATAAAATCGATTTCCGAGTTGAAGTCTATTTTTGAGTTTCTATCAAAATTTCCGTTTTACAGAAATATTTATTAACTTAGAATAAATTTGCAAATAAGAATTCTCTGAATGACCAGAAAATAATGTTGTAAAACGTGTTTTCTTTGACATAAATTATGGCTTATTTTGATTTGTGATAATAATAACATTATAAAGTTTTTTTCTTGTCATCTTTGATCATAGAAAAAAAATTTCGACCAAGAACTTTGTTGCATTAATTGCGAAGAATCTTTTCATTTTCGAAATTTATTTTAATAAGTTATAGGATGTTTACGACAACGGTTTTTTTGTAAACGTAAATTTCCAAATAATAAATTTAAATTGATTTAAGAACTTTGTTTTAAATTAATTTCTTCAATTTTATTTGTTGATATTAGTTTGCATATCACTTTCAAGGATTATTAGCTGCTGGAGAGAAATTAAGGGTTTTCCAAACGGTTTTGTAAATGTGTCACGAGTTTATTATACATTCAACAATTATTTATAATAGCTTTTACCGCGTTCATCAACAATAACAGTTTTTCCATTTTTACGTTTGAACATTTCAAACAAAGTTATAGACCGTTTAAAAGTAGTGAGAAATCCCATCAATTTCACATTCACATAAAGAACCCATTCAAGATGAATTCAATGTTTTTATTGTTATTAACTTTATTTATATCTCTTATAATTTGAGCGAATGTAATATGAACGCAAGAATATCTGTCTGCAATTTAAAGCGAAATAATAATGTCACGCTTTTCTGAATTATTTTCACACAATGGATTAAATATAATTTATTATTTGGTATCTTAGTAAAGATTTCAATTAGCGGTGTTCCATTGCGGTAGAAAGAGTTGCAATTCTTCAGACGAGAAACGTTTGGAGCACGATCATGCAGAGCGCAAGGAAATCTGAAAAAACCCAAATAATTTTATTTGTGATTGTAAGTTCAATATTTTTTTTATAAACTAAAAATTTAATCTAGTATGATGTTCAAGTGATATATAACAATCTGGGCATCATGTCGGCAAGATTGGAGATTTTTGAAATATAATGATGAGAATCTCTGAAATTAAATAACTTGAATAAAAAACTTGTAAATAATAATGAATTGACGACGAGAGCAAATCTTCACACCCCGCCCGATTACTTATTATTTTTTCTTGACCAATAGAAATAACTTGGTCGCCTTTAATATCCAGATTTTTTGTTTGAAGCGTGGGTGATGTTAATTTTTTTTTAGCGGTTATTGTGATTATTTCATAGTTTGAAGCAAATTTTTTAATAAAAAATATTTGTCTCTGGCATTACTTCTATATTTAATTTTTTTTGACGTTTGGCAACAAAATATCCGATATATAGGACTTTAAAGAATTGACGATTATTTTAAGAAATAACTGTTTATTTTTAATATATTTTTTTTTATTTATTCTATAGTTTTCGTGCTAGCGGTAGGTGTCCGAAAGTCAGCTAACATTAGGTTCAGTTAGAAAAAGACTTTCATAAAGGTAGACTGTTAAAATTTCACTTGACAATTTCAATTGACTTACTTTTTTGCTCTTCGCGCACTTGTCACCGACTTATATATATTTAAACTATATATCGTAATGAACAAAAACATTGTCTTTTAATCCCTTTTTTCCAAATTTAAAGAATTTTTTTTATGATTTAAGTTCGACTCAGCGTTTTATTATATTGAGGGTGTCCGTGGTGGTTTTATTTTTCAGTTATGTAATAAAAACTAAAATTTGGTCAATTTTTTTGGCATTGAAATTTAATGTGGAGTTCGCATTTTAAATTCTATAATAAAAGACAGTTTCTATTTGTGAGACAAAATTGGTCACAAATTATCGATGTGATCTCACAATGTAGAACTCCAATTTACAGATAATAGAAATATGTTTCAAATATAACTTTTGTTGATTAACTCGTTGATGTTTTATCTTTCAAATAAGGTAAATCTTCAAAATTTGCCAAAAATGTCGATTTTTCATGCGACTACAACATACATGTATAATCGACTATTGTTTTGGCTCAAAACTAATTTATTTATTTCCACAAAGTTAAATTTACGGAGAAATTACCTGGTAGTTAATTTCTCAAAACTTGACAAGGTCTCGAAATTGAAAGCAAAATTTAAATTGGCATTTAAAAAAAAAGTTTGCTTTTTAAAGGGTTCCTCGATTTTTTTTTTTGGCTGATAGTTAAGAATTTAAAATTTTATGTTATTTTTTTTAAAACCGGAAAAGTTTTGGGGTTTTTTTCAGCTCCGTTTTTTTTTTGGAAATTCTTATTTCCCTCCTTTTCTCTTTTNAGCTAGTGAACGTTTTTGAGATGGAGTTGAGAGGATATGTTATTTATAAACCGAAACGTAAAATAATATTTTGTGTGATGTGTCAGAACGAATAAAATACTTTTAACAATTGTCAGAATGTACAAGCCGTCGAGAATGTCGCTGTCCTGACGGATATTTCAAAACAAAAGACGGAGCCGAATGCCTCAAATTTTCTGAAAATACAGCTGATTGTACAGAGGCCGAAAAAGCTTGTGAAAATGATTTTAATTCTCGACTTGCAATAGCTAGAGATCACGAACGATTGACTAAAATTGCAGCAATCATGAAAGGTAACATGAAAGGTTGATATAATTTTTTCGATTTTTCTGAGAAAAATTAAGTTAAATTGGTTAAAAATATTAGTTATATCTAGTTATACAGAAAAGCGTATATACAGATTAATTATATATAGCACCGGGATTCGAACTTGAGAGCCCTGGATATGATACGGATATCCCTTTATCACTTTTTGATTAGAATGCGTAGCCACTTCTCCTTTTAACGTGTGATTTTAACGTTGTGGCTACGCATTCTAACCAAAAAGTGATGAAGGGATATATAATACCATGGCTGTTATGCATTGTACCACACGGTCCTTTCTGTATAACTTATTAATAACAAAAAGTTATAAATATGTTTATTTAATTTTTTTGAAAGGCGGAAATGGATTGAAAATTTGAAAAAAAATTATTGAAATACATATCAAAATATTTTTTGATTACTTTTTTGAATTTTCGAAAAATTTATTAAAGATTTCAGAACATGGCGGAAATGATTACTTTTGGATTGGATTATCATATAATCGCACTATGGCGGGAATGCCGGTTTGGACTTGGGTTGACGGTACTACTGCCGCCAATTCTATACAAACTGATTTGAACATGGATCTGAAAAAAACTGGATATTCTGACACAAGAATGTTAGATATAGAACAGAAAGGGAGAAATTATATCAAGTAACCTATCTTGAAGCACAGAATCATCCTCAATTTGTACATCATATACGTCTGCTAAATCGATACTTTTAAAAACTTGAAAATGAGACTTATCTAAATTCGTACATGTCAATTTGCATGCAGAAATGAAGTGTTTTTGATCGATACAATAAGCAAAAAAATAATATTCTTGAGTAAATGGGGTCTGACAAATCAATTGCGACTAATATAAAATCGATTTTCCGACGTTGAAGTCTATTTTTGAGTTTCTATCAAAATTTCCGTATTACAGAAATATTTATTAACTTAGAATAAAATTTGCAAATAAGAATTCTCCGTGAAAAAATGACCAGAAAAATTATGTTGTAAAACGTTTATCTTCTTCATCGACATAAATTAGGCTTATTTTGATTTGTGATAATAATAACATTATAAGTTCAGTTGACAAGCGCTGAGCGTGTCATCTTTGATCATAGAAAAAAAAAATTTCGACAAGAACTTTGTTGCATTAATTGCGAAGAATCTTTCCATTTTCGAAATTTATTTTCAATAAGTTATAAGGATGTTTACGACAACCGGTTTTTTGTAAAACGTAAATTTCAAATAATAAATTTTAAATTGATTTAAGAACTTTGTTTGAAATTAATTTCTTCAATTTTTAATTTGTTGAATTAGTTTGCATATCACTTTCAAGAGTTATTAGCTGCTGGAGAGAAATTAAGCATTTTCCAAAACGGTTTTGTAAAATGTGTCACGAGTTTTATATACATTCAAAACTAATTATATCTAAATAATAGCTTTAACCAGCGTTCATCAACCAATAACAGTTTTTCCATTTTTACGTTTGAACATTTCAAACAAAAGTTATAGACCGTTTAAAAGTAGTGAGAAATACCCATCAATTTTCACAATTCACATAAAGAACCCATTCAAGATGAATTCAATGTTTTTATTGTTATTAACTTATTTTTATATCTCGTTATTAATTTGAGCGAATGTACTATGAACGCAAGAATATCTGTCTGCAATTTAAACGATAATAATAATGCTCACGCTTTTCTGAATTATTTTCACACAATGGAATTAAATAATAATTATTATTTTTTTGGTAATTGTTGTAAACCACTCTAGTAGAATTTCAAATTAGGGTGTTCCATTTGCGGTAGAAAGAGTTGCAATTTCTTCAAAGCACGATGGAAAAGTTTGGAAGCACGAATCATGCAGAGCGCAAGGAAAATCTGAAAAACCAAAACATAAATTTATTTGTGAATTGTAAGTTCAATATTTTTTTTTATAAAAACTAAAAATTTATAATTTTAGTATGATGTTCAAAGTGAAAATCAATGCAGAAACAAAATCTGGGCATCATGTCGGCAAGATTGGAGAATTTTGAACATAAATGATGAGAAATCATCCTGAAATTTAATAACTTGAATAAAAAACTTTGAATAATAATGAATTGACGACGAGAACAAAATCTTCACACCCCGCCCGATTACTTATTATTTTTATCTTGATATCCCCTATTCACACTTTTGTTAATATCCCGGCCCTACTACTTAAAAACACACTACGTTTCCTAATAAGGGCCGGGATATTAACAAAAGTGTGATTAGGGGATATAAGAATAACTTGGTCGCCTAAATATCCAGATTTTTTGTTTGAATGCGTGGGTGATAATTAAATTTTTTTTGAAGCGGTAATTGTGATTAATTCATACAATGGAGCAAACTATTTTAATGAAAATTATTTGTACTCTGGCATCAACTTCTATATTTAATTTTTTTGAGGTTGGAGCAAAAAATTATCCGATATATAGAGACTTTAAAGAAATTGACGAATTATTTAAAGTAATAAACCTGCTGATTTTTATATAATTTTTTTTATTTATTCTATAGTTTTCGTGCTAGCGGTAGGCTGTCCGAGGTCAGCTAACGAATTAGGTTCAGTAAGAAAAAAGACTTTCAATAAAAGTACATATAAAAGGGTAAGATTCATTGCGACACCAGTGACAATTGCAATTTGACTATACTTTTTGGCTCTTCGCGCACTTGTCACCGACTTATAATATATTTAAATATATATCGATAATGAACCAAACAATTGTCTTTTGAATCCCTTTTTTCCAAAATTAAAGAATTTTTATGATTTAAGTTCGACTCAGCGTTTTATATATATTGAGGGTGTCCGTGGTGGTTTTATTTTTCATGTAATGTAAAAAACTAAAATTTGGTCAAGTTTTGGCATTGAAAATTTAATGTGGAGTCGCATTTTGGAAATTCTATAATAAAAGACAGCTTTCTTATTTGTTGAGAACAAAATTGGTCACAAATTATCGAATGTGATCTCACAATGTAGAACTCAATTTACAGATAATAGAAATATGTTTCAAATATAACTTTTGTTATAAATCTCGTTATGTTTTATCTTCAAATAAGTAAATCTTCAAAATTGCCAAAAATGTCGATTTTTCATCGATAACAT